>JBBBDQ010029450.1:0-10112 GCA_037127315.1 Ascarosepion bandense
TTTCCTAGATCTAACCATCCTTTCTCACCACTTTCCCATCTATGTAACATTTCCTATAGCGAACCATCCTTTCTCACTACTTTCCCCTCTATGTAACATTTCCTATATCTAACCATCTTTTCTCACCACTTTCCCCTCTATGTAACATTTCCTATAGCGAAGCATCCTTTCTCACTACTTTCCCCTCTATGTAACATTTCCTATATCTAACCATCCTTTCTCACCACTTTCCCCTCTATGTAACATTTCCTATAGCGAACCATCCTTTCTCACTACTTTCCCCTCTATGTAACATTTACTATATCTAACCATCCTTTCTCACCACTTTCCCCTCTTTGTAACATTTCCTATAGCGAACCATCCTTTCTCACCACTTTCCCCTCTTTGTAACATTTCCTATAGCGAACCATCCTTTCTCACTACTTTCCCATCTATGTAACATTTCCTATATCTAACCATCCTTTCTCACCACTTTCCTCTCTATGTAACCTTTACTGTATCTAACCATCCTTTTTAGCCCCTTTCCCCTCTATGTAACATTTCCTATATTTAACCATCCTTTCTCACCACTTCCCCCTCTATGTAAAATTTCCTATATCTAACCATCCTTTCTCGCCGCTTTCCCCTCTATGTAACACTTCCCATATCGAACCATCCTTTCTCACCCTTTTCCCCTCTATGTAACATTTCCCATATCGAACCATTGTAATATAGCAATCTGGCCCCACCCGAGGAAGGTTGATGCAATCGATGGTGTTTCCCGTCGGTGAAGGCGTCGGCGAACGACAAGACAGGTGTTTGAGAAATACATCCTGTCGGGGCCTGGAGCGGATGTCGCAGGGTTTATGAGTCGGGCTCGTTTGACCTTATTTCCGACAGCGGCGGAAATGACTACGGAGGCAAACAGAACAGGTGTCTCTTGGAATTACGTGGGCGTTGCGTGGGCGAGGCAAAACTGGAAGGAAAAGTCGCGGTTCTAGAAGACTATAAAAAGACCTCGACACACGGATTCGCCAGCAGAGAACGGCCAGTGGAAGCAGAGAGACACCACAGGCAAGACTACACTCCCGTCGACCCATTCTATGTGCGCTCTCACTCTTCCATTCTCTGTTCCACACGGGTTCGTCGTCAGGAATAAAAATATAACCTTATATTTTTATATATGCGTGTTCTCGTTGTTTGTCGTCGTACGGCGATATATAACACCATACTTTCTCACCACTTTCCCCTCTATGTAGCTTTTTCTATATCTAACTATCCTTTCTCACCACTTTCCCCTCTATGTAACATTTCCTATATCTAACCATCCTTTCTCACCCCTTTCCCCTTTATGTAACATTTCCTATGTCTAGCCATCCTTTCTCACCATTATTCTCTGTATATAACATTTCCTGTATCTAACCATCCTTTCTCACCACTTTCCCTATATTTAACATTTTCTATATCTAAACATACTTTCTCACCACTTCCCCCTATATGTAACATTTCCTAGATCTAACCATCCTTTCTCACAATTTTCCCATCTATGTAACATTTCCTATATCTAACCATCCTTTCTCACCACTTTCCCCTCTATGTAACCCCCTGCAAAATAGTGGCAGTGAAATGCCTTGCTCGTGGTGAAACTATTAAAAAAAAAGCCAGTGTTGACAGATTATATCATTATATTTTATATAATTCTCTGTAAAAAAAGACTAAATATATACCATGAAAACAAAACAAGTAGTATTGAATAAAACTTTCACATCAAACGATGGTATTTTAGAATGCGTTTATATGATATAAACTGTTCATAAAATATCTCCAAATATTTATTTTCGATTTAGACGTATAGTTAACGTTGAAAAGAAACGTTCCAAAAAGGCCTGTAGAAACGTAATCTTATCATCATCTACATTTTTAGAACGGGAGAGTTTACAACCTTGTATATCTGATGTGCATTGTGGCGCAGTTACTATCGACTCGGAAAGAGAAATCAAAGAACAGAGTTCGAATTCCAGTTGAATTTGTTGCATTCTCTTTCGAGCAAATACTCTTCGGAAAGATATTAATCCACCTCTTCTTCCCCAAATTATTGGTTAAATAGGTAGATTGGATTCTATATACTTGGTCGACCTCAGATAAAAAAAATAGCAAACAACAGGTTGGAAAATCTTGACTGCTCAATCAAAACACTTCCGAGACATGATTACCCAAATCTGTATCACGTATATAAGTTCAGCATTCACTGCCATATTGTAAAACATAATCTTTTTTGTTTCTAATGAAATTTTACTGTCTCTGAATACACTACTCAACTTTTGGAATGCATCCTTGACCATAACAATTCTTCCCCGGATCTCAGTGTCGCACTTTCCGTCTTCTGTTAGAACACTTCCCAGGTTTTTAAATTTCTAAAGCCGAACTGAGTGAAAGTAATGGTGGATACGATTGCGGTTATTTGTTCTTATTAATAATGAAACCCATCAAGTATGTCAAGCGTTGTTTTCCCCTGTCTCTCTTTCCTTCTGGCTCCGAAATTTTAGCTACCTTTTCCTGATGTTAAGTATATGTTTATTTTTCGTTTCCATCTTCTCCCAAATATCTTCCTTGCTAACATGCTATGGTATCCTCAGCATCCTTCTGTAGAACCACATTCCAATTGCTTGAAGTCTTTCTTTCATTTTTGATGAGCTTATCCAGCATTCGCTGCCATATATGAGGACAAGCATCACATAACAATCCAGCAACGATGAGGTTTCCGAGTGGATGAAAACGGAACAGAAACTGATACTTAAGATAAGAAAAAGACAGCTGAAATTTACTGGACATATAATGAGGAAAAAGAGCTTGGAGAATCTGACACTCACAGGACAGATAGAGGGAAAGAGAGACAGGGGCAAAAAAGGCATGCCAAATTTTTGTGGGTTTGAAAAAATGGATAGCAGTGCTGGTTTTGGATGAGTAACAAGAGAAAGATGTTAAGAGCTACAAAAGTTAGGGAATTGTGGATGGTCAAAATAGCCTATGTCCTTCTTTTTTAGTTTTCCTGTCTCTCAATACTCTACTCACTATTTGGAATGCGTCCTTGGCCTTCTCAATAAGACTTAGGATCTTAATGTCACACTTTGCGTCTTCTGTTGGAAGACGTCCCAGGTATTTAAATTTCTAAAGCCGAACTGAATAGAAGCAATGGTGGATACGAATGCGGTTATTTGTTGTTATCATTAATCAAACCCATTAAGTATGCCATGCGTTGCTTTCTCCTGTCTCTCTTTCCTTATATCTCAGGGGAAGAGAGGCAGGGCCAAACAACGCATGACAAATTTTTGTGCGATTGAAAAAATGGATGGCCGCGCTGGGTTTGGGATGAGAAACAAGAGAAAGATGTTAAGACCTACAAAGGATTGGGAATTGTGAAGGTCATAATCTCCTACGTCCTTCTTTCTTTCCAACAAAATTCTCCTGTCTCTCAATAATCTAATCAACTTTTAGAATGCGTCCTTGGCCTTCCCAACAAGACATAAGATCTAAGTGTCGCACTTTCCGTCTTCTGTTAGAACACTTACCAAATATTTAAATTTCTAAAGCCGATCTGAGTAGAAGTAATAGTAGATTATTTGTTACTATTAATTATTTTTATACTCATTATTAATTATTAATTAATTATTTATGTATTATTATTATTATTATTAATAAATAATAATATTGCATATTTTTCTTTGAATGTTATTGATTCTAAGTGGTTTTAAAATGCTGATTAGATTGAAATGAATATCTATCTGTCAATCCATCTATCTATCTATATCTGAAATTTTGAATCATGTTCGCCTTTATCTTTGAATCCTTTCAAATCAATAACATTTTGCAATTTGAAAATTAATGATAAATGCAAACAGGAATTAATGAAAATTTATTGCTGAAAACTTTGCTTAAGAAATGATTTCATCATCAGTAAAAATAGATTGCCAGAAATAAATATATAAATTACGTATATTGCTGCTGCATCTTCTTTGGGTCTTCTGTTATATATTTAGAGATTCTTAATAAAATTCAAGGAAAAATATGCAATATTATTGATCCTGATCTGTCATCTCGGCTTCAATGAAATCCCCACCTTCGTAACGTAGCTTGAATGTAGAATTTCTATAAATATTTTCATGGTAATTGTTCTGATGGACTTTCCTCTATGGTGTCTGGACATTATGAATTTAAACTGACCAGCAGACTGATTACATGTTTTCGTTATTTTAACGTACGTTTCTTCAATCGCCTTTCTTCCTTGTAGAGCACTCTTCCGGTTTCTTGCTTCCGCGTCAACCGTCATCTCCAAAAATCTAAATGAAACCTTTGTCTTCTTTCTTCATAATTATTGTTATTTTATTTATTTATCTTCATAATAGTGTTTTTTTTTCTTATATTGTCTCGCACTAGTTAGCTCTTGCGGTACACTGGTCGCCAGCCAAGGCTATAGAACTCAATTTGTCCATTTATTTGACGCATAGCTAGAGGGGAAAGAAATGTATTATATTATTAGGTGGCAATAAGGGGGCGGTCTGTTTAATACTTCATAACAATAGAAAACCGATCCCCCACTTTATGCCCAGTACAATTTTCATTATTTTCCCAACTATTATATTCAGTCAGAGAGTTAAGTGCCACACGTGATAAACGCTTTGGACGATCGTGTCTCTTTCGAGACATGACTGACTGGACAGAAGATTATCCTGCAGCAGTTTGCCATTACTTTCTGCGGTAGACTGGTTGCCGACCAAGGTTAAGAACCCAATCTGTCTTGTTATTTAACCCATAACTGGAGGGATGAAACGGATTAATACCTTTCCCAAGAGTATTTGCGCGTATGTGAATACAAGGATTTCAGCTGGATTTCGAACTCGGCTTCCCGATTTCTCGTTCCGAGGCGAGACACCTCCTAACACACTCACCCTCTCATTCTCTCCAACTCTCCCCCTATGTACATACTAACTCGTCTATCGTCCTGTGTAACCCCCTGCGTTATAGTGGCAGTGGGATGCCTTGCTTGGGGTGACATGATTATAAAAAAATAATATCCACTGCGCCACAAGGCACATCTGAAAGAAGTTTCAGGGAAAGGATTGGCTGTAATGCGAACTCGGGATTCCAATGCCCAGGTTCAAGCCGACACCTTGCTAGTGCTCGAAATATTGTTCCCATGCCAGGAATTCATACGCATTAATGCCATCGGGAATAATTTACATCGAAATCTAAAAAGAAAGGGTAGGTTATATTCATGATATTAATTTATATATTTTGCGAATGTCAAGAGAAATATATGCTACTCCGGTATTTAAATTATCTTATCTCTGGATCGCAGTATTTAACACCGACACGCCTAGTTACTAAGGATAATTGCTATTTGTAACGTTAGTTATAAAATCAGTTCTTTCCATTCATTGGACGAAGAGTTAGTGTTTATGAAAAAATAGGGTTCTCAGGTGTGATGTTGTCGCTCCTAAAATTACAGATAAATGTTATCTTCAGTGCTATTATTAAGTTGTTACAAAAATAATGACCGATTTTAGAAAAATAATTTTATTTATGAAAAAAGAAGCTATAGAAATATTGAATTTAGTCAAAATACGGGCGTTGAACATCTATGCACCTCTACCATCGATCAACAAGATATTTTATTTCTCGTTTCTCGTTGATAAAAACTTAATGGCTATGATACAAAGAAATCTTTGAAAGCTGATTCTACCCCTGGTTTCGACCTCATAGTTTTACTATTTGAAATTGTGCTTAACTGCTTAAAAATTATATATTGAAAGTTTGGGGTTTTTGCAATGTCATTCTTACAAAATGTGCCCACGCATTATTGGGGAGCAAAATTAGATTCACTGATGCAGGTTTAAATTTTTTGTAGAAGCGCATGCATTTCAGCAAGTTGATCGCAGAAAAGCTCTGCGTTAATTCTATAATTGGCTTCCTGTATTCATAATTATTGTTCTTTTATTTATTTATCTTCATAATAGTGTTTTTTTTATTGTCTCGCACTAGTTAGCTCTTGTGCGAACTAATTCGAAAATAGAAAATTGCTATCATATCAGTCCGTTAGTTAAGTGCCATACGTGATAAACGCTTTGGGCGATCATGTCTCTTTCGAGACATGACTGACTGGACAGAAGATTATCCCGCAGCAGGTTGCCATTACTTTCTGCGGTACACTGGTTGCCAACCAAGACTATAAAACTCAATTTGTCCTGTTATTTGACTCATAGCTAAAGGGGGAAGAAATGTATTATATTATTAAGTGGGGGATCTGTTTAATACTTCGTAGCAATAGAAAACCGATCCCCACTTTATGCCCAGTACAATTTTCATTATTTTTCCAACTATTATATTAAGTCAGTCAGTTAAATGCCACACGTGATACACGCTTTGGGCGATCGTGTCTCTTTCGAGACATGACTGACTGGGCAGAAGATTATCCCGCAAACTGTGAAAATGTTACCAAAGAGAATAGGAAGCTTAAATACCATGTTTCAGGGAGACAAAAAAATGACAATTGACGTTGCATTTATTTCGTTGCAGATCGTATCTGATTGAATACCAAAAAACTGAAAAGAGTTCCACAAGCAAGAAGCGAATGACAGTCACCATATTATTTTGTGATGCAAATTTGGCTTTGGGAAATGTTTGGGAGACTCATCACGATCAAGCAATTGACCTGATCGTTTATGGTCATCATAAATGACCCACTTTATATCGCAAGTGTCCATTCAGTCAAGAAAGGGATCATTAGTGTTACGCAGAAAGAGCATCGATCACACTTCAAAACGCCTACGTTTTAAAAAAATTATTGAGCTCATGAGGAGACCATTTATCGAGATTTTTACTTTGCCAATCCTCTGCAAATGGTGTTGGACTGCTGCGTTGCTGACATCAAGCGTCTGAGAAATTTCTCTGATACTTTGACGTGGGTTTTTCTCAACAAGTTCTTCCAATTGTTCGTTGTCAAGACTGGATGACCATCCTCTATCTTCTTCATCTTCAAGTTTCTCATCAATTGTTCGTACTGTCAGATCACTTACGGATCTTCTCATGGTCGGTTGATATTAGCAAAAGTCTGGAAGGCAGTGTTCCCATGTTTTAACTCAGGTAAAAAAAGTAAACGTTCATGTTTTGTCATGTTCATAATTAAGGGCTTCTAGACTTCAATAAGTGATGTGCATTGTAGTGCAGTGGATATCGACACGGAAAGACAAATCCCGGAGCCGAGTTCGAATTCCAGTTGAATTCCTTGCATTCGTATACGCACAAATACCCTTGGGAAAGGTATTAATCCGTCTTTTCCCTCCAGTTATGGGTTAAATAATAAGACATATTGGGTTTTATAGCCTTGGCTGGTAACCAGTCTACTGCAGAAAGCAATGGCACCCTACTGTGGGATAATCTTCTGCCCAGTCAGTCATATCTCTTTCGAAACTTGATCACCCAAGCAGGTTTCACGTATGGCACTTAAATGACTGATGCTTCAATAGTATTGTTGTATGAAATAATTTAAAATTATTAAAGAGCACACATTAGTATGTACACCAAAACTCTTCAAATATATACTGTAAATATTGAAATATTTTTTTTCAAAATATAACACTTCCGGCGGCCATTATATGTATAACAATCTACCTAAGGATATGTGCCATGTCAGCATCTTGGTTGCATCAATATGACCCCTTCTACTTGATGTACTATCTATTTTTGTTGTTAATGATCTTGGAAATAAAAAGAATAAAATAATTAATAAAGAAAACAAAAAGAAAAAATCTCATAAAAAATGAAATAAAGGTTTAAAGAAAAAAGAAAAGGCTAGAATGAATTGATGAAATAAAAGAAAGATAAAAAAAGGGTAATGAAAGAGAAATCAGAAAAGGAAGAAAAGAGAAATACGTATAAATTTGAGAGTGTACGAAAAAAGGTAGATTAAATATAGAGAAATATGAAGAAATAACTAATAAAAAGAAAGGTACAAATAAAAAGAAAGATAAAAAAGAGAGATAAAGAAAATAAAGAAAAAAGAAGAAAGAAAGCAAATAAGCAAGAAATCAAGAAGGAAGACAAAGAAAAATGAAGGACATGATCAAGTCAAGAGTATGACCAAGATAATTAAAGAAAGAAAGAAAGAAAGAAAGAAAGAAAAAATGAATAAGACAAAGAAAGAAGACAAAGAAAGAAAGAAAGAAAGAAAGAATTCATAGAAAAAAACGAAAGAAAGAAAGCAAAACACTAAATAAGTAAATTCGTAAATACAGAAAAAAGAAGTCAAAATATAAGAAAACAGAGGCCAAAGAAGTAAAGAATGAAGAGAGAGAAAGAAAAAAAGAAAAGAAAAAGAGAAAAGAAAGAATACATATAAATAAAGAAAAAGAAAGAAAAAAGAAAGAAAGAAAAAGTAAAGCAAGAAATAAAGAAGACAAAGAAAGAAAGAAGATAAAGTAGATAAAGAAAGAAAGAAAGAAAGAAGACAAAGAAAGAAAGAATGAAAAGCGAAGAAGACAAAGAAAGAAAGAACGAACGAAAGAAGACAAAGAAAAAAAGAAAACAAAGAAAAGAATAAAGAAAGAAAGAAATTGTGATTTAAACAAAAGGGAGAGGAAACAGAAAAGGAAAGTAAGGAAAAAGAAATAAGTGAATGCAATCAATAAAGACAGGAAATAAATGTAAGCTTTATGCATAGAAAACAGTTTCATCAAATTGAATAATGGATGGTCGGAAGAAAAGAAGGTGAAATTAAGAAATCAAGAAAGAAAAATTCTGTAGACAGAAAAATAAACGAAAATAAGATAAATGTTAAATCAACATTTGAGAAAGAAACTGCGATTAATAGATTAAGAAAGAAACAAATACATAAAAAGTAAAATATAAAAGAAACTATGGAAACACACTATAGAAAACAATAATAGAAAACAATAATAGAAACAATTAAAAATAAGGACTAATAAAGATTATTTTCATGAAACAATAAAAAACAATGACAAATCAATGGCGGAAAGAAAGCGATTTTTAAAACGAAAGACAAAACCATCAAATAGGATGATTGATGTGTCCTTGTGGGAAACACAGTTGACGCTAAAGGCAAAATGAAATCAATCCTCCATGATAAAATTATAAAAGGGGCGAGGCTTAAAAGTCATCGTCATTCAAGCGAAAATTAAAAAGACAAAAAAGAAGCAATCAAATTGTTGAAGGACAGATTTTGGAAGAACGAAATGTCGTAGGACAGTGTCGAAGGACAGAGTGTCAAAGGCCAAAGGACGGTATGTATAAGGATAAAGTGTAAAAGAGCAGAGTGTCGAAGGCTAAAGTGCAAATAAAAAAGTGTCAAAGGACAAAGTGACAACGGACAGACTATCAAACGGCAAAGTGTTGAAGAACAAAATGTCGAATGACAAAGAAACGAAGAACATAACATCAAATATTATGTGGAAGGAAGAATTGTCGAAGAATGACAGTCTGTCCAAAACAAACAGCTGAAAAAGTGAGTCGAAGATTAGATTCTTGAAATGTAAAATGTCGAAGGAAAAATTTTAGAAGAATATAGTGCCGAATGACAAAGTGTCAAAAAAAAGTGTCAAAGAATAAATTGTCAAAGTACAAAGTGATAAGTACAAAGTGACAAATAACAAACTGTCGAAGGGCCAAGTGTCGAAAGTCGGAGTCTTGAAGGACAGAGTGTCGAAGAATATAGTGTCGAAAAAAAAATTGTCAAATGGCAGAATATCAAAAACCAAGCGCTTAAGAACAGATTCTGGAAAGGACAATGTGTTAAAGGACAGAGTGTCGAAGGTCAAAATGTGTTGAATGATAGGGTACCGAAAAATATTTGAAAGACAGACAGTTGAAAAACAAAGTATCCAAAGACAAACATGTTTGAATAGACAGTCTCGAAGCACAGAGTGTTGAAAGATAAGTGTCAAAAAATATCGAAGGACAAAGTGTCAAAGAACAAAATGTCCAAGAACAAATGATCAAAAGAAAAGGTATTGAAGAAGACAGTGTTGAAAAAAATAATGTCGAAGGAAAACATACAGTTAAAAAAGATGTTGAAGGAAAAATTGTTGAAAGAGAGAGTGTCGAATGGTAAACTCAAAAGA
>JBBBDQ010029451.1:0-15000 GCA_037127315.1 Ascarosepion bandense
ATATATATATATATATATAGTCATCCTCAGACAGATCTGTTTCGCTGTATCACAGCTCATCTGTACGGTTAAACCCCGATTGTTTTTTAACCCAGGATTGAAACCCGATCGAATTGGCGTCAGTTGTTCGGCGATTCTAGCTCTGGGCTATGGGCGCTCGGTAGAAGAAGGCTATATATATATATATATATATATTGGTATTTTGTTTGCTGTCCCTGTTTTGTATTTAATTATTTGCAATATAGTGTACCCAATAATAATAACGTGCGGATGTGTTGGCCATGTCTCGTACAAGGTCACTTCCAAACATAGCCAACAATTTTCGCATTTACAGATATCATCAGGTAGTTGGAAAAATAAATAGAATTTTGTTTACTGGACATTAACATAAATGTGTAAGAAGAAGTAGAATGTTCGATGAAAAAATGATAGTAGCTTTGTAGTTAAAGTTGTTCAAAGAGAAATGTAAGTATTCAAAATGTCCACAGAAATTTAGAGTTCATGGTTGTATAGCAGCAGAATGTAAAGTCTTATCTTCCCCTTTTTTAGGTTGACGACAGGGAGAAAAAGGAGAGTAAAACAAATAAAGAAATTGTACTTAGCGCATCCTGTTGTCGTTGTTGTTGGTGATGGTGCTCGTTTTGGCGTCGTGGAGTGAAGGAAAACTGGAAGAAACGGTTCAATGAATCTGTGACGCGCCCTTACGTCCGGGTGGCGTGGAATGAAAAAGAAGAAAAAGAAAATTGGAAGAAAATATCGACAAGACGTGACCGAATCAGCTTGAAGTTTCTTCCTTACATTGTGAGATGCTATCAGATAGCGCTTTCATTCTGACTGACTTTGACCGGTCACGGAATGTCCTTAAGTAGTGAATCTGGTTATGTGATAGGCTCCGGGAGGCATTTTCTTATTTACTATTTGCTATCCAATTAGGATGCAGAATTGTACTTTTCACACTACCTTGTGAAATTTTCCTTGGTCTGGGTTTTCCCAAATATTTTTAGTCGTTTTGATCCAGTGTTGTAATTGCGTAATTTTACTTTGTGTTTTAGTTGACTCTTAGATGACATAGGATTTGTATCCTATAAACGCTTATAGTAAGAAAAAATATGGCGGATTAAAAACGTATTTTAAACGAATCTCATAGAGAGGCAAGATACAGAATAAATAGGAAATATGTGTCAATATAACATGTTTCACTTTTACTAAAACGTCATCAGAAAATGATATAAGCAAAACAAAAAGAAAGAAATGCTGTTATCTTTTAATGTTGCGTTGTTTAATTTACGTTGGTTTATCATATTTCACATACAATCGTTTTGTTGAAGCAACGTTAGTATGAAATGTGGCAATTTTAATTCATGCAGAAACGATGCGTCCATTGGAAGTTTTAATTAATTTTTCTAAACCTAATTGGAAAAGCCTTATCGATTTATGCGTGTAAGTGTGCAATAATTTTAGTTTCTTTTTTTTTTGTGCGATTCATAGATCTAAACTTATTTATAAATGAAACTTTGTGTGTGTGTGTCCATTACCTATAGACTCCGAAACGGCTGAACCGATTTTCTGAAAAATTTACACAGTTGTACTATGTAAGTGTTTGCGAGTGTTTGTGAGTGTTTTTAGCTAGGTTTTGTGTGGAGGTACACCCCGATAAATATCAAATCGATCATCGGAAAAATCGGGTTATAAAAGGAGAGGTCTGATTTGAATCAAATTTGATACACTCTTAGACAAAGACATAAGAAACGATATTCAACAGTTTCAAGGTTGCAGTTCTTACAATAGTGCAGAAAATCGATTATATATATAAAAGGCAAGATGTTTGTGTGTGTGTCTGTTTATCTTCCTGTGTGTCTATTTTTTCAGCCCTTTTATTTTGGTTTTTGCTTCGGGTTTGGCTCTAAGTAGGTATAGTTGTAATTCTTAGTCTCAGCCATGATACCATTTACTCAGGGGACTTATTCAGCCTTCAAAATTCAGTTTATGACAAAGAAAATTTATTTGATATCGATACCAGGAAATCAAAATTTGACTTACATCCATTCATTTTTCTTTCAATCTACGGTTTCGCTTTGACTGGAAACAACTATTGCTTTTTAGTCTTTCGTGCCAACGTCCAAAGAGTCCGAGCTCCAGGATCATGGATTAGTTTTAAAGCTTTCATTACACCCGAGCAACGCCGGGCTATACTGTTAGTTAATGTAGATATTCTTCAGCGTGTGTATGTGTATACGTATATTTTTTTTAACCGTTTCACCCCAAGCAAGGCGGTAACGCCACTGATGCGCAGGAGGCTACATAAGAATAAAAGATTAGATAGGAGGAGAGTAAAGAGAAAGACGAACCAGTTACAGGAGGTGTCAGAGAAAGGAGCAAGAGAAGGGTGAGAATAGAATTGTGATTATAGTTGCAAAGATAGAGAGAAATTAAAAGATATTCAGGGTGATGTATAAGAACTGGAGTGAAGTGGTTAAGAGATGGGTATTGACATTGCATTTAAATTCCTGAATGTTGTAGCTGTCAGGAAAGCAAGAATATGGAAGAGAGTTTCACAGGCGGGAAGTGCGAGAAAAAAGGTAATGGAGTAGAATTGTTGTCTGCATTTGGTTGATCTAACTGTGAATGGGTGGGACCCTGGTTGCACGAGTAAACCGCAGTGGCAGGAGCGCCAGAGAGTTAAGTTCGTCGGAGCAGAAGCCATAAAAATATCTATAGAACAGAGAGAAGCTCCATCCCGTTGGTGAGAAAGCGGCTGGAATCGAGCCGCCAAGCCGGTATCTAACACATTACTGATTCTCCTTTGGAGCCTGTCAAGAACACTGAGATTAACAGCGGGGCAGCTGACCATGTATGACAGCAGTATTCCATGCAAGTACGGATGGCTGATTTGTATATGTGCGAGATGAATTCAGGCGAAAAAAACATCCTGGCCCGAAACAGTAACCCAACCTTCCATGTCAACTACCTCATGTTTTTTTTTTATGATTTTCGCTTGTTTATTTGGAAACGTCTTTATGCACATACTGTCTGTCATGGATAAATACACATTATATTCTTTAAGAATTAACTCAATAAAGTTTGTTGATGTAATATAATATTTTTGGCGTGTGTTTATAGTTGATAAAGTTATTAGTAGGCCTTCGAATGACCTTCCATATGAAGAATTATGTTCATTCATAATTTGGGTGATATTAAACAAAACACTGCGCTTCCTCGGGTTAACTCACACAACAGAGCTCATATAGAATGACTATATAGAATTCATAGCTAAATCCGCTGCTAAGAAAGTTGTTTTTTTTTGTGCAGTGCCAGGAAGTTTTTTCCCGTCTGAAACAATCCTGCACATATACAAATCTACCATCCGCCCGTGCATTGAATACTGCTGCCATATCTGGTCGGATTCTTAAACCCAGAATGATACAGATTCCTCTCTATGCTTGCCTGTTTCCTTCTTACTCCATTACTTCTTTCTTTCTTTCTTTTTTTCTTTCTTTCTTTCTTTCCCTTGTAAATATCTTATATCTCAAAACTAAAGATTAAAAAAAAAAACATCCAAAACATTAAAAACAAAAAAATGCAGGGAAATGAATCGAAGAGACGTTAATCTTCAAACATGAAAATTTGAATATTTCAATATTGGATGTACATAAATAAAATAAATTTTAGCATGTTGAATAAAATAAAAATAAAAAGTAAGAATAAAAAGTAAAATTTTGAATTGAAATTGAAATTTAAATAAAATAAAAAAATAAATATTAAGAATATAAAATGTAACATTTAGAGATAAAATTAAAGTTCACAAATGTACAGAGAAAAAATAAAAGGGGTTTAATTCATAATTGTTAAAAGTAATTTCATGGGAAAGAAAGAAAGAAACGGGAAACGTAAACAGGGATCTATATCAATCTGGGTCTAAAAATTTAAGTAAGTATTTTTTTCACAGCATGTGGTCATTAAATCAGTTTTTATTAAGCACATTAGGATTCTTGATATGGTTTAAGATGACAAGTTTTTCTAAATGGCATCTATTTTATCTTATTTTCCAGTGTGATGTTTGGATTTAGCTACAATATTATAGGTTTTTGTAGTTTTTTTTTTTACTTTCTAATAAGGTATGGATAAAACAGCACTTTTGCTGTATTTACTGTTGTTTAAAGCGAACATATGTTTGTTAAATCATATCACCCATCCGTTAGAAGTGCTTCCAAAGTAATATTTAACATCTTTTTTATCCGAATGACTTCGAGCTCTGTAAACAATACTTTTGGACATACACAGACCATTCAATGAGCATGTTTTATTTTTTTGATAATTACAATTAATTTTAGTAGGGTTATTTTTGCTATTAGTTGAATGAGGGATGATGTTTATGTAGGCCGAATATTTATTTGATATCATAGTATTATGTTGTGAAATATATTTTTAAAAACTGTAAATGACGTTAACATTGTTTTTATTAAATATCTTTTTTAGTGTGGGTGAATTGTAGAAATGTTTGTGGATTGAGTTAAGAAGGAATTTATCAATGTTAGTTTAGATGTTACAGCTGAAGAGTGGGTTCAACCAAATAATGTTACGTTTACGTGATGTCTGCTTATTTCTGCCTACCTTGTTTTTAATGAAGTTTTCTAAACTAGTGTTGAATTTACTTTTTTCAAAGCATAAATATTTTTAATTTTAGAATTGTCAAAAACGTTCTTATTGCTAGAGTTGTTACTTAAACGAAATTGGATAAACATGGGTAGATTGTTGGTGATTATCTGTGGTGATTTGGTTCCCTATGTATGTATGTATGTAAGTCCTTACTGTAGGTTTTGTACAGACCAATGCCCATGTCAAAGCTATCATCTTAGAAATTTTTGAATTTAGCTTGTAGTGATACAACAAAAGTGATACACTGGATGTTTGCACCCTAAAAACCAAAAAGCAAATGACCAAAACTTAACGGTACGCAGCTGGCCTCGCGCAGATGTTCCGGTTGAAAAATAAAAATTAATTAAATCTTAAATTTCCAGTTCGCGACTCTACGAGAATTTTATTTATCGACCAGAATCAAATACAAGTGTGAATCCCAAATGATCTGCTGCGATCCAAAAAGTAGATATTATAGCGGATTATCCATTATTTCCCAGTTTATAGTGGGGAATCCGTTCTAGTGAAGGGTAGTAGTATATTGTTGAAAATTGACGGAATTTGGCCTTGTTGTAGATAACCCACTATAAATCATAAAATGATTATAAATCAAGAAAAGCAAATTGTGTTGAAAAATAGCATTTTATATATAAACATATCAATTAAGGTTTTTTACAATTAAAGTAATACTTGAAGAATAGGTCCAACGGACGTTAAAATGTCCATGGTAATAAAATGCTGAAAAGAGAATTAATACTTAGGAATGTGGGAGCGTTGTAAGTAAGGAATGTCTTTGATGTATTCGCTCCTTAAGTCTTAAGTAGTTTTGAGACAGCGAAAGATGAGATGAAAGAGCAGGGAGGCTAATATAGTAAGCCACTTGACTTGGTCAAGGGGGATACTAATTACACTCCTCTCTTTCTCTCTCTCGAGTCAGTCTGTGTGTGTCGGCCTGCGTCGGTCTGTCTGTCTGTCTGGCGATGCTTTCTGTATCGGCTTTTTATATCTTCTTTTTGGATCGCAGCAGATCATTTGGGATTCACACTTGTATTTGATTCTGGGCTTCCTATTGGCCGATAAATAAAATTCGTGTCGGCTAGCGAACTGGAAATTTAATATTTAATTAATTTTTATTTTTCAACCGGAACATCTGCGCAAATCCAGCTGCGCACCGACGACTTTTGGTCATTTGCTTTTTGGTTGTGAGGGTGAAAACATCCGGTGCCTCGCTTTTGCTCGGTCGGTATCACCACAAGCTTCTGGAATGGTAGTAATTTTCAGATCTTTGTTTTTTTTAAAAAATATATCAAAACCTTTCTGAGTTTATCCTATTTTGTGGATTAGTTTTGCGGAGGATTACCATCCGACGTCCCTGTAAAGTCCGGTGTTATATCAATGAGTGATGTGCCTAAGATTCCTGAGCAAAAATAGTCCCACCAAGTTTGTGGTCTCTCCAGAATCATACCCACTAAAATATTATCTTCGAAAAAGTTTTAACATTCGCTGAGAATGCATTAAGCATAAACCAACAGAAGAATTCAGCCAAAGTAACTGATTGGTTCACAAAAATAAAAAATAAACGTGATTGCACTTCAATTCAGTTTTATTTGAGATTTCTACCCATCCGTATCTAAAAACTTTTAACCACAGCTTAAAAATTTGGCTAGAAATTACTGCCTCATCAGTGACCAAGATATTAACATCATCAGTCAGTCAGTCAGTTAAGTGCCATACGTGATGCACGCTTGGGCGATCATGCCTCGAAAGATACATGGTTGACTGGGCAGAAGATTATGCCGTTGAAGGTTGACATTACTTTCCGCGGTAGATTGGTTGCCAGCCAAGGCTATAGAACCCAATCTGTCCTGCTATCTAACCCATAACTGGAGGGAAGAGACCGATTAATATCTTCCTTAAAATGGGGATTGGGGGTGCTGGTCATCATTTGTCTTATCATTAACGTAACTAGCCTCTATGACCCAATCGCTCGTATAATGTCTCTTCACCAAAAACGTTTCAGTCGCACAACACTATCTTACACAAACACCATAATGCCACATTCGGTCATTGTAATTTTTGGATAAACTCTTCTTTATTGTACGTAGTCTTTATAAATTTGATTGTGGTACTATATTGACAGAAAGATCCAATCAGTTTCCGATTTCATTGGCTAGATGCAAATGCAAGTTCAATGCTGACAGTTTCTTTTCTCGCTTTTAGGACTCTCTTCTGGGTTTATGCTTTCCAACCAATTTGATCTTCAAAACTTTAAATTCAGTATTGTTGGGGATCACCACATTGTGCATATTAGAATGGACTCACCTGATGTGTACATATAAGCCTGCCTATACAGAGAACAGTAGTAGTTGTGGCAGTGACAACTGCCATTATCAGTGTCATCTCTCTGCTTTTGGGCGGAGAGTGATCTCTGTCTTCGAGCAGAGAGCGCTAACCCAGTCGTGGTTCAGCCGAAAGGTAGAATCACGACTGGGTAAAGATAGACAGATATTTTTGGCCGGGTTATATGGCCCGGAATATCCACATAAAATGACCTTGTGTCGTATGTTGCCTTAAGTGGGAAGGCCAGCTAAATACTGTAGTTATAGCACTTACAACTACCATTGTCACTGTCATCTCTCTGTCTTCGGGCGGAGAGCACTAACCCAGTCGTGGTTCCGCCGAGAGGTAGAGATACGACTGAGTAACGATAGACATAATTTTGGCCAGAATATATAGCCCAGAAGACTCACATAAAAATGACCTTGTGTCACATGTTGCCTTAAGTGGGAAGGCCAACTAAATACTGTAGTTATAGCAGTTACAACTGCTATTGTCACTGTCGGCTCTCTGCCTTCGGGCCGAGAGCACTAACCCAGTCGTGGTTCCGCCGAAGGGTAGAATCATGACTGGGTAACGATAGACAGATATTTTTAACGGGGTATATGTATCAGAAGACCCACATAAAATGACCTCGTGTCTCATTTCGCCTTAAGTGTGAAGGCCGACTAAATACTGTAGTGGTAGAAGTTACAACTGCCATTATCACCGTCAGCTCTCTGCCTTCGGGCGGAGGGCACTAAAACAGTCGTGATTCCGCCGAAGGGTAGAATCACAACTGGGTAACGATAGATATTTTTTGGCCAGCTTATATGACTCGGAAGATCCACATAAAAAGACCTTGTGTCACATTTCACCTTAAGTGCGAAGACCGACTAAATGCAGTAGTTGTAGTAGTTACAACTGCCATTATCACTGTCAGCTCTCCCGAAGGTAGAGAGCACTAACCCAGTCGTGGTTCCTCCAAAGAGTAGAATCACGAATGGGTAACGATAGACAGATATTTTCGGCCGGGTTATATGGCCCGAAAGACTCACATAAACAAGGCCTTGTGCCACATTTCGCCTTAGGTGCGAAGGCGGACTAATTACTGTAGTTGTAGTAGTTGTAAAGAGTAGTTGTACAGTTGTACAGTCGCTTAGTTGGTCAGTAAGTTGGTGCATAGTAAGTTGGAGTATTTTGGATATAGACACATTACACGGACATACTTTTTCACTACAAGACTGTATATATTCATTCTATTAATAGTCTGTAGATTTTTGTTCAATAAAACTTACATTTTCTATCTCCATATCTGTTTTTGTTATTTATTATTTTGCGTGGTTATTCAACCAGAATCCACAACAAATATCAATCATTTTCTTCTCTAATGGCTCTCTTTTCTCTTATTCTTTCACTATCAATAGCAACTAGTGTCTTAGTAGCTTTATTGCATTGAGTGAAGGGATATGATTAAAAAATCCGAATGTATCTTTCTATGAACCCATCCTGCATTGACACGTTTTCCTACCTTTATTTATGCTGGCCAACATTTGATCAAAACCTTTGTTTTTTTTTGCTAGTTCTATTTCTATCAACACCTGTTACTCGTACGAATCTTGTAGTTCTACTTGTGATAATCCAACCGTCTTTCATCTGACCAAAGAATTGACAAGAATTCTGTCAGGCAGCTGAAAGTTGCGCGAAATTCTTCCTGACGCCGAATTAAGTGTCTGGCGGGCAACAGATGTCGTTCATTCTTCCAAATCGACATTTCAAATAACCATTAAGCAAAATACGCATACAGTCTTCGAAAATCTAATGTTGCCTTTTTTCTGTAATCCTGGTTAAAGTTGAGCAAATTTTAGAAAGGTTCTTTTGGAGATTTCCACTGTTACGGAGCGTCTTAAATGCTCCTCAACAATAAATAACTCGACGATTTAACAAACTTTGCAAAATTACAATTTTGGGATTTAACTGATATTTTATAGAAGTATTTTTCAGGAAGTTGATTAATAATTTAATTCATTGTTTTTTCTTTTTTTTTACAACCCAGTCAGACAGTCTGTCAGTTAAGGGCCATACGTGATACACGCTTGGGTGATCATGTCGAGAGTCTTGTCAGAAATTGAACTATCTGCGTAGTGTAGCAAAAGACAACGGAAATTTTAAAAATAAATCGAAAGGTTTATTGACGTAAATTGTCTTTCGCAAACTAAAGACGTTAAGAGAGGGAAAAATCGTTAAAAGAGAAAGAAAACGTGTACTGAATTGCCAGTTTAAAAAGTGTTTAATCTCCAACATGGTAGTGAATGCCGAACAATCTCTCACAAATGAAAAGAAGTGAAATTTCCGAGTAATGCTAAAAATATCAAGAGCAGAGCATGCGAGCAAACAGAGTGAATTATAAAAAGTAGGAACTACAAAGAAATATATATTTACAATCAGAAAAAGACATTATATCAAAGTTGAATGCTGTGTACTGGAAGTTTTCGTATATCAGTCAGTTAAGTGCCATACATGATACACGCTTTAGTGGTCATAAAAAAAAGTCTAACTCGGCAGAAGATTTTCTCGAAGTAGGTTGCCATTACTTTGCCAATCAACGCTGTAGAACCCAATCAGTTCTGCTATTTATCTAAAAGCTAGAAGAAAAATAGACAAATCAACATCATCAAACAGGCCCCAAAATCTATTTTACTTTACGATGAATAGAGGTGAACTTGAAAAAAACAACCCTCCATCTCCATTGCGGCGTATGATTCTAACCCCAACCTGCAGGTTTTCCGACCACTGTAACGGAGCTTCTGTGTGTACTTTCTAAGAATACTTTAATGGTAATTGTTCGAATGATTTTTTGTTGGGTGTTTGTTTTTATGGCATATCAACCTCGGCGGGTCATTTATTGCCAAATAAATTTTATTTATTTATTGCTGATAATACCTTTTTCTTTCAACAATTTATTGTTTTCTTTATATAAGTTTTGTGTCTAGCAATACTTTTTTTTTCTTTTCGAGTATCAACATTCATTGGAATTTTTTTTTTTTTAAGGGCAGAGCCGCCAAGTACTAACCTTGTTATTTAACCCATAACTGGAAGGAAGGGACGGATTAATATCTTTCCCAAGGGTTTCAGTGCTTAAGTAAATATCAGGTTATTCAACTGGAATTCGAATTCAGCTCACCGATTTCTCTTTCCGTGCCAATATCCACTGCACTACAACGCACATCCGTCACTAAAGGCTTACACCATCTGTTAATGCCAAGCGGTCACCCATCTAAGTTCTGACCAGGCTCAACGTTGGTTAACTTCGGTGATCGAGCGAGAACCGGTGTATTCAACGTGATATGGCCGTAAGCACGCACATCCGTCACTAAACGCTTACAGCACCTGGTATTCCCAAGCGGTCACCCATCTAAGTACTGACCAGGCTCAACGTTGCTTAATTTAGGTGATCGAGCGAGAACTGATGTCTTCAGCGTGATCCGGCCGTAAGCCTTGTTTGGATGAAATCAAAGTTATTTGCGCGTAAGTGAATGCGACGAAATTATTTTTATAATCATAATGCCCCATTATGAGGAACCATATTTTCATGCCTTTCAATACTCTGCTTAGTTTTAGGAATGCGTCACGTTCTGAAATGTTCATGATAAACATTATGTTAATTTTGGTTGGTGGTATCCTCATCATCATTCCAAGGAACCATATTTCTATTGCTTCGAGTCTTTCCTTCAGCTTTGAGATTATTCAGCATTCGCTGCCATGTTGGTTGGTTGGTTGGTTGGTTTTTATGGCATATCAACCTCGGCGGGTCATTTATTTCCAACTAAATATATATTTATTTATTGCTGGTAACACCTTTTTCTTTCAACAATTTCTTGTTGTTTTTATATAAGTTTTCTGTCTAGTAATACTTTTTTCTTTTCGAGTATCAAGATTCATTGGGATTTGTTTTTAAGGGCAGGGTCCCAAAGTCCTACCCTTGTTATTTAACCCATAACTGGAGGGAAGTGGCGGATTAATACCTTTCCCAAGGGTACCAGGATATTCAACTGGAATTCGAACTCGGCTCACCGATTTCTTTCTCCCAGCGGATATCCACTGCATCACAACGCACATCCCTCACTAAACGCTTTCAGTACTTGGTATTCTCAAGCGGTCACCCACCTAACTACTGACCAGGCTCAACGTTGCTTAACTTCGGTGATCGAGCGAGAACCGCTGTATTCAACGTAATAGGCCGTAAGCCTGCCATGTAGGAGGACTGATATTACGCACGAGTTGAGTAATCTTTGCTTTGTTTCCAACAAACTTTTTATGTATCTTAATCCTCTACTCAAATTTTCAAGTCAGTACGCCTTCGAATCTCAGTGTCGCACTTTACGTTGTCTGTTAATGCACTTCCCAAGTATCTATTCACTTCATGTCATTTGAAAATTCATTTAGGCTAGCTTGTGAGGTATGATACTAGCCGCTTTTATCTGCCCTTTTTGACTTCAATATATCTTGTGAGGGTCATATTCTTAAAGCCTACTTCCCCTATTATCAGTCTCTTTGTGATAATAGAATAAGCGTTTTATGCGTTTATTTCCCTTACAACTTTAACATTAATCCTATGTTATTAATCTTATCGCCCCAAGTAAGGCATTTTTCTGCCACTGTTGTGCAGGGGGTTACATAGGAGGAAAGTTATGAGAAAGAGCGACAGGTTATAGGAGGTGTCAGGAAGTGAGTAAGAGAAGGATGACTGTGGCCATAAAGTGAGGGATCAATTTATATATTTATTGTAATGTAGAACTGATCCCCCATTTTATATCCCCATTATAATAGTATAGAATTTTTTTTTATAATCATATCGCTCCAAGCAAGGCATTTTACTCCCACTGTTGTGCAGGGGGTTACATAGGAGGAAAGTTATAAGAAAGAATGACAGGTTATATGGGGTGTCAGGAAGTGGGTAAGAAAAGGATGAGAATACTAATGAGAGTGAAATGGACGGAAAAAAGAGCATGAGAGAGAGAAAGAGAGAGAGAGGATGCAGGTTTGTGAGATAGGAGATGACTATTGACTTTACATTTAAATTCTTGGAGTTTGTAGTTGTCAGGGGAAAACAAGTAAACGGAAGGGAAATCCACGGGCGGGAAGTGCGAGAAAAGAAGCTGAGGGAGTAGAAATTGCGTTTACATTTTTTTCTTTCACAATAAGTGGGACCTAGGTGCTAATCTTGTGGCTCGAGTAAATTCATATATAGGGGACACCAGGGAGCTAAGTTCATCGGAGCAGAAGCCGTGAAAGTATTTGTGAAGAGACACAGAGAAGCCACACTGCGCCGGTGAGAAAGTGACTGCATCCGAGCTGCCAAGTCAGGATCGATCACATTACAAATTCTCCGTTGGATTTTGTCAAGAACCTCTAGGTGGATAGCAGGGGCACCCGAACATATACGGCAGAAGTATTTATTCACGGGTGGATATATAATAATATTAGTTAAACATCGCATGGTCAAAAGGCTTGTTTCCTAAGTAAGAGGTTCCCAGTTATATTCCTCCCTCAGGCATTAATAGTGGTGCTGTCACGATTTTTTTTTTTTTTTTTTTTTTTGTGCGTGGATGTTAGCAACGTTTCTTTATACTGAGGATACTGGGTTGGTAATTTTCTAGTTGCGGCTTATGTGATGAGCCGAAACTCTTGAATAGCGTCTAGAAGGGCCGCTTTAATGAACAGGTAAAGAATATTGAAGTTCCTGCGGTGCCATTTCACGCATGGATAGGTTTTCCTACAAGAACCTCCGGTTAGAAACACTACACTACCCTATGCTAGCACATCAGCAGGAAAGCTGTTGAAGCGAAAGCCGTGTTGTTTTTTAGAGAATCGGTTGTGGAAGGTGAGATGCCTAATCACTTCAGCATCGAATACTTTGAAAACACGGCTAGTAGGGGGTTCGCCATAATTCTTTAAAACACAAACTACTGATGAGGAGTTCCAATAAGTAAGAAAACAAGAGGAAGAGAAACAACAGTTGTAGAGTTTAAAGGTGACTGGAGCCAGTTCAGGAGGCACATTTCTTTAGGACGATAGCTGGAATTTCATCATCTCAGTTTGCCTGATAGAAGTCATATTTTTTTTAATCATTTCACACAAAGCAAGGAATTCCATTGCCACTATTGCGCATGGGGCTACATAGGGGAAGGTAAAGAGAAGGAGTGGTTAGATGTAGGAAATGTCAGGAGGAAGGTGATACATAAGGATACCGAGGATGAGGGTTGGGCAGATGGGAAGAGTGTTTGAGAGAATGGGAGCGAGTCAGTGTGTTAGGAGGTATCTATTGACCTTACATTTAAACTCCTGGAGATTGTAGCCGTCGGGGAAGCAAGTATGCGGAAGGGAATTCCACAGTCGGGAAGTGCGAGAAAAGAAACTGTTGGAGTAGAAATTGCGGTTGCATTTTATCAGTTTCACTGTAAAAGGGTGGGATCTAGTTGCTAATCTAGTTTCTCGTGCAAATTCGTATCTAGGGGGCAGCAGTGATCTAAGCTAAGAGAGCAGAAGCCGTGAAAGTATTTAATCCGAGACCAAAGAAGGAGTTATGCAGATATCACACAGTAGAGCATCTGTTCTATGTGGAAAATCATGTTTGGATACACCAGACGTGTGAAGCTTTGATTTCTAAAATGAATTTGCAAGAAATGCATTCACCATTGTCTGCTTTAGTTATGGAAACTTTAAAATTATTGAATACAGTAGAGATTGAGCGTTTGCAGTTGTCCATCACACACTTACAGGGCTGCCAGTAATTCTAAAACCGAAGATGCTATATGTTGCATTCATTACGAGCAGAGAAAATGTGGCGTCTGTTGTAAATAGACATGTCACTCCGGTATAGCTGGAAGAACTGATTCCAATTAGAAACAGCAGTCGAACATGCGGGTGAGAACCAAGAAGACGAATTTGATTTGACTTGGAATTTTCTTGTTGTAATGCCGGCTTTTGCCCAGGAGACCCCAGAGGCACATTTTTAAACAGGGAGATTAAAAAATTCGTTCCAAGAGACGTCACGAAGGAAATCACGAAACGAATCCCAATCCGCACGATGATAACAAAAAATATTCTATTGGCAGGAAGTTCTTGGCTGGTGGTGTCGCGGGAAAAGATGTTTACAGACTGCATTCATCAGTGAAGGGTCTGAAGTTTAAATTCTGTCATCTTTATTGTTATCATTCATATCATCATCCGATTCTGAATAAGTAATGCCGACATCATCACTTTCATTATCTCCTTCATAAAAAGAAATGGAACCTTTTTGGAATGGACGATATCTGTTAGATAATTAAAAATTTAAACGATGGAACTCACAAAGTAAAAACAAAGGAGAATCCAGGCACAAACATTTATTTTTTTAGTTCAAATTTACTCCATGTATGTAGAGGATAAAAAACAATCAAAAAATAAAAGTTACAAAAAAGAATTTGGATAGAATAATTATAAGAGTAAAAAAAGTTAGTTTTGTGCAAACATTATGGGTCCTTTGAACCCATTGGAAGACTGTCCGATTAATAAATAATAAAATAGATATGTGTGTGTTTTTTTTAATCCGGCATATTAGCTGATAGAAGTTATATTCAACACCTCAACTCCGGAATTATCTAGACAAACTTTTGCGTAAATGTTCAGCAACTTTTCAGGAGTTTTCAGTTACTGACAGCGGATTTTTAAAAATGTTTTGTTATTTCATATTAAGTTTCACATAATTTATTTATGCACTAATTGGGATGATCCTGTTATTGGGGTTAGGTTGATTATTTTATATCTGTGTGTGTGTGTGTATGTGTGTGTGTGTATTCGTGTGTTGGAAATTTTATATCTGTATGTGTGTGTATGTGTGTGTGTGTGTATTCGTGTGTTGGAGATTTTATATCTGTATGTGTGTGTGTGTGTGTGTGTGTGTATTCGTGTGTTGGAGATTTTATATCTGTATGTGTGTGTGTGTGTGTGTGTGTGTGTGTGTGTGTGTGTGTGTGTATGTGTGTGTGTATTCGTGTGTTAGAGATT
>JBBBDQ010029451.1:17500-364161 GCA_037127315.1 Ascarosepion bandense
CATGCTGCAAGGAATGTTCTTTGTTCTTGAAGTTGCTTCTGTTTATTGTAATGCGGTACCATCGTTAACGAGGGCTGAGGATTATGTGTTCTTTTGCTGACTAGATGTTATGCGAGTATTGATATGGTCGTCATGACAGAAGGAATCCTTTGAAGACGAGAAGTTTTCCTGTTCCCAACTGATCTTGGTCTTTAAGCATCAGCTTAAATTCAAGGTCAGGATGGAATGGCGACGACTCACTATATCAGAATTTGGCAAAAGCTGATGAGTCTTGCATGCATCTTTCGAGTGAAAGGAGCTGACTTGGAGTGGCATTTTGATGCCCGTTAGGCATTAGGATATTGGGGGTCCTCTATTAAACATCGTCAGCCCCACCGGAAAGTAAGATTGTTTAAGTTTCTTTTTCATTTTTTTTTCTTTTTTTTTACAATGTTTAAACTTAGCTAGGGTATATATGACCAAGGTCAAAGTGTCGGTCTACTTTTAACCTAATTTTATTTTTTATTTTTATTTTTATTTTTATTTCTATTGCGTAAAAAAGAAATTCTATCTGGAAACATAGAAATTTCCGTGACGCAATGTATCTTTAATTCATAATTATATGATTACATTATACTCTACAATATTTATTGTATTGAGCACTTTCTTTCGTTTAATTCCGTCCCCTTCCCCGTTAGATGACTAGAAATGTTTGTTTATTAGAAGACGCGTTGCAATTTTTGTTTTTGAGTTTGTTTATTTCGTATTTCTTGCTGTCTTTGGATGGGTGCATGATTGTATGTATGGTTGAATGAATGAGTCTTTGGTTTTTTTACACGCCTCACTAAGATTTCGCCCAGCTAACTGATGTTCTGTCACGATTAAGGATTGTGAGGTTTTTATTACTAACAAAATTTTTGTTTAGTTTTTTGTAAATAGTATTATCTGTTGTATAAATATTCATCGATGCTTTCAATATCAAATTTATTTCATACTCCCAAGAGATAAATTGTATTTAACGGTTTTAATTTAGATTTTAATTAAAAACGGCTTTAATTAGATTTTCACAAAGTCTTTGAAATATTATGGTATTTGTAGTATGAATTGTAAGTACGAATGTGATGTTTTGGTGCAAGGGATATTGTATAATATGCTTAGATCAGCGAATGAAGCTAGTTAAGTTTATTTAAGACAGATGAAGACCAGCATTCCCAAGACCCCATATTTAGCTTGTGCCCCAATTTTTGTAGACATACAAAAATAAATTTTGGGTTGAAATGTCCACGTTTGTGCTTCGGTCACACTCTGCAGTCCACTTGAGAGTGTTGGAGGCTCTGTATGTTAGGTCCCGCAAACTTTATCTCTGTAAACAGCGTGAATGTTTTCTGGGACTTGTCATCAATAGCCTGTAGTACTTCTTTTCCTTCATTTTTCCCCTTCAGTCATTCCATAAATTATTTTAATTTAATTCGTTATCTCTCAATCAGTCCTAAAGAGCGAGAGTTAAACCAGTTGCTTCCTTTTTAAATATATGCTAATTGTATTCAGCTACATAGTTTCATAGATATAATCAGGTTCTGTACCAACAAAATATCATATATATATCTATATATATGTATATATATACATATATATATATATATATATATATATATATATATATATATGCATTATTCTCAAAGAATTAATTGAATTCTTTCGGTAAGTGACGTGTATATACACTGCTTATAAACAACATGTTAAAATTCCCCTTCTCTGATTCTATGAGGGTAGCGACTCCGACTGACACCAAATCGGTCAAGTTTCGATACCGGCCAGAAGCAAATGGATGTCTCTAGACATACTGATAAGCTGTGATACAGCAAAACAGGCTTGTATGTGGATGACTAATATATATATTAGTCTACGCTTCGTTCATTCAGCAATGAATTAAAACACTCTCAGCTATTGGGCGTGTATAATTATAATATAAACGCTAAAAAGTCTACCTCCTTCTACCGACGGCCCGTAGCTCAGACGTAGAATCGCCGACTGACGCCAATTCGGTCGGGTTTCAATCCTGGGTAAAAAGCAATCTGTTGTCTAACCATACTGATGAGCAGTGATACAGTGCAACAGATCTGTCTGTGGATGACTATATATATATATATATATATATATATATATATATATATATATATAGGTACTTCCGCTCACTTTTGACAACAAATTTTTAAATTTTTTTCTGAAATTTTTATTTTAATTTTAATTGAAACATAAATGATTAAATTTTCTATTTCAAAATGGTGTATTTCAGACCTGAAAAGCGGGTGTGAAATCGATTGTTTCGTTTTTAAAACTGTCTAAGGATGCTGCGAATATCATGCATTGAGCATGTGAGCAATAATGAGGCCTTAGAAATGATGGAAACAAAAAGGAAATTAATACTCAGCATCAAAAAGAGACAGCTAAAATTCCTAGGATATTCAATGAAGAAGGAGGGCTTGGATAACCTGATACTAACAGGCCAGATAGAGGGAAAAAGAGACAGGGGAAAGCAGCGGATAACATATTTGAAGGATCTAATCAGGTGGATGATGGAATGAGGGTTGCATGGTGTAACAGGCGAAAGCGTGCTCAGAGTCACCAGGGATAGGGTGACGCGGAAAGCCATGGTGGGCTACGTCCTGAAGGGACAGGGCACAGAGAAGAAGAAGAAGAAGAAGAAGAAGAAGAAGAAGAAGAATTGTACTCAGCTACATACGTTCATTGCTATAACCAGCGTCTTCAGTTTTCATAAAGTTCTTTTAATTTTTCTTTTTTTTTTTTTTAACTAAGAGTGTTTCCGGTTGATGCGTCAGCCCTTTTTAATGGAGCTTCATGTTCCTTTTTAATGGAGCTTCATGTTCGTTTTTAACCTATTTTAATTATGCTTCATTCTTTTAGTATTTTCTGAGGCTAGTCATAATTTCTTTCATAATCGTGTATTCTGTTTAGTGCCGTGAATAGTTTCGAAGCAAATGTTATTTCTTTGTCTGTTAGTTTTAATAGTAGTGCTTCTAATATTTTCAATCGTTTTCGTAGCGAGATCTTAATATAGAAGTTTTATTTGAGATTTGAAGTTGGATGTGAGTTTTAATTTCTTTTTTATTACTGAAGTGATTCGTTCGTTACCAGCCTAGTGAACATTTCCGTGTTTGACATGCATTCGTTTTAGTTTTATCTCGACTTTTAGATAAGCTTACCAGCAAAAGACAAATTACATTATAGGCGACGTTGGTGATCAGGCGCTTGAACTTCTTTAGTGTAGTGTCTAAAACATTTATCATATTAAAAAATAATATATATATATACATATATATATATATATATATATATATATATATATATATATATATAATATATATATATATATATATATATATATATATATATTCCTTGTAACTAATCAGAATAAAAATTTACTTTGAAATTGGCCAGTAGTTTCTATTTTTAAGGAATACATTTTTTTTTCATTTTTTCCTTCCCTAAAGATCAAAGTATCAACCTACTTTTAACCTAATTTTATTTTTCATTTTTATTTTTATTTTTATTTCTATTGCGTAAAAAAGAAATTCTATCTCGAAACATAGAAATTTCCGTGTCGCAATGTATCTTTAATTCATAATTATATGATTATATTGTACTCTACAATATTTATTGTACTGAGCACTTTTTACAAAACTGTAAAGGACAGAGAACTCAAAATCTTAAAACCTTGGTTCCTCTTTATATATATATATATATATTTGTTTGGTGCAAAGAATTTGTCACATTAACTGAGCAGGTTCATTCCAACCTCGATGTTTAGTGAGGACACCGTTATAATGTCTTCCCTCATCGGGGTTGTTTGTTTTTGTTTTATTTTGCTCTGTTAAAATGACAAATTCTTTGGTCCAAATCTATCAACGCTAATCTCCACCCCGATATCGGGTACTTTACGATAAAAAAAAACCTGCTTCCTAAAATATTTTTATTTGTATAACTTCTGAAAAACATCTGTCATGGCGTCAAAGACTACCACGACTCAATGCTTCATATATATATATATATATATATATATGTTAAAACAGAAATAGGGTTGTTCCAACGAGAGAAATTGGTATAGAAGAAAAAAGTGTGAGAAGCCGTGAACGTTTTGTTTAAACTGTAGATTTATCGTTTTTATTATTATGATGTTGCTTCTTGTACGATATATTATGTGTCCATAATGATATTTGTGATGCCTGGGTATTTCTCAATCCAAAATGTAAGGGCTTGTTTTCCGAGTTCGTGGGTTATGCTGCTGTACAGGCTGTTCACTTCAAATGTTACTAGGTAAACCAAGGTAAACTCACGTTTTGCATTCACGTCAGAAGCTTCAATACAAATATTTCAGTGTTTAGGTTTCAATCTGAGGCCAGTTCAGACGATTCATAACGAGTCGAATGAGCCTAATTATGATTACGATGATACGGCAGTTTGGAAACTCACTCTGGTCGTTCTGATAACAAAATAACTTTCGAATTTGTTAGTGGGATCCAGGTCATGATTGAAACCGATCTATCCAAGTCAACTAGATCCATAGCCAGATAGGTAGTACTTTTTTTACTTTTTTTACTTTTTTATCTGCTGAAAAAACCTATGCCCAGCCACAGGATTACGTACAATTTATCCGAGCAAATCACATTTTAAACCTGCCAGATTTTAGCCCCCTTAACTATGTGCTGAGTGGAGGTGAGCGAGAGACCAATAAAACTCCTTGTAACACCAAATATGAACTGAAAAGCAACAATCTTGGCGCTAAACATTATCACAACTCAGCAGTATGCGTATATATATATATATATATATATATATATATATATATATATATATATATATATATATAGTATCAAACAAAAGTTTACAAAACATTACATAAATGTTTCTTTAGGTATTTCTAACACAATTAATTACATTTTACTGCTAATAATATATACGTTAAAATCTTTAGTCAAGTAGTCAAATTTTTTAAAAATGTTCAATAAAAATATCCCACAAAGAAAAACAAATATTTAATAACGCAGAAATTACAATTCATTTATTAAATCATTTATTAATATTTCGTAGCGTAACTGTTAGTGCTAATTACTTTATGTAGGCGTTTAGAATAGTCCCCTATTAAGTTTTTGCATGTTTCTTCACGAATATTTTTCCATTCCTCAAGACAAAATTCTTGTTAATTTATGCAAGTTTTGTGGGGTTCTTCATTGAATTCTTAGCTTCAACTCTCCATCTTCAATCGGTTTGAGATCTGGAGATTCACTTGGCCATTTGGAGATTTTGTCAGATTTGCACTATGTTTGGTACAGATGTCTATACAACAGATGGTATAACTGGACATTCGTTTGACCTAATCAAGTCTTTCCTCTCTAGCCGCACATTGAAGGTGCTATTAAACGGACATGCCTCCCAGAACTACCATACGAACGCGGGTGTCCCTCAAGGCTCTATACTATGTCCTACGCGCTTTCTGATCTACATTAATGATCTCCCCGATGCCATAAGATCACAAGTAGGTATGTACACCGATGACACCACAGTTTACTCTCGCCTAGATCAAAAATCTGGTGTGGGCTACAAAGCGAGCCTCGCTGCCGGCTTGAAAAGGAACTCCAATCCGTGGTGGACTGGGATAAGAAATGGCTCGTAAATTTTAATGGTTCCAAAACGAAGCTGCTATCAATTAACCATCATAGACAATCGCATCTACCTCCCATTAGCATGGAACAGGCTTGCCTCCCAGAGAGTAAAACACTACGCCTCCTTGGCCTCACACTCTCAACAGACCTTAAGTGGAATGACTATATCGAATCCAATGCTAAATCCGCTGCTATGAAAGTCGGTTCTCTGTGCAGGGCCCGGAAGTTTTTTCCGTCTGAATCTATTCTGCACATATATAAATCTACCATCCTTCCGTGCATTTAATACTGCTGCAACACCTGGTCTGGTGCCCCTGCTGTTCTCCTCGGGGTTCTTGACAAAATACAACGGAGAGTCTGTAATGTAATCGATACCGCCTTGGCAGACCGGCTGCAGTCACTCTCTCACTGGCGTGACGTGGCTTCCCTGTGCCTCTTCTATAAATACTTTCACGGCTTCTGCTCCGATGAACTTAGATCACTTGTGCATGAGATACTCGATTAACAACTAGGTCCCACGCTTTTACAGTGAAACCGATAAAACGTAACCGCAATTTCTACTCCAACAGATTCTTTTCTCGCACATCCCGACTGTGGAATTCCCTTCCACATGCTTGCTTCCACGACAGCTACATTCTCCAGGAGTTTAAATGTAAGGTCAATAGACACCTCCTAACACACTAACTCGCTTCCATTCTCTCAAACACTCTTCCTACCTACCCAACCCTCATCATCGGTATCTCTATCCGTCTGTCACCCTCCTTCTGACATTTCCTATATTTAATCACTATTTCTCATCAGCTTCCTCTATGTAACACCTTGCGCAATAGTGGTAGTGGAATGCCTTACTTGGGGTGAAATGATTAAAACATATATATTTCACTGAAAGACCCAACTTAGTTTTAAGCCCAGCGAGTATGCACGCTGACGTACAATAATCTCCGAAATACATCTATATGCTCCATTCATCTTCCCTTCTAATACTTCAATGATCCTTACACCTTGGTAAAGTAAAGCAACCACAGATGACGATCACGCTTGATATGCCTACAAATTTTACTGTTGGGATAGTATCCTTCTAGAAATATATATTACACTTCTTTCCCTATACAATTACCTCAGCATTTCTCTCCCTTTTGTCTGGTATAATAGATACTTGAATAAGGGTGGCAAGCCATACAATAGATAGATAGATAGATAGATAGATAGATAGATAGATAGATAGATAGATAGATTAATAAATGTTATAGATAGATTCATTGACTGATTAATGAAGTGTTAGATATATAAAAACTAAGATAGATACAAATAATAGATAGATATAATGTAATAGGCATAGATAGATAGATAGATAGATAGATAGATAGATAGATAGATAGATAGATAGATACATAGATAGATTGTAATAAACATAGATAGATAGATAGATAGATAGATAGATAGATAGATTGTAATAAACATAGATAGATAGATAGATAGATAGATAGATAGATAGATAGATAGATAGATAGATAGATGACCAGTGCGATAGATAGATATATTTATTGATTAATGAATTGTTACATATAATATAGATAGATAGGTAGATAGATAGATAGATAGATAGATAGATAGATAGATAGACTGATATAATAAAAATAAGATGAATGCGAATAAAGATAAATATATATAAAGTGTTGATATATATATATATATATATATATATATATATATATATATATATGGAGGAAAAGAGACAGACAGACAAACAGGAGGCGACAGATAATCTTGTAACCAGATAACTGGTTACACCCGCTGTTTCTCCACACTCTTTCGCTCATAACTGTACATTGACTCTAAGCCCTTTGCAGGTCTGATGTTGCTTTCCAAACTGGCCCCCGCCAACCCAGATGACCTCACCAGGTGGAAACATTTACAACAGATTAAGACAGAAGAGGACATATAATTTAGCTCGAAGCCCACACACAGAGTCACCAGAAATTTGAACGGGTCAAGGAATGATAACGGAACATAGCTGTCCGTGAACGAACGCCAGAACAAATGCATCGGATACTTGCCAATATCGCCGACCTCTATCCCCGTGATTTCTTTGCTGTAGCTTAGCATGGGTGGCTACCCCTGCCGAGATAACGAGCAGATTCGCGAGTAGGGAGTGGGTAACAGATGTGGTAGGGGAAGTAAACGTAATTTTAATACCACAATATGAGCAGGGTCAATAAAAATGACTCACCATCAGTGAACAGCTGGAGCTTACAAAATATCCTAACATACAAGAAATGTGTACTAAGTATTAAATATGTCTGTTAATGGTGTGTGTGTGTGTGTGTGTGTGTGTGTGTGTGTGTGTGTGTCACCATTAACACGTTACCATCTCTCACAGGTGGTTTAACTATTCTGTCAGCCAAGCGTGAAAAGCCAAGTGCATTCTGGGTAAATGAGTAAAACAGCCCTAAAAGTGCGCTCCTACCAAACAAATGTTTCTAAAATCCAACATAAAAGATCATTCTTTATCTATCCACGAAGTTGTGGTGCAGTGGATATCGGTTCGAAAGAGAAATCGGGGAGCCGATTTCGAATTCCAGTTAAATTTTTTGCATTCACCTTACGCGCAAATACCATTAAGAATGGTATTAATCCGTCTCTTCCTTAAATTTATTGGTTAAGTAACAGGGCATACTGGGTTCTATAGCCTTGGCTGACAACCAGTCTACCACAGAAAATAATGGCAACCTACTGCGGGATAATCCACAGCTCAGTCAGTCATGTCTATTTCTAGACATAATCACCTAAGTGTGTATCAAGTATGGCACTTAACAGACTGACTAATCCTTGGGTTGGGCAACTGGACATATTGGGTTTTATAGTCTTGGCCGGCAACCAGTCTACCGCAGAAAGTAATGGCAATAATATATATATATATATAAAAGAGTGAACATTGAAATCAACCCTCAGGGGCGACAGAGTTTTTCATGCTAAGCACAATTATCAGGTGGCCTGATGATTGCGCTTAGCATGAAACAGTCTGTCGCCCCTGAGTGTTGACTTCAATGTTCACTCTTTTATATTTACATACGCTCTATCTCTAATACTGAACACTTTATCCGATAAACATAGCACACCTTAAAACTATATATATATATATATATATATATATATATATATATATATATACAATTTAAGTAACCTTTTTTCTACGTATGGGTGTATATACATGTAAGTATTTACGTAGTTTTAAACAAGTAGTTGTGCAAGTAAATATTTATATGCAAATAAGTATATAATTTAAGCCCCTTAAGATGGCCTTCTAATGTGTTCATATAATACTCATATAATACCCCGTGTAAGACTTTATTTTTATTATTTTTTTTATTCGTTCATTTTTATTATTGATTATTTATAATTTCCTGAAGTATTGTTATTGTATTTATTAAGAATAATAATGATTATGTTTTTCCTTTTTTTTTATCATATTTAACCTTGTTATCATACTTCACAGTAATATTATTCTCAAACAGATTATTATTTATAAGATGAAAATATTATTATTGCCGTCTGAATAAATATAAAAATTTAATAATTCAGTTCTTCTAGTAAAAATACGGTCCCCAAATTTACTGTCGAGTATTTGAGAATGGCCATTTTAAACTTCAATCCGAGGTCATCTTATCGCCTGGGATAGAAACGCGTCATCCTATATGTGATATTCGTGCTTGAAATTAACGCTATATATCTAACCCTCTCTCCCATTGATAAAATATTTTCCTTCTTCCTCGGTGGCCCAACGATTTCTTTCGTCTGGACAAAACTAACCCATTCATTTTTATAAAAAAAAAATGGTTTGAGGAGCAGGATAGTTTTTGTAAAATATTCACGAAATAAATTGCCATCAATGGATTTGTTGTTTCGTCCAATTTATTTTCATTATAATCCTTTTTTAACAGGATGTGTGTTGTGGTGCAGAACGAGAAATCAGGGAGCCGGTTTCGAGTACCAGTTGAATTTCTTGTATTAACTTACGCGCAAACACCTTGGGAAAGATATTATCCGTCTCTTCCCATCAGTTATGGATTAATTAACAGGACATATTGGTTTCTATAGCGCCGGCTGGCAATCAGTCTTATATATATATATATATATATATATATATATGTATATATATATATATATATATATATATATATATATATGTATATATATATATATATATGTATTATATATATATATATAAATATGTATATATATATATATATTGTATATATATATATATTATATATTATATATATATATATATATATATATATATATATATATATATATGTATTATATATATATATATATATGTATATTATATATATATATATATATATATATATATATATATATAATACATATATATATATATAATATATATATATATATATATATATATATATATATATATATATATATATATATATATATATATATATATATATATATATACTAGCGTGTGTATACATGATATATCACACGCTAAAAGTTTACCCCCTTCTACCGAGCGCCTATAGCCCAGAGGTAGAATCGCCGACTGATGCCAATTTGGTTGGGTTTCTATCCTGGGTAAAAATCGTACTGATAAGCTGTGATAAAGCGAAATAGATGTCAGCGGATGACTACTATACATATATATATATATATATATATATATACACACAGAAAACCTACTACAGTTTCGCCTAACGGCTCATCAGGGAAATTTTCTGTCTTTGTTTGCTTTACTTTCGTATTGAGCGCTTTAGTGATAGGTTTTCCTCTTGGTTTTTTTTTATCTTTCTTACGGGTGCTTAACTTTTGTTCATGTACTTCGTTTGTTTCTTTTTTTACTTCCCCTTTTTTCCCCTCCGAGTTCGTTCTCGGTGAGTTATACAAGATAATTTAAATTATAACTTAATTAATACCAGTTTCGGAAGAGTTCTGTTACTATTGGTATTGCTATTACTATAGTTAATATTATATCTATCTATCTATCTATATATATATATATATAGTAGTATCCTTGGTAATATGTAAGCTTAATCCGATGAGAAGTTAATGTTAGAATTTAACAGAATCTGTCGGTTAAGTGCCATATCTGATACACGCTTTGGGCGATCACGTCTCGAAAGTGACATGACTGAATGGGCAGAAGATTATGCAGCAGTAGGTTGCCAAATTTTTTCTGCGGTAGACTGGTTGCTGGCCAAGGCTATAGAACCCAGTCTGTCCTGTTATTTAACCCATAACCCATTAATACCTTTCCTAAGATATTTGCGCGTAAGTGAATACAAGGAATTCAACTGGAATCGCACTCGGCTCCCCGAAATCTTTTTTGACAATATAAATCAGGTCTTAAAACTCGAAATTTTCTTTGCTCTTTACAGATTTTTTAAAGTGAAAATTAAACTTTATGTCTTTATGTTGTTGTTTAGTTTGATTACAATTTCTCTTCGAGTACGACGGGCATGCGACTTGTGCAAAGAGTGTAATTGAAAGAGTATAGGAAAAATTGAGGAAAGTACAAACGATGAACGGAATTCACGAAGATAGAAGATGGTGACTGATGATGAATTTAAATTTTAAAGGTTGTGGTTTTCATGGAAGCAAGGGAATGGGTGGGAGTTCTATAGGCGAAAGTGAGAGAAAAGAAACTGTAGAATAGAAGAGGAGTTTGCATTTAGATATTTAAAGAGTAAACGGATGGGACATAGATGCCAAACTAGTAGCACGCTTGAATTCATTTATTCGAAGCCCCAGGTGGGGAAATTTCATCAAAAAATTGTCAAGAAAGAGTTGTATTAAAAACAGTGGAAAGCTTCATCACTTCGGTGTGAAAGTGATTAAGGAAGAGATGCCATGTCAGATTCGATTGCTTCTTTGAATTTTGTCAGAAATTTGCCGAGCCGATATCTACTTCACCTCAACACACCCTTTGCGAAATTCATTTGATATTAAGGTAGCAGAAAAATGCTTAATATTGATTTTATTGATCACGAAAGAGACATCTAACAGCAAAGTGATGTGTCTGTTTAGGATATAGGCAGTCATGACTCTCGAAATATTCCATTCATTTTGATATATGTAAAGAGCACATGGCGTTAATTGTTCTTGGGGAAAAATAGCGGACTGATTTCCTTTCGCCTTCATTGACATCCTTCTTCGAGATTGATTGTCCTACCAATTCTAGAGAGCCTAGTCTCCCCTCATACTTTACATCTGCTCCGTCATATCATTCAACTTTCCGTTAACTATTAATTCACAGGTATCGATTGTAAACTTCTTTCCTTAAAGATGATACATAAACTGAATACTGAATTTATTTGTACCTTTGAAGTGATAATAAATAAATAAATGACACTAATTTAAGGTTAAATGTTAAGAAGAAGAAGAAGAAGAAATTTTAACAAATAAAAGCCACAGAGGTTGTTCGAAAATATCATATTTCGAAAATACGATAAATCTTCCAGGATTACGTAACAACCCAAAAAGCCCCCCCCCCACCAAAAAAAAAAGATAAAAATTGCAGATTGTTGCGGTACATTTTCATCGGTCACAACTCAAGATTTATTATTAAAAGATTAGGGACTTTTTCTTACCAAATCTATTTAGTGAGTAATTTTCACTTTTTAGCGAACAAATTGCTTTAAAATCTGAAGCGTGGAAATTTCTCTCGTTGCTCTCACCCTCCTCATCACTGAGAAGTAGTCGGCAGGAATTATTTCCCTAGGACAATACATGTAGCCAATACAGAACAAATGATCTACAAAAATGTATTTCTCCTTTGCGTACAAACGACTGTTCGACAGAAATTGAGACGCTGATGTATTTGATGGTGAAAACGACTTCCGTAACTTTCCGTAACTTTCCGTAACTTTCCGCAGCAGACAACTGGCATTGTCTACTGCGGAAAATCAACGGTAGTCGCTCAAACAGTAGTTCGAGATGTTGTTAATTGTTTTTGATGTTGTTTTTTATATTTTTTTGCTGCTCATCAGATTTTTATATATTATTTAATTCTAAAATATATTTTAAAAAGTAAGTGGGTGCTTATAATACCCGGTGTTCCTAAACAGTCACCAGTCTGTGTTCTGTGCTTCAACGTTAATCATTTCACTTCGTGTAAGGCGAGCATGCCACTTCTTTATTTTTAATCATATCGCCCCAAGTATGGCGGTAACACCACTGATGCGCAGGGGGCTACTTAAACCACATCCTAAACAGGGAACAAGTGACGAGGCTCTTCACCTGTTCAATAGACGTGGGTGGGGTGTGAACCGGGCGATAATTTAGTGTATCTACTCCAATTGAGAAAAAAAAAAGTAAAGAGTAAAAAGATTGGAAAAAAGAAAGCCGGAAGCCACATCCTATTGAAAAAGAATACTGTGTATAGAGAGAACTGAGTAAAAGAAAAAAAAAAGAATGGAATTCAAGAAGATGGAAGATGGCGATTGATGATGAATTTAAATTTTTGATGATTGTGGTTTTTCAGGGAAGGAAAGGAATGGATGGAAGTTCCACAGGAGAGAAGTGCGAGAAAAGACATGACACTGGTGCGAAATAGATAAAAAAAGATTCAATTTTATGATTTTCTAAACCATCAGAAACCAAGTTACTGGTAAAACTGGCGGAACATGTTCTTCCAACTGTAATTCACCCTACTAATATGGCTGATCTCATAATAGGTTTTCGAATCAGCGTTTAAAAAAATATTAGATACAAATATTGATTTTTAACTCATTCCAGTATTCCAACTTCCTTGGCCACAATTTCCATTTAGATCATCAACATCTGCAAAGTAAAGGTCTCTTCCACCGTTGTTGAAAACATAGACGTTGTATCTAGACCCCATGTCTAACGCTCGTTGCACAGTTTCAAGAGTTTGCATTTTCTTTCTAAACTGGTTAAAAACCGAAGATGAATCGACCACTCTGCTTCGTTATTTAAATCCATAGCTGAGAAATATAATGAGAGATTATTATCTTTACCAATGGTACTTTTTTGCTGATGTTACGTAACAATCGCGACCGGAAATCAAACTCGGCACTATAATTTCTCGTTCCAAACCGCTAACACTTACACTACCAGCACACATAAATTACAAGGGTAGGAGGTTGTTATTTCTTGCTGTTAGGATTTGTCCGTACTAAAATCCAGATGTAAAGACACCGAGTTGAACAGGGCCGAGGCAAACATGAGAAAAATCGAAAGAGATGTAGATTTTAAAACAACAGAAAATGTCTGCCAAGCGTATTAACAAAAAGTTAAAAAAATAAATAAATGAAGAAAAATAAAAAAAATAAAGACTTTTGTTTTGTCTCTGACTTGCGGGGAAATTCATAAATAAAAGGAAAACGTCGGGAAATTGAGATTGACAAACATACAGAAGCAGATATAAATATTCATTTTGTGTGTGTTGTTCTGCATGTATCCCACGGTACATAATCGCTAATACAAATAAACACGTAGCAGTACCGAGATTCACAAACGCATAAGTGTGTGCGTGCGTTAACTGACATACTAACGTAAAAATAAATAATCACCAATGCACTTACAAAGATTAGCTATCTTTTTCTTTCTCTCTTTCTATATACATATATATATATATATATATATATATATATATATATAGGCATGTAAAAGACAATATATATATATATATATATATAGGTATGCAAAAGACAAATTTTAGACCGTGACACACAAACTTGTCTCAGGTGATAATGAACACCAGTCGTTTTGGTTGTCTGTCAATCGAGGTAGCGTGAAACTCGAGTAGTAGTCTCTGAGGAGTGACACTCTATTTTAAATGTGTTGCGAAAATATTCTGCGTTGTTGATTTACACATAGTAGACGCTCCCTTTGTTTTTACATAAGTGCCTGATTTCGTTTTTCGTTTCTATTTTCCATTACTTTTTTTGATTAAGTTTACTGTTTTTTTCTTTTTAATTTTACTTATTCCCTTGACAGTCTTTGCGTTGGTTTTACCAAAATTTATATATATATATATATATATATATATATATATATTATTAATATTCTTTCCTATATATATATATATATATATATATATATATATATATATATATTCCATTTGTAAACGAGTTAATACGCGACCAAGGTTCCACCATGAGTGATGTCTTCAGACGATTTGCAAATCGGATCATGGAAACACCTCTTAATTGATGTGGTTCCCACTCGGAGTGGTAGCACCTGTTAGGGTCCCAGCTATGGGGAAAATAGCTAAACCCTCAATCTGAGGTCAAAATTCTATGAAGGTATTTATCAACAAAACTTTTTTGAATGAAAAATATTACCAACAAAACGTTTTTCGATAAAAAATGTTGACAAACAAAACATTTTTGAAGGGAAAATGTTACCAACAAAAATACATCTGACTCTTAACGAAACCCATTTTACAAAGGAAGTCTATTCTATTCATACAAACCTATTGTAAAAATCTTGAGGTTGATATACCGTAAAACAAACCAAGCAAACAAATAAATGATGCTTAACTTGAGTAGTTTCGAATTTTCTCTCACTTTGTTATAACGTTTCTTCCTCTCTCTCTCTCTCTCTCTCTCTCTCTCTCTCTCTCTCTCTTTGTTTTTTTAAAATTTCTACTGAGTATTTTTTGTATATGAATATATCAAATTTTAATCACTATACTTCATACAACTAAATTGTTTGAAATCTAGGCGTTGGCTGGTATGCTTGCCATAATGGAAAGTACTCATGTTTGAATTTTCGTTGACTAAATATATCCGAAGTTGTTTAAAAATTTCAGAATCTCTGTTCCAGTTTTGAAAGTTATTGCATTTATTTTACTTATATGCTTGTGCTCGGAAAATGCTTTTAAATAAATTTAATGTTGTTCAAAAATTTGAGAAGGTTCCTTCAACACACACATACACATACACACACACAGAGACACACACACAAACCACACTTAATAAAATCACATTTCCGTCAGGTCATAACACATCACATTGCATTTAGACATATCGTTCTGTTAACATTTCATGTATCTCAAGCAGTGTGACGTCATTGAACCGCATTACAAATTTACGAACTGCCTCTGCTCTTCGGTGTCTGTTATCGTTGCATAGCAATGTTTTATGTCAACACGAGATAATATCATCTTTGACGGTGGATGTGTTTACGTCAACTTCTCTGTAACCTCTCAGAAGATGGCTCATATGAGCCAAAAGCTTAGAACCAGCAAAATTCAAATTATCAAAATAAAACATTATCTGTTATATTTAACAGTATATGCTTAGAAAATTTGTGCTACCTCGATTCACTATATATATATATAGTGTATCGAGGCAGCAAATATTTTTTTAAACATATATTGTTAAATACAAGAGACAATGAATGTATATCATGTTTAATCACGAGCCGTTCTAAACATCGTATTTTGGCTTTAATTTCAGTTGAAAATAAAGACAAAATTCTCCAAAATTTGGATAATTTTTTAAAGTTGGTTTTAAGCTTTCCGCTCACATGAGCCATCTTCAGAGAGGTTATAAGGACGGTAACACAAAAACATCCACTATCAGCGACGATTTTACCATATATTTAAATACAATGCAATTTGTTATGGCAAGATTTAAACGTGATTTTATTAAGTGTGGGTTGTATGGATTTAATGTAGATGGGCTCCAATATCTGGATGTTTTTTCACTGTGTGTATGAGTGAGGATTATTGTATTGTTGACTAAAATCTGTCTGATATTACCTACATGTTTATGTTTTTCTGAGAAATGTTGTTTAATTGTACTCTGATGAAAAAGTGGACAGGTGAGTCTACGGGAGAGTGTAGTTGTAGTAAAACTAATATATGTAGTGGGTTTATTATTCATTGTCACTTATATTTAACAGTATATATATCGCAGATCAACAAAAACCAAACCTGCTGTAACTGGTTCGTCTTTATTTATGCTCTCCTCCTGCTTAAACTTTTACTCTCTTATGTAGCCCCCTGCACATCAGTGGCAGTACCGTCTTGCTTGGGATGATACTATTAAAAAAAATATTCGCATTAATTCAAATACGATCAAATGTGTTCTCAGAAGGAACAATAAAGACCTTAAGAAAAGGGTTATTATTTTCACAATAATTGAAGATATATTGATGTTTGAGTTCGAGTGTGCTTTTGAGTTTTGTTTCAACGACATATCAGCTACTGTGGGATAATTAAGCCAAAATGGTAGGGTTTTATTTTTATTTTTTTTTAACGTTCGGTTATAGTGAAAAGGTTGATTTAGTCAGGTTTTGATGAACTTTTCATAATTATTATTTTTTTTATTTTATAAAACTGTTGTGACACGATAACTAGACATATATGTATTTTATTATAATAGATTAAAATAGAAAATAGATTAGAATAGAAAATAGTTTAAAAACATATTTAACAAAAGTGAAAAAGAAGAGGAAAAAATAAATAAATAAACGCTTTTTCTTTTATGAGGAAAATTGTCCTCCGGTAAATATTTGACTCAGTGATAAAGTTCAGCAGGTAGGTTTTCGATGACCCGGTCAAAAGCTGTCCTTTACTGTATCTTGACCACACATTAAGCCTTTTCCGGCGGAAGCCTTATTAAGATAAAAAAAAGATAACTGAAATTTCAGACTTACAGTCGCCGGTGTTTGTCACCGGTGGTCTAAAGCATTTCCGGATTTCCGGATTTCCGGTCCATTTTGGATAAATTCAGGTAATTTTTCCGAGTCAGTCAGAAAAAGTTAAGACGAGAAAGTGAAGGGAGTCAGCCGGGTGCGAGCTTGAAGGAAGAATCTCCGTTCGTCTTGTTTCGTTCAGTTTGGATTTGTTGATCTCCATTAATTAGAGTTAGAGCTGTGTGTCACATTCGACTGCCCCAACCGACAAGGCTAACTCTAAACGAATGAAGCATCCTTTTCAACTCATCCAAGTTGTGGAAGTTCGTTCCTTATAGTCAATCTTGTACCCCCAGCTGTTCGTCCGACATTTTCTACAAATTTCCGGCAACATCACAGCGTGGAGAACGGCCGCTGGAGAAATTGTTAGGACAGGACCGTTGGGGTGTTACACTGTCTTCTAGTTTTGTATTCAAAATATATCGCTGGTAATATAATTTTGTTTCAAACTCTTTTGTAATTTTCACTACCTGTTGAGATAAGAGCCAGTTACCCTCGTTACTATCATAAACGGAATGATCCGTTTATGAGAAGTAGTCATGTATCAGTAGGTTAGGCTCTGTACATGATACACACTTGAACGATCATGTCTCGAAAGAAACTTGACTGACTGGCCAGAAGATTTTCTCGGAGTAGGCTGTCATTACTTTCTTTGGTAGATTGATTGCCAACCAAGGATATAGAACCTAATTTTTCCTGCTATTAACCCATAGCTGGAGAAAGAAGAGACGGATTAATACCTTTCCCAGCGTCGTTTGTGCTTAAGTAAACGAAACGAATTCGACTAAAATTTGAAACTCTATCGCTATTTCCCTAACGAATGTTTAGATGAGATCCATTATTTAGTTCTAACAATTCAGACCATTTCAGGTAAAAAACTTTATATGATTCGTCCTCCGTATTCTTTTTTCAGGTACGATCAGACCATTTCAGGTAAAAGACCTTATATGATTCATCCTCCGTATTCTTTTTTCAGGTACGATCAGACCATTTCAGGTAAAAGACCTTATATGATTCGTCCTCCGTATTCTTTTTTAAGATACGATCAGACCATTTCAGGTAAAAGACCTTTATGATTCGTCCTCCGTATTCTTTTTTTCAGGTACGATCAGACCATTTCTGATAAAAGACCTTATATGATTCGTCCTCCATATTCTTTTTTCAGTACGATCAGACCATTTCAGGTAAAAGACCTTATATGATTCGTCCTCCGTATTCTTTTTTCAGGTATGTTCAGACCATTTCAGGTAAAAGACCTTATATGATTCGTCCTCCGTATTCTTTTTCAGCTACGATCAGACCATTTCAGGTAAAAGACCTTATATGATTCGTCCTCCGTATTCTTTTTTCATGTACGATCAGACCATTTCAGATAAAAGACCTTATATGATTCGTCCTCCGTATTCTTTTTTAAGATACGATCAGACCATTTCAGGTAAAAGACCTTTATGATTCGTCCTCCGTATTCTTTTTTCAGGTACGATCAGACCATTTCAGGTAAAAGACCTTATATGATTCGCCCTCCGTATTCTTTTTTAAGATACGATCAGACCATTTCATGTAGAAGACCTTTATGATTCGTCCTCCGTATTCTTTTTTCAGGTACGATCAGACCATTTCAGGTAAAAGACCTTATATGATTCGCCCTCCGTATTCTTTTTTAAGATACGATCAGACCATTTCATGTAGAAGACCTTTATGATTCGTCCTCCGTATTCTTTTTTCAGGTACGATCAGACCATTTCAGATAAAAGACCTTATATGATTCGTCCTCCGTATTCTTTTTTCAGGTACGATCAGACCATTTCAGGTGAAAGATCTTATATGATTCGTCCTCCGTATTCTTTTTCAGCTACGATCAGACCATTTCAGATAAAAGACCTTATATGATTCGTCCTCCGTATTCTTTTTTCAGGTACGATCAGACCATTTCAGATAAAAGACCTTATATGATTCGTCCTCCGTATTCTTTTTTCATGTACGATCAGACCATTTCATGTAAAAGACCTTATATGATTCGTCCTCCGTATTCTTTTTTCAGGTACGATCAGACCATTTCATGTAAAAGACCTTATATGATTCGTCCTCCGTATTCTTTTTTCAGGTACGATCAGACCATTTCATGTAAAAGACCTTATATGATTCGTCCTCCGTATTCTTTTTTCATGTACGATCAGACCATTTCATGTAAAAGACCTTATATGATTCGTCCTCCGTATTCTTTTTTCATGTACGATCAGACCATTTCAGAAAAAAGACCTTATATGATTCGTCCTGATTATCCGTTTTTTAGGTACGAAGTTGACTTCAAACAGATTTTTTCCAACAACAGCTGCCTTGTGTTACAAACTCCAGCTTAGGTATTTCATTGAATGATAAGAAATTACATTTTTTCCATCATATACTCACATAATTCTCTCTTCGTATTTTCTACACTTACAGTCATTTCACCCAACGAATTCATTAACGCTCTACCTTGAAAACACTTGAGCGTTATACTTGTTCAGATTTAGTAAAAATTTGCAGAAGTTAAAATCATTAACGTCTAGAGTCTGTTCGTAGTGACACACAGGTCCAGGTCTCAACACGTACGTCGACACAATGCCTGTGCTAACAACCTGCTCTGCATGAAATTCGAAAAATTCTGTAGATGTCGTGACCGCTTAAACATATTCTGGACATGAAGTAACGACACCTAACTCGCTAAGTTGGCTCACTTATGATAGGGCGCCGCTCCTACTTGACTACAAATTGACTGTCCCCATTGCTATATATAGCAATGGTGGATCCTCTACAAGGGAGTCGTAGAGAATCACTTGAGAGTCTCTAATGAGTTACTGAAGAGTCAGTGCGAGTCAGTGAAGAGTTAGTCACACTTCCGGTGGCGTACCGGAAGTAATCACGTATACACACGTCTTACGACGGATTGCACTCTTGTATCTTTCTATTGTAAATATTACTAATCACTTCTGTACATACTAACTGTCTTTCCGCGGAATACAACTTATGTTCTGATTCTGTTGTTGAGTGAGGAACAGTCCATTTGTAGTCAAATAGGAACGGCGCCCTAACAACTTATTACTCGAAAGCGACATCAGTTGAAAGAGGGTTCTAGGATGCTTGCAATACGCCATCTGCAGGATCGCATGCATATTCATTCATAATTGATCCTGACCAGGCATCACGGCTTCCGTCATTTTCTCAAAGACTTTTCGTAGCTCTCCTCTGTCATTTCAACCAATATTTCATGACAACTGCTCTAGTGTGCCTAAATTTCCTGGTGCCTAAACTACATGAATTATGTGCGTTGTGGTGCACTGAGCCGAGTTCGAATTCCAGCCGAATTCATTGCATTCACTTACGCGCAAATACCCTTGGGAAACGTTTTAATCCGTCTATTCCCTCCAGTTATGGGTTAAATAATAAGACAGATTGGGTTTTATAGCCTTGGATGGCAAACAGTCTATCGTAGAAAGTAATGGCAACCTACTGTGGGCTAATCTTCTGCCCAGTCAGTCATGTTTCGAAAAAGACATGATCGCCCAAGCGTGTATCACGTATGGCACTTAACTGACTGACTGAATATAATACTTGGAAAAATAATTAAAATTTATACCGGGCATGAAATGGGGGATTGGTTTTCTATTGTTATAATGTAATAAACCTGATCCCCCACTAATACTTAATATAATAATGCTATATAATTTATACCTTCCCTTTCTAGGTATGAATCAAATAAAAGGACAGATTGGGTTCTATAGACTTGGTCGGCAACCAGTCTACCGCAGAAAGCAATGGAAACCTACTGCGGGATAATCTTCTGCCCAGTCAGTCATGTCTCGAAAGAGACGTGATCGTCCAAGCGTGTTTCACGTATGGCACTTAACTGACTGACTGAATTAGACACCAGTTTCCTCTTGAGATAAGTAAATGCATAACATACTTCTACTCGAACAGTTTATTTTCTCCCATTTCCCGCCTGTAGAACGCCAGTTTGCTTGCTTCTCTGATAAGTAAAAAATAAATACAACATCAATTAACATCTTCTTGTATCCCGTTCATCTTTTGTCCTTTCCTGTCTCTTCTACAAATACTTTCACGGCTTCTGCTCCGATAAACTTAGCTCACTGGTACCCCCTAGATAGGAATTTCCTCGAGCCAAAAGATTAGCCACTAGGTCCCACCCTTTTAATGTGAAACCGATAAATTGTAAACGCAAATTCTACTCCATCAGCTTCTTTTCTCGCACTTATTCGCCAGTGGAACTCCCTTCCGCATACATGCTTTCCCGACAGCTATAATCTTCAAGAATTTAAATAGTCATATCCTGTCTCACTAACTTAAATCCTCTCTGCCATGCTTTTTCTCCATCCACCCTACTCATCAGTATTCTCTTCCTTCTCATACTCTTTTCCTGACACCCACTGTAACCTGTCCCTCTTTCTCATAATATTCCTTCTATGTAACCCCCTGCTCAACAGTGGCACTAAAATGCCTTGCTTGGGGAGATATGATTATAAAAAAAAAGTCTATACTATTATAATGTGGATAAAAATGGGGGATCAATTTTATATTACAATCTATATATAAATTGATTACTCACTTTATGGCTACATTTATCTTTTTCTTACTCACTTCTTGACACCTCCTATAATAGGTCACACTTTCTCATTACTCTCCTATGTAACCCCCTGTTCAACAGTGGCAGTAAAATGCCTTGCTTAGGGCGATATGATTATAAAAAAAAAACCTATACTATTATAATGTAGTTATCATGTGGGAGATCAATTTTATATTACAATCAATAAATAAATTGATCTCTCACTTTATGGCGACAGTCATATTTTTCTTACTCACTTCCTGGCGCCCCTTATAGCATGTCACTCTTTCTCATAACTTTCCTCCTATGTAAACCCCTGCTCAACAGTGGCAGTAAAATGCCTTGCTTGGGGCCACACATAAACTCAATCTTTTCTCACCTTCATTCCCTGTAAGCCTTTTCAGTCGAGTGGCATTAACGCATTGCTTGGGATTAAATGATAAAAGTCAAAAACAAAAGATAAAATAAGAACTTTAATTCACTTGAGACAAATTCTAATATTTTATATGACAGGGACTCGGCTGGTGGCATTCAACACTTGCAGAATTCCCAATTAATAGATTTTTTTAATCTCTTTGCGGTCTGGATCATTCAGGATATTGTCGTATAGCAGCTGAGAAGTTGCCTTGGTCTTTGTTTTCTGTAGTTTTACAATGATGTAGCTCACGACAGCAAGGTCACTCCCGCAGTCAGCGATTGGATAAACTTTACTGTGTAAAACTGTGTAATGAATCCGGTTCTTTTCGTTTCCTTCCCTACACGACGATAGCAGTGATTTCTGATGTGGTTTCCTGAAGTGCTTCTAGGCAATATAATAAAGAGAAGCAATAAGAAAGAACTAAACATTAGTTTTATGGAGACAGAACGATAAGCGCTTCAAAACGTATGAAGATAAAGCAAGCACGAAAATCTCTCTGGTAAGTGTTGAAACAATTGATATAAAATGTGTGAGTGAAATCCGAAGACGGATATGAATAGCGAAATATGTTTTGTTGAAAAAAAAAAAAGCTAAATAATAATAAAAGAGAAAATTCATTTCGAAACATGAAAAAATTGCTGAATCATGTAATTTCTGACTTCGTATAAATCGGGACATTTACGCCACATAGGAAGAGGATAACTGAGGAAACTTAGATGCGGTTCTACAGAAGGATACTGAGAATGCCACGAACGAAACATGTGTGCAACAGAGATGTTTTAAGGGGAAAACGGGATGAAAGGGAGAAAAACTTAGAATAAGTGACTGCTGACATTTCTCTGGCACATAGCGAAGGCACTAGTCTTGGTGACTCAGACACTCACAAGACTTGTTGAAAGATATAGGTGTATATATAGGGGCATCTGCACCTATATCTTTCAACATATACATATTTTTCATGATAGTCCAGTGAGCATTATTATTTGATTTTCTCGATCGGTCTTTGATGAGAGAGGAACGAAAACAGGTCAGTTGTTTCAAATACGTTTTTCTTTCTCATTGCCACTTATGGTAGCTGTATTGTTTTTCTGTCGGACTTTTTCTTTGTTTCTTTTAATAATAATTACATCTGTATTTGTCTATATTTCCGTGATTAGGTAGTATTTTTTATAATCATATCACCCTGAGCAAGGCGGTAACGCCACTGATGTGCAGGGGGCTGCGTAAGAGTGACAATATATATATGTATATATATATATGTATATGTTATATGTGTTATATGTAATATGTATATGTATATGTTATATGTTATATGTTTATGTATATGTTATATGTTATATGTATATATATATATATATATATGTATGAATATATATATATATGTATATGTTGAAATATACATATATATATGTATATGTTGAAAGATATAGGTGCAGATAGAATCTACCTGGCTAGCTCGTGTAAGTGGATATGGCTTGTCCAGCGGATTGTAACATAGCAATCAAGGAATTTGAAAAACTGTCAAAATATAAAGACCTGGAAATTGAAATAGAAAAAATGTGGAAATTGAAAACAAGAGTTGTGCCAGTGATAGTAGGTGCACTTGGAATGATAAAAAATGGAACAAAACAACACATTGAAAGAATCCCTGGAAACCCCAGCTTAAGAGACATACAAAAAATTGTCTTATTAAGTACAGCCCACACACTAAGGAAAACTTTATCTATGTAATGCTGGGGATGATAGGGAAGATAGAAAAACATGAAATGGAGCCATAACAACACGCCACTACCTGCCTTAGGTCTCCCCGCAGACTTGGTTGGTAGTGAGACCAAAGCAGAAATCGAAATATGATGAAAAATGACATAATAATAATAATAATTAATGTAAAACGTTATCATGACTGGAGTAAAACTAGAAATTAAATAATAATCGTGAAATTGATTAATATAAAAAGCAAATGAATAAGATGGCGTGAAGCTTTTAATAAAATATCAATAGTGAAAATGCTTCGTTTAAAAAGCAGTCCATTTTTTTAAAAAATTAACACCTCCAAAACAAAATGTTTTCTCTATTAATCACCCGAAGAAATGATTTCTAACTTCCATCAGCATGGCTGATGCTAACCTACAGGAAAATGATACATTGTGTCTTTTCTATCTAACACTAGGAAAGTTCGTTAACTGTGTGGTGCTAGACAATTTTTCCCTCCAGAATGTATTTACCATTCGTACATGCACTGAATATTGCTGTCGGATCTAGTCTGATGCTTCTACTCTGTATTTATAGCTTTGTAATAAAATCCAATGAAGAATCTGCGATGTTAACGGTCCTGACCTGTCATCTAGGCTTTAGTCATTTTCATTCTGCCATAATGTAGCTTACCTGAGCCTTTTCATAGTAATTGTTTTGATGAGTTTTCTCTTTGGTGTGCCAACTTTACAAATTTAAACACAAAACACAGTACTAGATGTGCGTTGTGGTACAGTGTATATCGGCTCGGAACGAGAAACCGGGAAGCCGAGCTCGAATTCCAGTTGAATCCATTGCATTCACTTACGCACAAATACTCTTGGGAAAGGTATTAATCCGTCGCTTCCCTCCAGTTATGGGCTAAATAGCAGGACAGATTGGGTTCTATAGCTTTGGTCGGCAACCAGTCTACCGCAGAAAGCAATGGCAATCTACTGCGGGATAATCTTCTGCCCAGTCAGCGATGTCTCGAAAAAGACATGATCGCCCAAGCGTGTTTCACGTATGGCACTTAACTGACTAGATTGGTGGTAAGGTCCCATCATTGTATACTTGAATTGACTAGATTTAACCTTAAGGAATGACTTGTTAATTTCAACGCTACAAATACGAAACCGATCTCTTCTGAGAAAACCATTTCTGACTTTCATCAACATGGCTGATGCCAACCTCTGGTAGAAGGGTACATTGTGCCTTCTCGCTCTGAAGCTAAGAGAGTTGGCTAATTGTGTCGTGCTAGAAAGTTTTTTTCTCTCCAGAATGTATTTATAAACCTACCATACATGCACTGAATATAGTTGTTGTATGTGATCTGGTGCTTTTTAATAAAATTCAACGAATACACAATGTTAACAGGCCTGACCTGTCATCTAGGCCTTAGTCAATTTCGTTCTGCCATTTTGTAGCTTACCTGAGCTTTTTTTATAAATACTTTCATAGTAATTATTCTGATGAGTTTCCTATTTGGTGTGTCAAATTTACAAATTTAAGCACAATACTAGATTGGTAGTAAGCTCCCCTCATTGTATATTTGAACTGACTAGATATAACCTCAAGGAATGACTTGTTAATTGCAACGCTTCAAAAACGAAACCTGTCTCTTCTGAGAAAACCGTTTCTGGCTTTCATTAGCATGACTAATATTATCCTGAAGGATAGTGACTAATTGTACCTTCTCAGGCTAACAATCTCTACTGACATGAAGTGGAAAGATTACATTGAATCAATTGCTAAGTCTTCTGCTAAGAAAATTGTTTCACAATGTCGTGATAGACATTTTTCTCTCCTTAATTTATCTTCAGTCAGTCAGTTAAATGCCATACGTGGTACACGCCTAGGCGATCATGTCTCAAAAGATTATCCCTGAGTAGGTTGTCATCGCTTTCTGCGGTAGACTGGTTGTCAGCCAAGGCTATGGAACCCAATCTGTCCTGTTATTTAACCCATAACTTGAAGGAATAGACGGTTTAATACCTTTCCTAAGGGTATCTGCGCGTAAGTGAATGCAACGAATTCAACTGGAAATCGAACTCGGCTCCCCGAGTTGTCGTTCCGAGCAGATATCCACTGCACCACAACACATACTTTAAAATCCACCATTTGTTCATGTTTTGAATATTGCTGGCACATATGACCGGTGCTCCTGATATATATTTAGATATTATTAATAAAATTCCAAGAATCTGCAATATCATTTATCCTGACCTGCCATCTCAGCTTCACTCACTTTCCAACCAACGTAACTTCGCTTTCCAGTACCATTTCTCTAAATATGTTATGATAGGCTTTCCAGCTAGTCTTTATGAATTAAAGCCCAGTAATAGACTGACAACAATGTTTCAGCAATTTGCAATTAAAACGTAAGTTCTATGCTGACAGTTTCTTCCCTCGCGCGTAAAACTCTCTTTCAACTCCATACTTACCAGCTTTATTCCTTTTCTTTTATGGTTCTGTCTTCACAGACAGTATCCCACCTTTGTATTAATGACTTTATTCACTTGGTTGGGGTGAAATGATTAAAATTAATTACCGCGTAAATTCTTAGTCTATAAACAATCAATACTAAGATGGCGTAAAGCTCGATTAATCTAAAAAGAAAAAAAAACATGGCGTAAATTTATTTTTTAATTTGTTCGGACTGTTCTCGTCTTTACTGTCATATTCACGTCGTTTCGACCGTTATGTGCTTCGGTATTCTTCAGGAGATATACGTTGGAAATTTGAAACACAATATTTTTTATTTTGATATATTGTTCTAGTTCTACATGACATGCCTTTTCAAGATATCTCAGTTTCAATTATTTTCCTGTTTTCGAATCAAGTCATTGGATTATTTCGACCAAGTCTTTTATCGACTAGGATATGTTTCCTTGTCGATATTAGTGAATTAACTTTGGGTAATTATAAACCTAAGGACTCAGTAATATATTTTACCAGAGCTCATATAAAATATGGAAAAAATATCTAAAAAACAATTCAATGAGATCGATAAAACTATAACAACACCAAAATGTAGTATGAGCTAAGGTCAGGAATAATCAACTGAAGAATACAAATGCATACAACGGTCCAAACGCCGTGAATATGAGAATAAAAATGAGGACAAAAGTTCAAAATATGTCGATAGTGTAAATAGTTATAATACCTCATCTCATAAATATAGGCAGAGCTTGAAGTAGGTTGGAGAGTAGAACGCTTGAAACGTCGTGAGTATAGTATTAAAGATGAAAGCATTAGTTCAAAAGAGCAAATAGTGTAATTAGTTAAGATACGAAATCTCAGAAATATAGTGAAATACTGAAGAAGGCCGGTGTGTATACTGGCCGAAACCTCGTGAATATGACAAAAAAGATGAGGACAATAGTTCACATAAGGTAAATAGAGAAATTACTTAAAATATTTATTTTCATAAATACAGAAAGATACTAAAACTGCCGAAACATCGCGAATAAAATAAGGACAATCGTCTGATTAATGTAAATAGTAACAATACCTCATCTCAGAAATAACGTCATATACTGAGAAAGGCCAGAGCGTACAAAGGCCGAAACCTCGGGAATATCTTATATAGATTAGGGCAAAGTCTGATCAATGCAGATAATGTAAATAGTAACAATATCTCATCTCAGAAATACAGATATACTGAAGAGGCCGGAGCAATACAACGTTGTGTATATTCGAAACGTTGTGTATATGCGAATAAAAACGAAGACAATAGTCTAAAAAATGAAAAATGTATAAACAGTTACAATACCACATCTCAGAAATATAGAGAGATCGTGAAGAAGGACGGATCATACAATACTCGAAACGTAATAGGACAATAAAAATGAACACAAAAATCGGAAAAAAATAAATCATGTAAATAGATACGATACCTCATCTGATCAAAATGAACCAATTCTAAAGAAGGCCGGAGAGTACAACGGCCGAATCGTGGTGAATATAATGATAAATATGAAGACAACATCCCGAACGATGTAAATAGTGTAAATAAATACGATACCTCATCTGATCAAAATAAACCAATCCTAAAGAAGGCCGGAGAGTATAACGGCCGAATCGTCGTGAATATAATAATAACTATGAATATAACAGCCCGAACGATGTAAATAGTGTAAATAAATACGATACCTCATCTGATCAAAATAAACCAATCCTAAAGAAGGCCGGAGAGTATAACGGCCGAATCGTCGTGAATATAATAATAACTATGAATATAACAGCCCGAACGATGTAAATAGTGTAAATAAATACGATACCTCATCTGATCAAAATAAACCAATCGTAAAGAAGGCCGGAGAGTACAACGGCCGAATCGTCGTGAATATAATAATAAATACGAATATAACAGCCCGAACGATGTAAATAGTGTAAATAAATACGATACCTCATCTGATCAAAATAAACCAATCGTAAAGAAGGCCGAAGAGTATAACGGCCGAATCGTCGTGAATATAATAATAAATACGAATATAACATCCCGGACGATGTAAATAGTGTAAATAAATACGATACTTCATCTGATCAAAATAAACCAATCCTAAAGAAAGCCGGAGAGTACAACGGCCGAATCGTTGTGAATATAATAATAAATATGAAGACAACATCCCGAACGATGTAAATAGTGTAAATAGATACAATAACTCGTTTCATTTAGTCAGATGGCGCTAAGTTAGGGTCAGTTTGCCGCATCGCGATTAACGTTGCCCAGGCGCTTATTTCACTATGTCAGACTCACTGCCTTCAGGCGGAGAGTAAGCTAACCGAGGCTCCACCGAATTGTAGAGTCTCGGCTACGAAAAAGTAGACATTTAATTTTTGACCGAACTATATGGTTCGGATTATTCACATTAAAAAGGCCTTGTGCCACACTTTGTCTCAAGTGGGGAGGTAGATAAATACTCAGATGGCGTTAAGTTATAATGAAATCAATTGGAAAATAGTTCTTCCAAAAAAGCAGCATTAAAAATTGATTAAATTAGTAACAAATTGATAACTCTCAAAATATATTACCTAAAATAAAGAGATCTCAAGCAAATACTGTTCAATACGTTGTAAAGTGCACCTGAAATATCGAATCTGCGCTTTCAAGGGACGTCTATGTGAGCAAACTTCTTCGGCTCTAAGCGTTGTTCAGATCAACAAGCATCGAATCAATCGATTCGTACTTAATCCTCGTACTGAGAAAATTTGCAGCCATTTTTCTTCCCCTCTTTTACAAGCCGAGGCCTGCCTTACCAACAACCAGTAACCTAGTTATTATATCCATCATTAGCCAGAGTAAGAAAGAAATTCGCTTGCGTTTAAAAGTCCTCTTTAATGTTCACGTTTTTTTTTTCTTTTCTTTTTCTCATTCCTTCTCGTGTTTTGTTTTCAGTTCTGCAATGATCAATATTTTATATCTATATTGTTATACCGGGAGGCTGCGCAGATCAGAACAAAGAAAGTTGAACGGACATTTCCCCGAGAATGTCATCTTTATCTATATTTTATCTTCTATCTCGGTTGCAAATTTGCCCAAATTACCTCCCTTTATATCGGGATTCTCCTTGAAAATTCTATACTTTACACTCAAATTATAAACAATTCCTTCATTCAATGATTTTTTTTTTATTTCTTTAAATATATTTTTTACTTTGTCCGTTATATTTATTGTGATTTTCCTTCTATAGTTAGCTGCCGGTAGAATCGATTTTTCAATTTTTATTCATTACATGTCTAACATAGCCTGGTTTTATTTCAATTTAAAAAAAAACATCACGATTAATTGTGTAAATTAATTCTTTCATTTGAATAATATATAGGGAATAAAGAGGAAAGTACAAGAAAAAATTACACATAGTTCTCAGACATACACGCATGAATATAAACGCACTTCGTATACATACATGCGAATTTTATTTGTCTTAAGATTATTATTGGATACTAGTATTTGATTGAATAGTATGTTTATTTATATATATAATTAAACACTAAATTATAATTTAAATGTAAGGTCAATAGACATCAATCACACTAACTCGCATCCATTCCCTGAAACACTCTACCCATCTACCCAACCCCCATCCTCGTTTTAAAAACGTCAACGGTCTGAAGAAGACAATATTAGTAAATTTACACTGTCGAAATAAATTCTAATTTATACGTGTCCAAATGTGTGTTGTGTTTTCCTATAAATATTTTATGGCGCCCTGGATAATATCGATCAATATCTCTATATTACATAATAAAGAATTTATATTAATTGTATAAAATCTTTTGGATTATCCTCTCCGACTTTATGGGTCTGCTATTCTTTCCTATATGATGTGCATTTTAGTGCAGTGGATATCGGCTCGGAATGAAAACGCGAGGAGGCCGAGTTCGAGTTTCAGTTTAATTCGTTCATTCACTTATGCACAAATGCCCTTGGGAAATGTATTAATCCGTCTCTTCCCCTAATTATGGATTTAATAACAGGACAGAATGGGTTCTATAGCCTTGACTTGCACCCTGTCTACTGCAGAAAGCAATGGCAGCCTATTGCGGGATAATTTTCTGCCCAGTCAATCATGTCTCCTTCGAGGTATGATCGCCCAAGCGTGTATCACGTATGGCATTTAACTGACTGAATGATTCTTACCTATATATATATATATATATATATATAGGTGTGAGTTTGTAACCCCGGGTTTCACGCTCTTACGATCGTCAGACAAACTGCTTAATATTTTTAAAAAATTGTCTATATGTAGGGCTGCGTATATTCGTCTATTTTTGTGGAAGTGAGAGGAAAATCTGTCGTCATGACAGACGTAGACATATATACACATTTGTACACCCATTGAGCTGCGCAAAGGCTCACAAATACGCGCATCCGCCCACCAAGGCTAACACAAACATATATGCCGATCATATATATGCTGCGCCCCACACGATTCACATATATGTTTGTGTGAGCCCCGGTGGGAGGACGCTCTTGTTTGTGTGTCTTCAGTTAATTCATCCCTAGTTCCATAGTTCACTATTTTCAGGAAACCTTAAAATCTGCAGCTTTTCACTCAGGCACAAAACACAGATGCTGTTGAACGTCTTACAAATTCTTGTTTTTTCCAGAATTTTCCATTTTACATTGAGGATTTTATTTGTGTCCTTTAACTTCCAAAAATACGCAGAAAGGGATGTTTGGTTTCGGTACGTGTTGTTTTTAAAGGAAATTAAGTGCGTATCCCAACGTTGTTTAAAAGTGTTCTTTGTAGATCCGATGTAAACTTCTTTATTAGTTGGATATGTATTTGATGTTATATTACATTGGTACACAATAGAATTAGTTTGACTCTTATTTTGCATTGGGCAATTATTAGGATTTCGACAATTACTTAAGTCTGTATTAATGTTCTTTTATTGTTATATATATATATATATATATATATATATATATATATATATATATATATATATATATTATTATTGGTATGGTTTAAGATGATAAGTTTTTATTGTTCTATATATAAGATGATAAGTTTTTTATTGTTGTATATATATATATATATATATATATATATATATATATATGGGGGCGTGTGTGAGCTTGTGATATTGTTGAGAATAAGATATATTTAGGCAGCCAGTATTCATCCAAGTATGTTTGATTAAAAAGAAACGTCACAATTTTGACTTAGAGCAAGGAAAAATACAAAGTTTTATTGCTTTCTCTAAACATTTCAGGCAATTAAATTATAGTGACAAACGCCCATCATTACGTGGAACATGATATCAAAAACTAAATATTATAATGTGAAAGGCTAAAGATATCATCTACAATCTTCATATTTTTAAGTGTAATGTCAGTCACCATCTTTTGTCTGCTTGAATCTCGTTAATCATTTGTTTTTTTTTCTCAATCCTCCCTATACTCAGTTATTGCACTCCCTGTAAATTCTTCCGTACTAGTGGCATTCCGCCTTGATTAGGGTAGAATGATTAACGAAATGTGGTTATTCATAGGTAATCATATATAGATATTTGGACTTTTAAGCTGCACGTGAAATTCTTTTATTCCTTATTTTCTTTTCACTTCCGTTACTCCCCACACCCACTGATTTACCTGTGTCCAACATGGAAAAATAAACATTATTTTTTCAAATGGCTTTATTGAATCATGTGTGTGGGTGTGAGCTCTGGTTGGAAGGATTTATTTATTTTTCCTCGTTGAAACTCGCTAAAGTATGTTATGTATGTATTTAAGTTTTTTTTTATTATAATTTTTTGCTTAATTCTCTGGTCATTTGAACGAATGTTTTTGCAAAGAAATTTCTTTGGACTTTAACTTAGTTAAAACTTAGTTAACTCACCACTTTTTCTTTTTTCCTTTTTTTTTAAATTGGAGTAGATAGTACCTACTATCGCCCGGTTTCACACTCCACCCACTTCTTTTGAACAGGAGTAGAAGTGATCACTTTGTCCCCTGTTTAGGAAGGAGTTCCCGGTCTTTCTACCTCCTCCTTCGGTTTTAGTGTTAGTTCAGTTGGAAACTCTTTGCAGTTATTGACTATGGTGGCAATGTCTCTCCATTCTGAGGGTACCGGGTTGACAGTTTCCTGGTTGCTGCTTCCGACTGATAGTTAGGAGCCCGAACTCTTGAGTAGCTTCTTGAGAGGCTGCTCTGATCAACAGTTGAATATCAGGGTTGCTGTAGTGCCATATCGCGCATGGACGGGCGTCCCTTCACGAAACTCCGGTGGGCAACCCCGAGGCCACATTATGTTGCAGGCTGCGCCAGTCTCCATTCCTCACATGCTGCAAATAGTGACCGACAGTTTATACTCTAGACCTCTCTCCTCAACCAAGACACCATAAAAAAAAATACCAAACTCAAACCAGCTACTCGGAAAACGCCCAAACCTCTCTGTATCACGTTCACTAACATTTTTGAATTTTAATTTAAAATATTTTTATCTACATGTAATCCTAAAATATTTAGATTTTTAATCCTGCCATTAAAATGGCAGTAACCTAATTTTATAAGATTTATTTCCCATGAACTTAAATTCTATCTATTAAACTGTCACTTTAAAATATGCACCTGATGATTGCATAACGCATGAAACCCCGAGAAAATCTCAGTCTGTTCACATCTATCTATCTATCTATCTATCTATCTATCTATCTATCTATCTATCTATCTATCTATCTTCAGCCTGTTCAAATCTATCTATCTATCTATCTATCTATCTATCTATCTATCTATCTATCTATCTATCTATCTATCTCAGCCTGTTCAAATCTATCTATCTATCTATCTATCTATCTATCTATCTATCTATCTATCTATCTATCTCAGCCTGTTCAAATCTATCTATCTATCTATCTATCTATCTATCTATCTATCTATCTATCTATCTATCTATCTCAGTCTGTTCATATCTATCTATCTATCTATCTATCTATCTATCTATCTATCTATCTATCTATCTCAGCCTGTTCAAATTCTAAATCTATCTATCTATCTATCTATCTATCTATCTATCTATCTCAGTCTGTTCATATCTATCTATCTATCTATCTATCTATCTATCTATCTATCTATCTATCTCAATTCAAAACATTGATGTAAATGATGTCGGGACAGAAAAACAACGCCAAGAGACAATGTATATATGTGATCATGGAATGTGTGAAAAATCCTAAGATGATGTTGTGTTTGAAGTAATTTGCACAAGGTTTTGGATTTATATGTTTATATATAAACTATAATCCTTTCTTTCCAGTTTGAATTGATCAATTTGCATTGATATGTTTTATTCTAAGATGATAAAAAACACAGAGGTGTTGGCAGCGTGTAATCTGATTGTTGAGTGATAGTCAAATTTGGCTAAGATGTAAAAAGAAAGCCATAAACTTTCCGATGGAGAAGAGTAGAGAAAAATCCCTTATAACGGGAAAGTGATTTAATTCTTGTGTAAAAAGAGCTTAATGAAATTCGGAATAATTAAATGTGATTGGGGGAGCATTCCATGTAGACATGCTTTTCACTCAGTTGCTTTAACTACCCCGGCTTTCATTTAGCACTTTTGACAGGTTGATAGGTATAATGCCAAGAATTTTCGTGAGGGCACAGTTAGGATGTTTTGACTCGTCAGAGCTGGGTGTTTTGCATTAAACTTATATATATATATATAGTAAGAAAGTTATGGAACACGTAGGTTTTCAATAGTTCGCCATTGTAGGGGTACTTTAGAATGTGTAGCTTTTCACTTAAGCATAAAGGGACGATTTCGTTAAGCGAGTTGCTGGTTCTACTTTTTTCCAGTATTTTCTATTTTACTTTGGGTTTCTGTTTTATGTCATTTAATTTCCAAAGATATGCAGAAAGGGATGTTTAGTTTCAATATAAATTGTTTTTGAATGAAGTTAAGTGCATGTACCAGCGCTGCTTAAAGGTGTTCTTTGTAGAACCGATATACACTTTATTTATAGTGGGGTTTTCAATTGATGTTATATTGCATTGATAGACAATTGAATTTATTTTATATCTATTTTGTAGTGGGCAATGTTTTGGGTTTCTACAATTGCATAAGTTTTTATTATTTTGTAGTTAATTCTATTTCGATCCACGTGTTGATTTAAGATATATTTATTATGATTAGTTATGATTTTTTTTAGGTTATTTGTGCAACTATAACTTAGTTTAAGTGTATTTATATTTAAAAAAATTACTTAGAGGGTTATTAGTAGGGAAGTGTTTTTTAATTAAACTGAGGAAGTTCTGCCCTTACTTGGTGTTTACCCATTGGTTGAAAGGAGGTGTATACTAAATTATTTTTCTATTTCTATTTTTCCTATTACGGTTATAGTTTTTTATATACTTGATGTTTTGTTGTTGTAGCCACTTTTTTAGGGACTTATTGTAAAGACTTTTATGTTTGTTAAATATTTCTTCACTGGAAGAGTTTTTACTAATTCTATATTCTATAGAGGAACGTATATGTTTGGTTATACTTGGGGTGGTGATTTGACTTTGGGTAGATCTATAATAGATATTCATTGGGTTTTTATGTGTTGTTGTTAATTATTATTTACTAAGTCGAGTGTTACATCTAAGAAGTTTACAAATTTAAATTAATGCTGACTATTACTTTTAAGTTTAAACTTTTGAATTCTCTGTGGATAAGTTTTCTTATTTTGTCTGTTTTAAAATGTGTAGAATTTTGCACTAACGTGAGACCATCGTCTTTATATAACCCTATGTCTTGTGCATTTATGTCATGGCGTGCAGTAAGATTGTGTAGTGAGATCGGAAGACTCTGCAGAGTCTAACGCACCCATTATAATATCAAATTTGTTAATAGTTTTTTTATCCATTTTTCTTGATTATGGATAAGAACAGATGTCTTGGCGGCCATTATTATATTATATTCGCCCTTGGTTAAGCCCGAATAATATGTGTCAAATTCCAGTGCTAAAGTGAAGAGGTCTTTGGATATTGATTGGTAATAGTCAACTATGTTAAATTGGATCAAAGAACAGTTGTTTTTTTTCTTTGTGTTCTGATGATAAAAAATTAAAATTTGCATTGGCCATAAAGTGAGGGTCGGATTTATATTATTATGAAGTAATAAACCGATCCCCCACTATTACTCAATATAATAATGTAATATAATCTGTCTCTTCCTCCTCTATGTATAAGTCAAATAACAGGACAGATTTGATTCTATAGCCTTGGCTGGCAACCAGTCTACCGGAGAAAGCAATAGCAACCTACTGCGGGATAATCTTCTGCTTAGTTAGTCAGGTCTCTTTCGGGATATGATCACCCAAGCGTGTGTCACGTATGGTACTTAACTGACTGACTCACAGTACACCAGGAAAATAATAAACAACATCTTCAAAGGCCATATATAACAAAACAACCAAGTAACACACAAGAAAATTTATGACGCCCGTATCGGTGTACTGAAGGTTTCCATGTCGGAGTCGCTCTCTCCTCGAGTTCCTATGTTAGTTGCTTTTTAAACTTAGGCGAAACAGGACAATTTCGCTAGAAACAAGGAAGAGAGTACTGGATTGCTATGTGTTGTCAGTTCTTCAATATGGCAGTGAATGGTGGACAATATAATCATAGACGAAGGAAAAACTTGAAGCAACTGAAATGTGGTTCTACAGAAGGATGCTGCGAATATCATGGATCGAGCATGTGAGCAATGATGAAGTCTTGGAAATGATGGAAACTAAAAGGAAATTAATACTGAGCATCAGGAAGAGTCAACTAAAGTTCCTGGGACATGCAATGAGGAAGGAAGGCTTGAAGAACCTGTTACTAACAGGCCAGATAGAGTGAAATAGAGACAGTGGAAAGCAGTGGATAATATATTTGATGGACCTAATCAGGTTGATGGTGGAACGAGGGTTGCATAGTGTAACTGGAGGAGGCGTACTAAGAGCCACCATGGATAGGGAGACGTGGAAAGCCATTATCGCCTACGTCCTGAAAGGACAGGGCACATAGAAGAAGGAGACTTTTGTAAAGTATACGAGACTGCATTTTACCGTTCTGCGGTTATGGGACATTATTCAACCGCATTTTTCGCACTGTTTTTTCCGTAACCGATTTCTGTCGCATTATCATTAAATTTTGTTAACCAAACACGAAATTTCTGAAAATCGTATACAAGTATAGTGGTACTATGACATTCTGGAGCTTTGTAGAATTTTCTGGACTCTTCTAAAATTAATGAAGCTTTCTATAAGTTTCTGGTACCTACTAGAACTTGTTTTTTGTTTATTTGTATGGTTGTATCATATGCTATAGCTGTAAACTGTTAAATGCGTTAAAAATACATGAGTACTATTCAATTAAGAAACTGAAAAATAAAACTTCAGAAATATTTTGATTTTTTTACCTTGTTTGCGTATATGATCAAATCTAATTTTCTGTTTGGCTGATTTTTTTTTTGAAGAAGAAGAAAAACAAAATAATAATTTTTCATTAATTTTTAACAAAATTTCATCGATTTATGACTCAAAACATTAGTGTTACAAATAAGTCATAATCCTTCTTTTCATATTTTTAAGAAGTTGTGAATGAAACATATCCCTAACTTCAATATTATCAAAACGTTCTTTCTGAATGGCTTGTTCGAATCTAATCACTCTCGTGTTTATTTTCGTTTTTCAGTTTCTATATTGGGTTAATTTTTGGAGCAAAATATCTGTAACTTCAGCCAAAAGACCCCTCTCAACGCAGGTGAAATTTATTTTCTGCGAAACAAATGTTCGTCCTTTGAAAAATACTTGTAATTGTGTAAACCATGTTTTAATGGTGTAACAATTGTAAGAGTGTAAACAAAATGCTTCATCGTACATTTACAGGTTCTTCTTGTCCTCTAGGTGCTTTTTAAACGTTTCACGGAAAAATTACATTTTATTTGTTATACAAAGGATAGAAAATATCGGTCGCTGTATTAAATTATCATCGTTGTTAGGGAAAAAGAAGAAAAGGGTTGAGTTCTTAAACTGGAATTTTGCTTTCATCTTCGGCAGAGGAATATTTCCGCGCAAAATAAATTGTCGTCTTTCTCGGTCACTCGAATCTGTGCCCGAAGTAGAAAGTATCGGAGATCAGGCAGAGAGGGTTAAGAATCAAGACATAACAGGTAACGGAAGGGTGTGTGCGATCTCAGTTACCTTTTGAAGAAAAACATATTTGTTTTTTATTTTCTTTTTTCTTTTTTTGTAAATTTTTTTGCATGTGTGTATATGTGTTTCAGAGACACAACGTTTACTACCTTCTTATTCGGGTCACCATCATATTTTTAGCTAGCCTTTGAGATAGGGAAGAGCACGTGTGCTGACGAACAAAACTTACTCATGTTGAACTAGTTAGAAGATATAGACGACCAAAAGAATGAAAAAAAAACAGAATTGTTTATTTTTTTGGAACTTTTAGAATAGAGAGTGTCCAAGAATAATTTCTGTGTAAATAAATAAAGTGGTTTGGCTGACCGCCTGCAGTATCTCTCTCAACGGCGTGACGTGGCTTCCCTGTGCCTCTTCTATAAATACTTTCATGGCTTCTGCTCTGACGAACTTAAATCACTGGTGCCCCCTAGATGTGAATTTGTAAGAGATACTAGATTGGCAACTAGGTCCTACCCATTTGCAGTGAAACCGTTGAAATGTAACCGCAATTTCTACTCCACCTGTGGAATTCCCTACCGCATGCTTGCTTCCCCGACGGCTACAACCTCCAGGAGTTTAAATGTAAGGTCAATAGACACCTCCTAACACACTAACTTACACCTACTCTCTCCAACTCTCTCCCTATGTACATCCTAAGTCGTCTATCACCCTCCTTCTGACATTTCCTATACCCAATCTCTTTTTGTAACCCCCTGCGCTATAGTGGCAGTGGAATGCCTTGCTTGTGGTGACACGATTAAAAAAAAAAGGTTCTTATGATAGTCCCTGCAAAAGAGAGAAATCCTTGATCTTACTGCGCTTTTAAGTGAATGGATGATTAAGTGTATTGCCTAGACTACATGTCCAAGAAGCGCGGAGAAGCATGTTCTGCCTTGTTTGCGACATTGTCTTAAATTATCTCAAAATTCGAGTTCTGCAGACGTCCAGTTTTGTCAAGCGAGTCCAAATTACTAAAAAGTATAGTTTTGTTGCTTTATTTTAATTATGTCTCCCAAGTAAGTGGGGACCGCTACTAATGCTCAGTTGTTATAATCGGGAAAAAATCTGGGTAAAAGAATGATTGAGAAAGGGATAAAGATGAACGGGATTATAGAATATAGAAAATGACCATTGACATTCAATTTAAAGTTTGAGGATTGTACGTATCAGGGAAGCAAGTAAACGGAAGATATTTACACAGAAGAAAAGTGTGAGAAAACAAACTGTTATAGTAGAAGCGTTAGTTATATTTAACTATTTAATCGGTAAAAGGGTGGGGCCACATGCCAATCTAGTAGCACGCTTAAATTTATGTGATCGGGACATCAAAGAAATAAGCTGATCAGTTGCCATGAAAATATTTATAGAAGAAACAAAGAAGTCAGTCATGTCTTTGAGAAAATGAATGAAGTCGAGTTGTCAAGTCAGGATTGATTATATTGCAGAACCTTATTTGGGTTTTGTCAAGGACCTCGAGAAGAATAGCAGGAGCACCAGAACAGGTATGGCAACAGTAAAAATGGTATATGTGTAAATGTTACAGTATTTACATTATTCCGACTATTGTCCTCATCTGTGATGCAATTTGTACGACGTTTAATAATAAATCATTCTATTTGTCTATATTTCTGAGATGAGATATTTCCAGTATTTACATTATTCAGATTATTGTCCTCATCTTTTTGCCATTTGTACGATGTTTAATAATAGGTATTTCTATTTGTCTATATTTCTGAGATGAAGTAGTATTTACATTATTTACATTATTCAGACTATTGTCCTCATCCTTGTTGCTATGTGTACGATGTTTAATAATAGATCATTCTATTTGTCTATATTTATGTAATGAGGTAATATTTACAATATTTGCATTATTCGGACTATTGTGCTCATCTTTGTTGCCATTTGTACGACGTTTAATAATAGATCATTCTATTTGTCTATATTTCTGAGATGAGGTAGTATTTACATTATTCAGACTATTGTGCTCATCCTTGTTGCCATTTGTACGATGTTTAATAATAGATCATTCTATTTGTCTATATTTCTGTAATGAGGTAATATTTACAATATTTGCATTATTCGGACTATTGTGCTCATCTTTGTTGCCATTTGTACGACGTTTAATAATAGATCATTCTATTTGTCTATATTTCTGAGATGAGGTAGTATTTACATTATTCAGACTATTGTGCTCATCCTTGTTGCCATTTGTACGATGTTTAATAATAGATCATTCTATTTGTCTATATTTCTGTAATGAGGTAATATTTACAATATTTGCATTATTCGGACTATTGTGCTCATCTTTGTTGCCATTTGTACGACGTTTAATAATAGATCATTCTATTTGTCTATATTTCTGAGATGAGGTAATATTTACAGTATTTACATTATTCAGATTATTGTCCTCATCTGTGATGCCATTTGAACATTTAATAATAGATCATTCTATTGGTCTATACTTCTGAGATGAGGTAGTATTTACAGTATTTACATGATTCGGACTATGGCCCTCACCTTTGTTGCCATTTGTACGACGTTCCGGCCGTTGTACGCTCCGGCCTTCTTCAAATGCTAGGAATTTCAAATTGAACCCTTTATTATAATCACAGGGGTATATGATATTTATCCCTTTCATAGTAGTGCCTCTTTTGGTAGTCATGTGTTATCTCCCTCTAATTCTGTAAGTTACTTGTTCACCACTGCTGTAGCCTCGTATTGAAAATACTAGAGACAACCATTAACATAAAAAATACTAAAGAAAACCATTAACATCAAAAATACTAAAGAAAACCATTAACATAAAAAAATGCAATATGAACACTGGTAAAAAAAAGTGTTACTGGACATTTGGTTTATAATTTCCAAAAATTCAGTTGTTCTTGTCCTTAAGGAAACATGGCCTAGTAGATATAGACGTTGGCTAGTTCCTGTGATTTGACCCAAACAGTTGTAAGATCAGTACCTGGCTACAGCAGTGGTGAACAAGTACCTAATAGACTACCAAAAGAAGCACTACTACGCAATAAATACCTAGCGTAAACGTCGTACAAATGGCAACAAAGATAAGGACAATAGTCCAAATAATGTAAATACTGTAATAGTAAATTGCTCTCCCAGAAGATAGCCATGTTGATGGCTATGGTTGTTAAATGATAGCAGTTTTTTTTACAAGCAATTTCCTGTTTCAGTTAAACAGTGATTAGAGATTCTTTTCAAATACTTTTTCATCTCTTTGGAAAGATGATTTTGCGACTGATAAACTAACCTTCAAGCAATAACATTGTTTAATCCTTTCAAACCTTAAAAAATTCATAATTTCTTTGTATTGATTTACTTGATATATAGTGAAGGATTCAAACTAAACTTTGAATTTTTTTTTCATTTGGGTGCCACTCGCGTACAAGACGTTTACGATAATGGTTTTCAAGAATTTCTATTTGTGTAGCGGTTAGCAATAATCTTTTTTTTTTTTTTTTTTGCTATGCATCATTCATTAATACAAGTCTTTTAGGCGGTTTACTCGTTGTTTCACGTACGCTCAAATCTCTCTGAAAACACCAGTTCTCGTTCAATCAGCAATGTTAAGCAGCCTTGAACCGGGTAGGTACTTAAATAGGATGTGGGGTTGTTCAGAAGCACGTTCTTACAATCAGATACATATTTCGGCTTTACATACCCAACAAAAAAAAAAACTTAGCTTTGAAAGAATAATAAAAAAATCAATAAAAATTCTCAGTTACAATAGCCTTCTTTCTTATTAAGAATGAATTGGGATAAAATATATGACTACTGGTATCTCACAGAATGACTGGATAAAGAACAAATAGTACACGTTTATATCATTTTTCACTTTTATTAAAGCTTCATTAAAAAAGTATATCGATAAGAAGACATTTTGGTAGAATTATTGTTGTGTGATTTTCATTGGTTAAGAAGATTTAATGTGAATTTGCCAAGCAACATTTATGTGCATATTTTCTGCCTGTAAGTTTATCATAATTCTAGTTTGTTGATGCGGGATAGGGATGATAATGTATATTCGTAAATGTGTATGTGTTTCTGTTTAGTAGACATTGAATTTCCCAAAAATCGAGCTAATATTCATAGGTTTCTACCATATGGTGTCTTCAGGCGATTTGCAATAAGTTATTATTGCAAATCGCCTGAGGATACCACATGGTAGAAACCTAGGTCACGTAATAACTCGTTTACAAATGAAGAATATTCAAAAGTTCTACAATATAATTGTATTGAATAATCAATATATATATATATATATATATATATATATATATATATATTGTAACAAAGTTATAGAACACGTAGGTTATTTACCTACTGTTCATGCATTTACTTTTATAAAGAGTGCCCGATACAACGTAGACCATTATATATATATATAATGGGCGTGTATAATGATAATATGCACGCTAAAAAGTTTGCCTTCTTCTACTGAGCGCCCATAGCCCAGAGGTAGAATCGCCTACTGACGTCAATTCGGTCGGGTTTCAATCCTGGGTTAAAAGCAATTGGAGTCTAACCGTACTGATGAGCTGTGATACAGCGAAACAGATCTGTCTGCGGATGACTACATATATATATATATATATTGAGAAAATTGCAAATTTAGCCCTGAGGAGTGAGAACATCGTAGTAGTGCCTTCACGAAACTTCGAACTCGACATGACTCTTCTCAGTTATATGACAAACTTCTCCACATAAATCATATATATATATACCTTTGTGTGCTCTGTTCCTTCAGGACGTAAATGATTATGGCCCTACACATTTTGATGTCCTATGTAGTTATTATATTATGTTGTTATTTCTCCCAAATCATGTTCTGCCATCCCTGTGCTTAAGCGCATCAAATATGGCAGGCTCTGTTCCCCCCTGTCTCTCTTTACCGCTATTCGCCCTGTGAATATCAGATTCTCCAAGTCCTCCTTTCTCATTATGTGACCCAGGAACTTTACCTCTCGCTTTCTGATATTAAGTAGATGTTTTCTTTTTGCTTTCATTCCCTGAAAAACCTCATGTCTGTTTTTTTGTTCGGTCCATTGTACTTTCAGCATTCTTCTGTAGAATCAGATTTCTGATGCTTCGAGTTTCTCCTTTATCTTTGAAGATATTGCTCAGCATTCTTTGCTTTATAAAAGAACAGATATCACGTGACAATTCAGTATACTTTTCCTTGTTTCCAACAAAATTTTCCTGTTTCTTAATACTCTGCTTAGCTTTTAGAATCCGTCCTTGGCCATTCCAATACACTTTAGGATCTCACTGTTGCACTTTCGATCCTCTGTTAGAACAATTCCCAGATTTCCAGGTATTTAAAATGGAACTAGATTTTTTTTCTGAATCTCAAACAACGCAATTAGAATTTTTTTTTATTCTATTTCATCTGGTTATTGATTCAACTGTTTTCCGCTGTTTTACTAAAAAAAAAAATGAACGAAAAATTCTTCTTTTTCTCAGTTTCTGATTATTTTGCTTCAAATGAAAACCATTTTCCGTCGTCACGAAATGTCGAATGGTTATTGTCTTTTGTTAAAAGCATTGTCTATTTATCTTGGACGAATGTCATCTTCACAATAGATGCCTTTCATTGAATTAATGGACAAATCAAAGACTAATCGATAACTTTTAGAGTCAATAATGATATTTTCAGATCTTACTATATTGTTATTTCTCTCTCCCTCTCTCTCTTTTTCTCTTTTATGTTATTTTCCTTCCTTCTTTCTTCTCTTTTTTTATTTTATTTCAATCCTCTATTTGCGTTTAATCTTTCCCCTCTTTTCATTCTTTCCCTTGAGTTTTTTTACTTCCTTCCGTCTTTTAACTTACGGCCATATAGCTTTGAAACACAGGTTCCCGTAAGATCACCGAAATTAAGCAACGTCGAGTCTTGACACTACTTTGATAGGGGACTGCTTGGGAATAACAGGTGCAGTAAGTGTAATGAATAATGTCTCACAATTGTTAACTGAAATATTCATTTTCACTCCCTTTCAGTTCGTTATATTCACTTGTCAAATGTATTGATCCAGGCTTCTCCACCATCTATGGGTTAATTAGTAATACAAGTAATACTAAACTATTATTATTGCCAAAAATGATTCTTACAATTTAAAATTTTTTCTGGCTTTAAATAACCTGCAAAGGGTAGATAAACTGTAAAAAACAAGTCAATCTAACGTTAAATTAAATAATATCAATTATAATGAATCATTAAATATATAGATATTGTTCTGAATTCCAAAAGATTCCAAAAGTTAAGTTCGTTATATTCACTTGTCAAATGTATTGATCCAGCTCTTCTCCACCATCTATGGGTTAATTAGTAATACAAGTAACACTAAACTATTATTATTGCCAAAAATGATTCTTACAATTTAAAGTTTTTTCTAGCTTGAAATAACATGCAAACGGTCGATAAACCGTAAAAAACGAATCAATCTAACGTTAAATTAAATAATATCAATTATAATGAATCATTAAATATATAGATATAGTTCCGAATTCCAAGAGATTCCAAAAACGTAGACACAGTTTAAGTTTGCAGATATATTTTTAACTTATCCAAGTCAAAAAATATAAGATAAACTAACAAAAATAAACTTATATAGAACCGATTTAAAGTAATTTTAAAATGTATACTTAGATCAGGTTCCCAGTAATATCTAAAAAATAAACTTCTTCATGTGCCGTTTCCCGTCAGGACGTAGGCGTTCATGGACTTACACTTGGCTCTGTCTCTTGTTGCTCTCAGTAATTTTTCTCTTAGTATCTCTTCCAAGCCCCGCTCCGTCAAACATTTGCTCAGATCTAACAAGTACGACTCGCGCTGCTTTCCTCTGTCTCTTATTCCATTGATCCGACCTGTGAGTATCAAGTTCTCCTGGCCCTCCTTTCTCATTACCTGTTCCAGGAACCTCATTTGTCTCGTTTTGATATTTATTATGTTTTCTCCTCGTTTTCATCCTTTCCAACATCTCATCGTTGCACATGTGCTCTGTCCATGGTATCCTCAGCATCATTCTGTAAAACCATATTTCTGCTGCCTCAAGACTCTCTTTTATCTTTGATGAGATTGTCCACCATTCACTTCCATACAGGGCAGATATCTAGCATTATTTTCATTGTTTCTAATGAGATTTTCCTGTCTTTTAGTACTCTGGTTAGCTTCTGAAATGCATCTTTGACCAATCCGTCTTTGGATCTCCATGTTGCATTTTCCATCCTCTGTCAAAACACTTCCAAAGTATATGAATTTTCTTGTTTCTTTTAGTTTCTCAACTTGAAGTTAGCATATTTGTCTCCTCTTTTTGCTGATGACCATGCATTCAAAAATAAACACATTTCCATTTTTCAAAAAATGACTCGAATATAGAGCAGAGAGTACAAGATTATAAGGTATCTTGTTACTGTTGTAGGCAGGAAGCCGGATAGGGGCAGTTAACTCTTAGGAATAGAAAAACTGCTACAACGATCCAAGTTGGGGTACGAGAAGCGACAGTATGCACCTAGCCCGAGCTTGCTAATGATAAAATGAAAACAGCCAGACATTTTTGGAAGCAACCTAAGTAGCTCCAGTTAGAAATATCAAGAAGTCTTGAATGAGTGAGCTATACTATATTGATCCCAAGCAGAAGTATCAGGAAGTAATATTTTGAACCGTGAAGGAACCAAAGAGGAGCGCACAGATGTTAAACTGATCCCACAGAAGTTTCAGGAAGCAATATTTTAAACAAAGAAAGAGTTTCACTATTTAGTGTCTGGAGCGGTATTTGAGTCTAGGTATAGTGAAAATATCGATACTGCACATCTTGCCGACAGAAGTGTCGGGAAGCAATATTCTAAGCAGAGCAAATATATACTACAATGATCCACGATAGAAGTTTCAGGAAGCGATATTTTAAGCAATACCTGAGCGAATACATACTACACTGATCCTAGACAGACATGGCGGAAGATGATATTTGGAGCTAGGGCTTAGCGAATTGATACTACACTGATCCCAGATTGAAGGGTCACGAAGTGATATTTTGAGCCATACCTAAGCGAATATATACTGCACTGATCTCAGATAGACATAGCGGAAGGTGATATTTTGAGCCAGGGCAGAGCGAATACATACTACACTGATTCCACTATGAAATGTCAGGAAGTGATATTTTGAGCCATATCTGAGCAAACAGATACTACATTGATCCCAGATAGTCATGGCGGAAGGTGATATTTTTAGCCAGGGCTGAGTGTATTTCTGATCTTAGATTGAAGTGTCAGGAAGTAATATTTTGAAGCGATATTTTGATGCAAGACAGAGCAAATAGATACTCCACTGTTTCCAGATAGAAGTGTGAGGAAGCGATATTTTGAGCCAGGACTAAGCAAATAGATACAACAATTATTACAGATAGTAATGTTGTTGGCAAGCGATATTCTGAGACAAGGCAGACTCAACTGATACGACACTGATTCCAGATAGAAATGTCAAAAGTGATATTTTGAGTCTGACTAGTGTTTCACAGATACTACACTTATTTCAGATAGGGATGTCGGGAAGTTTTAAGATATATGCTGATCGCACACATACAATGATGATCTCACTCAAGTATTAGAATGAGTCCTGGGGCACCACAAACAGAAATGTCGATAAGCGATATTTCGAGCCTAAAGAAGGCGCAAAGTTAGTACACCGAAGCCAGTATAAGTGTCGGGAAATTATACTTTGAGTTTAGTCGGAGTCAGATGCCAGGCAAAAACCCGAAATGCGTTTGCAGATCATTTTCAGATTCGACAGATACCACAATGTTTTTTCCGGAGAAAAGTCTAATAAATGATCCTTTAATTCGATTCAGAACACACAGATACTACATTGATCCTAATAGGTAGAGTTGAGCCTGAATTATACAATCGTCTTAACTTTTTCTGTGAGCACTTTTAGTAATGAATTATTTTATTTTTGGTGGATTTAGTGCTACCGAAATGTTTTTTTTATATCGCAGTGCCCTATGTACAAAAGCCTTGTTAAGCCGACATAATATTATTGTCCTCCTCGCCGTTCTTTCTTTCAACATTTCATAAACGATCAATGTTTCTATTGTTTCCATTTGAGGCCATTTGCAATAAGCGCGAATTATCTGCTGCTTCTCTTAATGTATTCATAATTCGAGTCCATAATTGGTACTTGTAATTCAAATATGAACAATATGCATAACAAAGAGACAAATGTAAATTCATTATCATCATATTCAGACTGTTTACACGCCCTGTAATTTTATGATATATTTTTCCAGCCATTGATTCAAAACCGAACGCGTCCGTCTAATTATTTGTCTCTACTTTCTTTCTTTTTTAATTTTTTTATTTCTTTTTTGTATAAACCAACTTCTTTCTGACACCAGCGACATGTACACATCGATAACTATGCATCTGTTCTTAACTTCGTTTTTTTTTTTCTTATAGCTTCAGGTTTGAATTTCGTGTTGCATAAATTAAAGCTTGCTGCTTTACTTTCACTGATGGCAAGACTATCAAATTTACAATTTAAATACTAAGTTCGTTAGAAAATACATTCTCTTGAAATACAAGACGAGTCATAAAGATGGCATCAAAGGAACGACTTAAACACTTTTTTTCTGGTTGCACTGAAATGCACTTTAGTCAAAAACGTAAACAAAGGGCCGGTTTACATTGAGGTCAATGTTACACAGACAGGGGGGAAAATGGAAACAACTTGAAATTTCAAGCAACTTTATTTCAACATGGAGATAGGACCGCCCTTGGCAGTAATTGCAGCTTTCATTTGCTTAGTATCGAGTCGTACAAAGTTAGAATTTTTTCCAGAATAATTTTACTCTATTCTTCAGCTAAATCTGCCTGGTATTAATCCGTCCCTTCTCTCCAGTTATGGGTTAAAGAATAGGACAGACTGGGTTCTATAGCCTTGGCTGACAACTAGTCTACGGCAGAAAGTAATGGCAACCTACTGCGGGATAATCTTCTGCCCAGTTTATCATTCCTTTTTCGAGACATGATCGCCCAAAGCGTGCATCACGTATGACACTTAGCTGACTGACTTCTAGGCCTATTTAAGAAGTAAAATTTTTATCCTGTTTACACAAGTTTATGAAAGGTAGGCATATATTCGGTTTTAACTAGTGACAAAAAATAGTCAAACGTCTCATTTACTCTAAAGTCTAGAAAGGAGACACGTCTGATTTTTGCTTGAGTGGCTCAGTTCTTTGCGTGTAAAGAAAAAAATAGGCAGGCGTCGAACGTGTTCCTGGCAAACTGGTCGATGTCGATTTGGTGGAAGTTACACCATTCCTCGAAGATCGCTATGCTTTTACGAATAGACCAATAATAATACTTTTGTTTTTGATAGAATTTCGTTTTAGCCCGGATCTGTTTCTAGGTCGGTGTAACTTTAGTTTCTACATGACAGTCTGTTGCAGCTGCCCCGACCATGTTTGTTAGGTTTGCAGTGTTTCGGTGTATCGATTCTAATGTGCATCTGTAATGTTTGATGTATTTTTGCAATAAAGCATGATGTCGGTCAGGTCTGTTGAAAGAATGGAAAGTATCATAAATTTTCTTTCTCCTGGTAAATTTGACCCGTAAAAAAATATTTGGTTGATCCATATGAGTTTGTGTAGAAAACATGGAGTGAAATCAAATACCAATTAATAACCGTATTGACAAGACATGTTACAGAAGGATAAATGAATAAAGCTGAAGTCATGAACAGTTCTTCTAAGTACAATCTTACTGTCTGTAAATTAATAAGTTCGTGTCTATCGGGGTAAAAAGATACGTGTTTTCGCTCCCAACTTTAGAGAGAGAGAGAGAGAGAGAGAGAGAGAGAGAGACCATTTCAAATATCGCACCGACTGTGATTATAATCAAGGGCAATAATTCAATCAGTTGAGTAATATATGGGTGTACAAATGTGTATATACGTCCGCGTCTGTCATGACGACAGATTTTCCTCCCACTTCCACAAAAATACACCAATATACGCAGCCCTTCATATAGCCAATTTTTAAAAAAATTTAATCAGTTTGTCTGACGATCGCAAGAGCGTGAAACTTAGGATCACAAACTCACATCTATCTATCTATCTATCTATCTATCTATCTATCTATCTATCTATCTATCTATCTATACATATATAGATATATAAATATATATATCCAAATGAATAAGGAACGGAAAAACAATTAACAACGTTCAAAACATTAATTTAAAACAGTGCTCAATAAAGAAATAGAGCTATGAATATTTATTTTAAATTATACTTTAGAACATGTCCAAATTACAATCCCCTACAAAGTGTACATTTTTTTCGACACTGAAAGAACACTGTTTCATCAGGTGGTAAACGCGTCTTTTGAAGGAAGATGGAAAATTCGCTTCCTTATATCGGTAAACTTTTATGTGCGCGGTAAAGTGGGTAGAAAAATAAGAAACCAGAATTAGGAATCATAAAAGAGACATTAGGAAAATAATATATATACACACACAACAGATTTTAATCTGATAAGAATTATATTTATATATTCTTCACTACTCGACCACATAATTATTGCAAAAAAATAAAATAAGCCATTGTTAAAGAGCAAACACGCGGCAAAATATTTCATAATTAGTAGTAAAGTTTAATAACTGTTAGTAATTAGCATGAACTGAGCCGACGCTCGATCGATGTTCTCTCTCTCTCTCTCTCTCTCTCTTTCTCTCTCCATGGGAAAACAGGAGGTAAATGAATATATATATATATATATATATATATATATATATATATTACAACCACCTCTAAATTGCTGCTGTTCTAAGATTCAGCCTTCACCGTGGTGGTAGCCCTTATTAGGAACCCAGGAATAGAACCAGTTTGATAGTTGATAGGTGATGAACCCGCTTGGGAGTCAGTTCGACATAGTAACGGTTTATGGGAAGAATATCTTCAAGTAGAACTTATAGGACACTAATTGAATATAAAAGAATAATAGTGGTTCGTTACAATGTGTGTGACATGGCGGGTCTTACCTATGAAGGTTAGAACTGGTGAAACAATTTAGTTCATTTGAACATTCTCTGTGGCAATATCAATATAATAGTGAAAAGCTTGCAACGTTTCGTTTCTCGGAAATATATTGTGGACTGGGAAAAAATAATCGCTCGCAAAGCATTCTAGTTGCTTTTGACTCGACCAAAATTGGAAAGTAATGATCAAGCAGTCCCTGTTCATATATGACAAAATTACTACATTTTCGTCGAGAGTTAGCTGTTAAATTCTTCGACTAACTAGATATTCGTACAGATGACACAACAATTTACTCTTTGGTAACAAATCTGAAAGGCCTATCAAAGTAAACTTGTCAACTGCTCTTGAAAAGGATCACCGATCAGTGGCTAACTGGGGCAAGAAATTCCTTGTAAATCTGAATGCTTTCAAAAGAAAACTGCTTTTATTTAATCACTACAGAAAACAGTTCCTTGCTGCCATTAGCATGGCGGATGCTATACTCCAGGAGAAAACACATTCGGTAAATTTTCGTTTTAGGTGCCGACGGCTTTTCCCCCTTCAAATTCATCCAAAATAGCATTATTTCTGTGCAAATGTATATGCTGAACTCAAATCAACAATTACATGTTGAAGAAACCTACCTTTTTTGATTTGCCGTCGGCAGCTAAAACGAAAATTTACCAGGCATTCTACGTCTTGTTCGCTTCACGTTTTTCACTGACAGGAAATATAGCAACTATATCGAATCAATTGCTACGTCTACTGAAGGGAAAGTTGGATCATTGGGTTATACAGGGACATTTTACATGTCAGAATCCATCTTGTACATTCATCTAAACTTATTTATAAATGGAAATTTGTCTGTGTGTGTGTCTATGTGTGTGTGTGTGTGTCCGTTACCTATAGACTCCAAAACGGCTGAACCGATTTTCTTGAAAATTTACACAGCTGTACTATAAGCGTGTGCGACTGTTCTTAGTTAGGTTTTGTGTCGAGGTACCCCGATAAACATCAAAAATCGATAATGGAAAAAATCGGTTTATAGAAGGAGTGGTCTGATTTTAATCAAATTTGATACAGTCATAGACAAAGACATATGAAACGATATTCAGAAGTTTCAAGGTTGCAGTTCTTACAATAGTGCAGAAAATCGATAATATATATATAAGGCAAGATGTTTGTGTGTGTGTCTGTTTATCTGCCTGTATGTATGTATTTTTTTCAGCCCTTTCCTTTTAGTTTTTGCTTCGGGTTTGGCTCTATGTAGGTATAATTGTATTTCTTAGTCTCAGCCACAATTCAATTTACGACAGAAAAAACTTATTTGATATCGATATCAGGAAATCAAAATTTGACTTACATCCATTCACTTTTCTTTCAGTCTACGGTTTCTCTTTAACTGAAAACACTTATTGCTTCTTAGTCTTTCCTGCCAACGTCCATAGTGTCTGAGCTCCAGGACCATGGATTAGTTTTAAAGCTTTCATTACACCCGAGCAACGCCGGTCTATACTGCTAGTAAACATATAATTGGTCCACGCATTTAATACTATTATCATATTTGGTCTAGAGTCTCTGCACTACAACACAAGATCCTCAGCAAAACATCGAAAGAAAGTCATGGAATATAATCGATCTTGTTATACTATCTCGACTTCAATCTCTACCCACCGCCGTAATGTGGCTTCCATCTGTCTTTTTTACAAATATATTCATAGTAAATACCTTAATGAGTACCTCGATTGGTACTCCCTGGCTCTCCGGGTAAAGAGCCGCGCAAAATAATTAACAATAAAAAAGTTCAGATAAAGAAAGCAAAAATTAAGAAAGGAAAAATGAAGGAAAGAATGGAAGAAAAATGAAGGAAAAAAGGAAGGAAAAATCAAGGAGAGAATTAAAGGAAAAATGAAGGAAAGAAAGGATAGAAAAATGAAAGAAAGAAAAGAAGGAAAAATGAAGGAAAGAAAGGAGGAAAAAGTGAAGTAAAAAATGAAGGAAAAATGATGGAAAGAAAGGAAGGAAAATGAAGGAAAGAAAGAAAGGAAATATGAAGGAAAGAAAGAAAAATGGAAGGAAAGAAAAAAGAAAAATAAAGGAAAGAATGAAAGGAAAAATGACGGAAAGAAAGGAAGAAAAATGATTCCACCAGGCCTGACCTACAGGGCTCGAACCCGCCATGCAACTTATATAATAGTAAAATCTCCCATACTCCCTCCGTATTCCAAACGACTTCTTTTATTAAACTACGGTCGCATGGAACAGATACCTAAGAAGTTGTTTCTCCGGTCACCAAGATCTTGACTTGTTCAAGTCAAGTTTTAACCGTTATCTTCCCCTCTTATCCATATAAACTACTCTGTAACTTAATCATAACCCCACCTGAGCGGCCACCAGACCTTGTAAATGATGAGCCACACTGTAGAAAAGTACGTTATACTGAACGCAATAATACAAGCTAGAACACAGGTTAGTAAATCCAGCAATACTATTAGCAAGAAGTAATATATACAAATCTTGAAGTGAAGTCGTTAGAAATAGTATATCCGTGTATATTATTCTAGCTGAGTGGAGCTCAGAGTTATTCCGACTTCTGATGCGGTAGTCTCTGGGTAACTTCGGCATCTCTCGGTAACTTACGTATCAGTTCCGATACTCTCCGATAACTCTAACGGATCTCTCTATAACTCTATGGCAGCTACCGTATCTCTCTATGGCAGGAGTATAGTCCATTATCATATACAAAATGGGGAGATCCCACAACAGATTGGCAACATGCTCTCCTCGTTTTACGGTTGAACAAGCTGCATGTAACCGTCAATGTTTCTTTATAGTTTCTTTTCTCGCATTTTCAAACTCCCTTCCGTTTTCTGGCTTCCTTGATAAACTCTAATATTTAAATATTTAAATCCAAACTCAATCTCTGTCTTCTGTCTTCTTGGATTTAGTTCAACTTTTGTCTATTCTTTATTCATCCCCATTTCCAATTTTCCCAATCATTTTCATTTACACGCCTTGTAACCCGTAGTGTAACCCGCAGCATCATTATCACCTGGCTTCGTCTTATCTTTACATTTTCAGCGCTGTTCAGTTATTGCTCGGCCAGATACATGCCAACTGGAGGTGATCAGCGTCAAACGCAGCCTTCAGAATAACATCTTCTGCAGGTAGAAACAATAGGACAGACGAGGATCTGAAAACCGCCGCGATCTATCTCTCTTATGTCAGAGGATTGTCAGAAATTATTCAGAAGAAGCACTGTCCATAAAATATCAGAGAAATTCTCAGAAGCAGCAGGAAATTACAGAGAGATTTTTGCTAAGATATATTCAACGCAGAGGAGAACATCTCCAAGTACTCTGTATATTCAATCCCTTTAAATTGGTATAAAGTATACAAAGCTGACGCCACTAAAATTATGGTTGAAGGAAAATTGAGAAGTCTGAAAAAAGGCAAGACATTTGAAAAAGGCAACTAGGAAGCAAAACAAGTTAACAACAAACATCTCAATATTTTTTAAAACATTTTTTAATCATTTCACCAAAAGCAAGGTGATAAAGTCACTCAGACGCAAGTCATGATTAAGGTGAGACAATCAAATGACAGTATTCAACGACAGAGTGGGATACCGATAAATAGACAGGATAAGACGTCAAAAACAGGATTCAACGAGACAAAAGATGACGATTGCCACTGTAAAATGTTTGCAGGTCAAAGTTAACTGGAATCCAAGAAGAGCGTCAAAGGTAAACTGGTATCCAAGTAGGTCAAAAGTTAACTGGTATGAAAGCAGGTCAAAGTTAACTGGTATCTAAGAAGAGCGTCCCACCAATCCGAAGTGGAAGCGAAGACATTGTTAGTATAGAACTGATAAGATCTAACAATTTAAGCAGTAATGCGATGAGACCTACCCGCCAATCCAGAACTGCACTTAAACTTTTAGGGATGCGTAATGTGCACGAATAATTATAGTATTTATCTTCTTTCTTTTTTTTTTTTTTTTTTTGTTATACTGAGCTCAACGTCATGATTTTTGTCTACACTTAGAGCATCGAAATTATTTGTCAATTTGTTGTTTTTTCTGTACTTCTGCAGATGGTATATTTCTGGGTTATCTTCTTAGTACCGAATATATAGCACTTAGCAAGCATTTTCCTCTCGGAATGAGGCCGCTCTGTGTATGATCTGATAAAACCGATAATGTTGTGTTTGACGTCATATTTCGCTGGCCCAGTAACTGTGATTATAAATTTTCAAAGTGTTAATTCCACGCGCAGCCACCACCAGATGGACGCTTAATACATTGTATGTCAAGCGAAGACGGTAATAGCATTGTCGAAAATTGTAGTCTATAAAAGATGAAAGAAATGACCACATTGCTCGACTTGTAAAACTGATGGGATGTCAGTTCTTCAATACGGCAGTGAATATTACACAATATCCACGACGATGAAGGAAAAACTGGAAGCAACTGAAATGAAGTTCTACAAGAGGATTTTTTTTTTTTTTTTTTAATCATATCACCCCAAGCAAGGCGAAATGCCACTGATGCGCAGGGGGCTACGTAAGAGTGAAAAGATTGGAAAAGAGAAAAACCGGAAACCACAACCTAAACAGGAAACAAGGGATGAGCCTCTTCACCTGTTCAATAGACGTGGGTGGAGTGTGAACCGGGCGATAGTTTAGTCTATCTACTCCAATTGAAAAAAAAAATTTAAAAAAAAAGGTGAAAAGATTGGAAAAGAGAAAAACCGGAAACCACAACCTAAACAGGAAACAAGGGATGAGCCTCTTCACCTGTTCAATAGACGTGGGTGGAGTGTGAACCGGGCGATAGTTTAGTCTATCTACTCCAATTGAAAAAAAAAATTAAAAAAAAAAAGGTGAAAAGATTGGAAAAGAGAAAAACCGGAAACCACAACCTAAACAGGAAACAAGGGATGAGCCTCTTCACCTGTTCAATAGACGTGGGTGGAGTGTGAACCGGGCGATAGAATGCTACGGATATCATGGACCGAGCATGTGAGCAATGATGAGGTGTTGGAAAGAATGGAAACGAAAAGGAAATTAATATTAAGTATCAGGAGGAGAGAACTAAAGTTCCTGGGACATGCAATGAGGAAGAAGGGCTTGGAGAACCTGATACTGACAGACCAGATAGAGGGAAAAAGAGACAGAGGAAAGCAGCGGATAACATATTTGAAGGGCCTGAGCATTTGGATGACAGGACGGAAGCTGCGAGATATTACAGGAGAAAGCGTGCTAAGAACCATCAGGGATAGAGTGACGTGGAAGGCAATGATCGCCTACGTCCTGAAAGTACAAGGCACATAGAAGAAGAAGATGTTGTTGTACCATCCGGTCTTCCTCGGGTGTATATTGATGTGTAACCTAAAAGTAATTCTGAACTGAACTTTTTATTTCATTTTCGAAGACACACTGTTATAATTCTACTGCTCATGTCTTGGAAAATTTTGTCATATTCTTACATTTATTTAGTATTAGCAGTATAGCCCGGCGTTGCTCGGGTGTAATGATAGCTTTAAAACTAATCTATGGTCCTGGAGCTCTGATTCTTTGCACTTTGGCACCAAAAGACTAAAAAGCAATAGTTGCTTCCAGTTAAAGTGTGAACCGTAGACTGAAAGAAAAATGAATGGATGTAAGTCAAATTTTGATTTCCTGGTATCGATATCAAATAAGATTTTTTTTCGTCGTAAACTGAATTTGGAAGGCTAAATAAGTTTTCTGAGTAAATGGATTATGGCTGAGACTAAGAACTAGAATTATACCTACTTAGAGCCAAACCTGAAGCAAAAACTAAAATGAAAGGGCTGAAAAAATACAGATATACAGGCAGATAAACAGACACACACACACAAACATCTTGCCTTTTATATATATATATATATATATTATCGATTTTCTGCACTTTTCTAAGAACCGCAACCTTTAAACTTCTGAATATCGTTTCTTATGCCTTTGTTCAAGAGTGTATCAAATTTGATTAAAATCGAACCACTCCTTCTATAACCCGATTTTTTCGATTATCGATTTTCGATATTTATCGGGGGTACCTCGACAGAAAACCTAGCAATGAACACTCGCAGACGCTTATAGTACAACTGTATACATTTTCAAGAAAATCTGTTCAGCCGTTTCGGAGTCTATAGTTAACGGACACACACACACACACATACACACAGACAGACAAATTTTCATTTATAAATAAGTTTAGATTGCTTAGTTATTGCTCGACCGTCTCACTTGAGTGCAAGTACACACTGCTCAGCGGATAGAATGAATTCATAATAGCCAATCTCACCGAGTCTACAATGGTAGTATTGCACCAAAATATGTTAGCCCAGTTAACATTTGGAATTTAACCCACACGTAAGCTTTGCTTATATGATGAGGGCTTCTACAGTAAAAACCGTATATTTCCTAGAACTGAAAATAAAGGAAATGGTGTCCAGATTGCGAAGAATATATTCAAATAGCACTCCTCAAATTTTCATTTCAGTATTCTCCTTCAACGAAAGTGGTTCTTCTTCTTGTATGTGCGTTGTTTTTTGACAAGACGTAAGCGATCATGGCCTTCTACGTCTTCTTATATATGGTAGCTCTTAGCACACTTTCTCCTGTTACACCAGGCAACTCTCGTTCTGCAATCCACCTGCTCAGGCCATTCAAGTACGTTACACGCTATTTTCCCCTGTTCCTCCTTCTCTCTATCTGGCCTGTTAGTATCAGGTTCTCCAAGCCCCCTTTCCTCATTGTGTAACCCAGGAACTTTAGCTGTCTCATCTTGATGCTCAGTATTGATTTTCGTTTCTATCTTTTTGTTTCCATCCTTTCTATAACTTCATAACATGCTCGATCCGTGATATTCGAAGCATCCTTCTGTAGAACCACATTTCAGTTGCTTCAAGTTTTTTCCTTCATATTCGATGAGATTGTCAAGCATTCACTGCCATATTGAAGAACTGACAACACATGGCAATCCAGACCTCCCTTTTTTTGTTTCTAATTGGATTTCCCTGTTTCTCGGTACGCTACTCAGCTTCTGGAACGCGTCCTTCGCCATGCCAATTCGCCTTCGGTTCTCTGTATTGCACTTTCCGTCTGCTGTGAGAAAACTTCCCAGGTATTTACATTTTTGTACCTGCTTGATTTTAGTACCACTCACCTGTATTTGGCATTTTGGGTTGGTCTTTTTGCTGATAACTATGTGCTTGGTTTTCTTGCAGTTTATTTGTAGTCCTTTCTTGTCACTTATTTCAGCTACCTTCTGTAAAAAAAAAAAACGGTTAAATATATTAATGCAATCGCCGAAGACACCACATGGTAATAACCTAGGTCGCGTAATAACTCGTTTACAAATGAAAAATATTCAAAAGCTCAAGAATATAATTGTATTCAGCACTTTTTAATACAGCTGTGTACTGGTCTAATTTTATTATGACCAAAAACTGAGAATTTAAATTTCTAAATATATATATATATATATATATATATATATATATATATATATATATAGTGATCCGTATATATATATATATATATATATATATATATATATATAATAATAATAATAATAAAATCGACTCTGTACGTATCCAAATCTTAAAATCTTACACAAGTAATTTTTTAGGACCACGAATAACCGGCAGAATCTAACTCCGTTATTGTCCGCCGCTATAACGCTTTGGACAATGAGGGGGAAAAAAAAGAAAACTGCGGAGCACCGACAATACATACAGTACTTCCCAGCAAAGAAAAAAAACCCTCAAACGGAACGAACCACAAAGAAAGAAAAGTGCTCAATACAAAACTAACCAAAAAGGATTAACCAAGAGGCAGTGACGCTTTCTCCTGTTTTATTATATATATAAATAATAAAAAAAGTGTGAGAAGCCGTGAACGTTTTCTTTAAAATATATGTTTATTGTTTTGCTATTTATACAAGTTATCAAGTATTAATTGTTCATGATTTGCGCTACACGTGTTTCGAGTCTAAAATTGACTCTCTTCAGGCGAACAAATTCGTTGTTTTATGTTTGGGTATCTCTGAATATCTGATCATTCTGTTTAAAGTTAATAGGAAGTCTGTGAAAAATAAATAAGAACAGTAAAAAATATATAATAAAAAATAATAAAATATATAAAGAATAAAATAAATCAGAATAATGCGAGTTCAATGCTGGTATGTTTTTCTGTCAGCATGTGTCTTAATGGTTTAACCAGTAAATAAATAAACAGATGAAAGTGTCAACTGTTTACTTAAGGCATTCTGGCGCCTCTTTATTATCTTATAGGTTTGGTGATGTTTGTGTCTTTCTATTAGTGTGTGTGTGTGTGTGCGTGTGTGTGTGTGTGTGTGAGGGTCTCTATTATTTATATCTGTTTGTGTGTGTGGGTGTTTTTTATTTATTGTGTGTATATGTATGCGTGTTTTTTTAATGTGTGTATATGTATGCGTGTTTCTGTGTGTTTTTCGGTGAGTGTGTTTGTTGGATTGTGTTTTGTGAGTGTGTGTGTCTCTATGTGTCTGTTTGCGTTGTGGATTTTTTTTTTTATTTATTTGTTTATTTATTTAGCATGAATTGGATTTGCTTTTGAGATTGGTGTGTGTATTTTTTTTCTATCTATGGGTATATGTATGCGTGTTTCTGTATGTTTTTCAGTGTGTTTGTTTTTTATGTTGTTTTGTTGAGCGAAGGTTTGTATTTTTTTATGAATCTTTCTTCCTGTATATATATATATATATATATATATATATATATATATATATATATATGTAGTGTGTGTGTGTGTGTGTGTGTGTGTGTTATTCGTTTTTCTGTTTCTACTGTGTGGCTCATCATTTACAAGGTCTGGTGGCCGCTCAGGTGGGGTTATGATTAAGTTACAGAGTAGTTTATATGGATAAGACGGGAAGATAACGGTTAAAACTTGACTTGAACAAGTCAAGATCTTGGTGACCGGAGAAACAACTTCTTAGGTGTCTGTTCCATGGGACCGTAGTTTAATAAAAGAAGTCGTTTGGAATACGGAGGGAGTGTGGGAGAATTTACTATTATATAAGTTGCATGGCTGCTCCTAGCCCTGTAGGTCAGGCCTGGTGGAATCATTTTTTCTTCCTTTATTTCCTTCATTTTTCCTTTCATTCTTTCCTTTATTTTTCTTTTTTGTTTCCTTCCATTTTTCTTTCTTTCCTTCATATTTCCTTCTTTTCTTTCCTTCATTTTTCCTTCCTTTCTTTCCATCATTTTTCCTTCATTTTTTACTTCACTTTTTCCTCCTTTCTTTCCTTCATTTTTCCTTCTTTTCTTTCTTTCATTTTTCTATCCTTTCTTTCCTTCATTTTTCCTTCCTTTTTTCCTTCATTTTTCTTCCATTCTTTCCTTCATTTTTCCGTTTATCTTTCCTTCATTTTTCCTTTCTTTATTTTTGCTTTCTTTATCTGAACTTTTTTTTAAAAATCCTTCTCGCTTTGATTTTCTTTTCTCTGTTTTATTCTCACTGTTTTATTTGCTTTTCTTAAACATCCTTTAGTTTCTGAATTTCATTTTTTATTCATTTTAACGTTTTCATTCAGTCTCTTCTTCGTAAAATTTCTTCTCTTAATCTTCGTTTTCATTCTTTCATTCTTTTCCTCCGTCGTCGTCATTCATTTTCATCGTGATTCAGTTCGTCCGACGACTTTCCGTGGTCGTAGGAGAACTTCATAGGACTAATTTTATGTTTTTGCGACTACACATGCGCAGAAACGAGGGATGCAGGGATGTTCATTTCGATTATTTTATTTCCATTAATTTTGTTATTGGATACTCCATATTGTGACAATAGAAGATCTACCAAGAATGGTGAAATTTTGTATGGACCAGATGTACTGTAGATTATTCTACTTTTAAGTCACTTTCTAGACATTATCATTGTAAGGAGTTGCCTTCTCCTTTGATAAGGTAGCAATTTTATGTCAAAATGGCGGTCAGTTTCGTTACGGTGAACGTCTAACGTATTTGATATATTATTTTGCAAAATGTCCCTTTTATGTTCATATACTCATTTATTAAGATTCCTTGCGGTTTCTCCTACGTATTTTTAACTAGTAGTATAGCCCGTCTTTGAACGTTGGCACGAAAGACTAAAAAGCAATATTTGTTTCTAGTCCAAGCGAAATCGTATATTGAAAGAAAAATGAATGGATGTAAGTCAAATTTGATTTCTGGTATCGATGTCAAATAAGTTTTCCATCTCAAACTGAATTTTGAAGGCTAAATAAGTACTCTTAGTATATGACATCATGGCTGAGACTAAGAACTACAATTATACCAACTTAGAGCAAAACCCTTCAAATAAGCTAAAAATTTCAATTGCCAATTGTAACTCGTAGTAACGTATATCTATCTGATATCGTCATTAATCCCACTTATTCCAAAAAAGCTTTTTTTTCTTTCTCTCTTGCTTCATATATCTTTTGTGAGTGTCCAATTCTCCAAACCATATTTGCTCTTTACATTACCTAGAATTTAGAATTGTGATTTCTAGAATGTGCATTTCTCAGAACGAGAAATCAGGGAGCAGAGTTCGAATTCTAGTTGAATTCCTTGCATTCACTTACAAGCAAACAGCCTTGGAAAAAGTATTAATTCGTCTCTTCCCTCCAGTTATGGGTTAAATAACTGAACAGATAGGGTTCTATTGCCTTGGCTGCCAACCAATCAACTGCAGAAAGTAATGGCAATCTACTGCCTAGTCAGATATGTCGCTATTGAGACATGATCTCCCAAGTGTGTATCACTGATGGTACTTGACTTATTCAAAAGTCTGAAGTTGCTAAATTTTGATGTCACCAATTTAGATTTCGCTTGTTTCGTTTTTGTAAATGCTTGATTGCAAAGGACAAAAGCTTTTCCATAAACGGAAAATTAATACTGGCTCTTACTCCTGTGGCCTGTGTAACAAATAATATCTTACGAAGAGACCAACATCTAGACGGTTTTTATTTCAGAGTTTTCCTTCTCTGAGACTAATAGCCAACCAAGGCTAGATAGCGTTCTTTGTCTTTCTATGAGTTGAAATTTGCTGTTAACTGAGATAATTAATGTCTTGTTAATTTTAACGCCTTCAAACCGAAACTGTTCCTTTTGTGCTCCTACTATACATTTAGAAATTTTTGATAAAATCCAAAGAAGAATCTGGTGTCTTTATCGTCCTAACCTGGCATCTCGCCTTCATTCACTTTTTTGTTTTTTCGTTTTTTTTTAATCATTTCACCCCAAGCAAGGCATTCTACTGGGGTTACATCGGGGATATTGATAAGAAAGAGTGGTTGATTATAGGAAATAGAGGAGGATAATAGACGGATGAGGATAACGTGGATAGGGGTGGGGTAGATGAGAAGAGAGTTTGAGAGAATAGATGCGAGTTAGTGTGATAGGATATATCTATAGACCTTACATTTAAACTCCTGGAGATTGTAGCTGTTGGGGAAGCAAGTATATGGAAGGGAATTCCACAGTTGGAAAGTGCGAGAAAATAAGATGTTAGAGTAGGAATGGCGGTTACATTTTATCGATTTCACTGTAAAAGGGTGAGACCTAGTTGCTGATCTAGTAGCTCGTGTAAATTCATACGTAGGGGGCACCAGTGATCTAAGTTCATCGGAGCAGAAGCCGTAAAATACTGTCGTAATTAAACATTATTTTGGCTTTTCTATCAATAATTTTATGTTAATTGTCCTGATGAGCTTTATTTTATAGTACGTAGATTTTATTAATTGAGCGCAGTACTAGTTTGGCGGTAATGTCTTAACAATTTACATTTCAAATTATTATATGTAACAATAATTTCTATGCTAAAAGTATCTTCTATCGCAATACTTGCCAATGGAACTCTTTTTCGGCTTTTTGCTTTCCTGACAATCTTGATCTTCAAAAATTTAAATGAAATATCAACCGTCCATGGTTATCACCTTTTTTAATTCTTTTAATTTTCTCACTTTGTGCGTCTTAGTGACTTTATTGTCTTACATGGGGTGAAATGATATAAGCGAGTTAACCACTACTTGGGATGAGATTTATTCATACTTTGAAACGCAAACTGGGATTTGAACCCGATACACGAATGCATCTCTCGATGCCGTTATCTTCTTCGGTATTCACGCATCCGAATTAGGGGGGAGTATAATAAAAATACAAACTTCGTTAGTTGAATTTAATTAATTTTGTTTGATTGAATTGATGCGGTCTACATATACAATCGTAACGCATTCTTTATTTGATTAGCTGTTTACAATAGTGAGAAACAAATAATTTACATAAACTTTTACGATAGGAACAAAGAATATTTAATCCTCTACGTGTTAATTAGTATTGCAAGAAACTAATAATATATTTGCATTAGGAAATTCGAAATTATTCCAATCACGTCTGTAATATCGGCAAAATTCAAATTACGTAGGGACTTCTTATATTTTGCTATGTTCTGAATCTTTCTTTGGCGCATGCGCAGTGCGAAAACGACAAAGCAATTACTGTTTGTAATCATGTCGGCCTGATGTGAATTAAAAAACTCAAAAATAAGTTGTTCGGCCATTTTCATTTTGGAAGGAAATGGTTTGAGGATATTTTGAAAAATTGAGGCGGGCATTAATGTATGGCTTAAATATTGAAAGTTGGTGATCCGTGAACAAGTTAGAGAATTAGGGAAAAATGAAAAAAAAAAACGGAAAGTATCCAGAGAAAGATAGGAGAATGAGCAAAAAGGAAAAACAAGAAAGAAAGAAAGAAAGAAAGAAAGAAAGAAAGAGAGAGAAAGAAAGAAAGATAGCGTTGGCTTAAAAATCAGATCGAAAAACAAAAGAAAGCAAAAAGTAAGAAAAAAAAAATAAAAGTGCAAAAGAGAGTTAAATGAAAACAGAGAGAAAGAAAGGTAAATTTGATTGAAAAACCAGAGAGAGAGAGAGAGAGAGGGGGGGAATTAAACAAGAAATAAATAAAAAAGAAATAGTGAAGAATGAAAAAGAAAGAAATAACAAAATGAGAAAAGAATAAAAAAAATAACGAAAGAAAGATACACGTAAAAATGAACGAAATAAAAAGAGAAGGAAAGTACAATTAGAGAAAAAAAGAAGGAAACGAATTATATATATATATATATATATATATATATATATATATATATAAAACGTAGAATATGTGGTATATAAATCCGGTAAATTCCGATAGAGATGAACTCTAGGAAGAACTCAATATTAAATTTATTTGTTTAATTTAACAGAGTAATATAATCTAGAAACAATTTTAGATATTCTACAATTTCAGCAACAAGATACTTGTCAGACCCAAACGACAGAGCAACAAATAATATTCAAAATAATCCCGAAAAAATATTCCGAAAAATAGTTACACACAGACGCTCAGGTGCCCTTGTCTAAATGTCTATTCTAGACACGGGCATGTGAGTGTCTGTGTGTAACTATTTTCGGGATTATTTTGATTATTATTAACTGCTGTATCCTTTAGGTCTGACCAGTAGCTTATTGCTGTGAAATACATATTGAGTGAGCCAACAAACCTACAAAGGCCACGTGAGTTACTGAGTTCCTTTTCCCTTATCGTTTATACTTTCCTCTTCAGCCAGTATTGGGCGCTTTTTGTTAATTCATTACTCGTCTCGGTTTTTTTCTTTGGGCTACGTGCTGGCTCGGTCCGAATCCCTGTGGCTGATGTTCATGTGCTTAACGCTTTCTTTTTTTACATCAATTTTTTCCTTCCATGTAGATACATGGAGCGTTTTTCGAAACGAGTATAGTTATAAGTTTGTGTTTATATATACTATATATACTAGCAGTATAGTCCGGTGTTGCTCGGGTGTAATGAAAGATTTAAAACTAATCTATGGTCCTAAAGGGTAGGAAAACAAGGAATAGAAAGAAGAAGAGAAAAAATAAAAGGAGCGGGACAGAAAGGAAAAGGAAGAAGGTGAATAAGAAAGAAAAAGAAAAAGGAAGACGAAAAGGAAAAAAAAATAAAAAGAAGAGGAATAGCAAAGGTAAGAAAATGAAGGAGAAAGGAAAAGGACGTAAATGAAAAAGAAGTTAAAAAGAAGTGTAGAAAAGAGGAGAACGAAGAAAGGACAGATGTAAAACAATGACAACGGAAATGGAAAGGAGGAGGAAAGAAGATAGAGATGATGATGATGATGATGATGATGATGATGAAAAGAAAGAATTAGGTAAGGAGAAATTTCACTGAAGAAAAAAAGGAACTAAAAGAAGAATCACAAATAAATGAATAAAGCAAGAATGAAACAAAGGAAAACAAAATTTGACAAGAAAAATCTATTCAAACATTCGAATGAAACAATGATTAGAAAAAAAAAACAGGCTAAAAACTATGACGTCTCTATTCTAAAAAGAATATTCTTAAAAGAAAAGATGAAAGGAAGCAAAAGTGAATGAAAAAAGTAAACATTTCAAAAGCGAAAGAAAACTGACAAAGCTAAAGAATATACATACGAATTACAAATAAAGAAAGTAAAAAGAAAAAATCGAAAAAAAAGATCATTTCATTGAAATCCTTAATAGCAAATCATTCACCGAAAAATTGTAAAATTAAAATATAACAAAATAACTTAAACGCTCCGAGAAAAACAATAGTTACCTAGTAAATACAAAAGCAAAAACGTAAAAAAAAAACTCGAAATATATATAAATTAAAAATATTTCCTAAATTAAAAATATCCGCGCCAATCACTACCGGCTCTTCTAAGAAATCCATAAGGATATAGTCTAGTCACTAGATAATAAAAACTTACAACTGTCTAGAAATCAAAGAATCTCATTAATCAACCACTTAAAAAACACCCTCTCCAAAAGTTCCAACGGTCAGAGATTTATTCCCCTATCACTAACCCCCACCAACACCTCTAACAAAACTAAATAAATATAAGGAAAGAGTATTTCCATTACTTTACACACCGCCTGATGAGACATTGAAGTTTCAATGTCGAAACAATCGTACCTTTTTAGCGTATATATATATATATATATATATAGAATGATTATGTACATGTTCTAAAATATAATTTATAATAAATATAAATATGTATATATAAATGAATATGGCTGAAATCGAAATGAAAAAAGAAAACAATCAATGGAAACAAAAGAAATTTTAATGAAGGGCAGAGAAAGACGCATAGTGTGTGGCAGAAACGTATGAAAATGAAATAAGCAGAGAAGCAAGAAGTAAACAAAGGCCGAGAAAATGGGAAAAGAAAATATATGAAGAGAAAGCAAAGACAGTTAAAGACTGCAAAAAATGAAACTGAAGAAATCTGTCGAAAGCAAGAAAAAATAACAAAGATCTTCCTTTTTGGTCGCTAAAATAACGAAAAAGAAAATATGTACCAAAAAATAAAAAAATATATAAGCTTATACATTAATGAGCGAATAATGTCGAAAAACTTACCTTATAAGTTTCATTTTCTCAGAGTAACGTCGTGAAAAATGCGTGCAATAATGGATGACACCAGACAAAAAAAATTGCTACTGAAAAGCAGACGACAGTATGGTGACAGCTTTGTCGCTGCTGAATATTATCCAAATACATGGCTGATTCACAAGATGGCGTCGACAAATATAAGTTCTTATATATATTTATCTTTTATGATTGGACCTGTAAGAGACAGCAAGTTAGAGAAAAAAAAAACGAGAAAATCGAAGCACAATATAAAACTAATTTTAAAATAATCACCTAACTTTTATTTTATTTCTATGTGCTGGTAATCACCAGAAAAACTGCAGATACAAAGAAAAAGGCAACGAAAGAATAAGTGGGGTAAATAATGACCTTTATGGGATAGAAACGAGAAAGAAAGAAACTCGTATACATATCGATAGAAAAAGGAAGCTTTCTCACAAAAAAATGAACGACGATATTTATCCATTGCTATATTTATATCTTAGATGATTGTTTTACGGTTTTAATTTTGTTTTCTCATATTCATGTTTTATTGCTACAGATAGAGTTACGGTGCATTACACACCGGCATTCTCCCGTATATATGAGTATGATATAATAGCATCTGAAGAGTGCTGAAAAATGCATGAAACTAATATTAATGCGTAAAGCGTAGGATAATATATATATATATATATATATAAACTTATTTATAAATGGAACTTTGTCTCTGTGTGTGTGCCTGTGTCTGTGTGTCCGTTACCTATAAACTCCGAAACGGCTGAACCGATTTTCTTGAAAATCTATACAGTTGTACTATAAGCGTCTGCGAGTGTTCTTAGCTAGGTTTTGTGTCGAGGTGCCTCAGATAAATATCGAAAATCGATAATCGAAAAAATCGGCTTATAGAAGGAATGGTCTGATTTTAATCAAATTTCATGCACTCAGAGACAAAGACACAAGAAACGATATTCAGAAGTTTCAAGGTTGCAGTTCTTACAATCGTGCAGAAAATCGATAATATATATATATATATATATATACATTATCGATTTTTTGCACTATATATATATATATATATATATATATATAAAGCAACATGTTTGTGTGTGTGTATGTTTATCTGCCTGTATGTCTGTATTTTTTCAGCCCTTTTATTTTCGTTTTTGCTTCGGGATTGGCTTTACATAGGTATAATTGTATTTCTCAGTCTCAGCCATGATCCCATTTACTCAGAGGACTTATTTAGCCTTCAAATTCAGTTTACGACGAAAATACTTATTTGATATCGATACCAGGAAATCAATAATATATAATTTTTCCTATAGACACAACGAGCATGGGTCGGTTAAAGACTTACATGTTTTAGTTTCTTTTAGAATTTTCCACTTTAATGTGGGCGTTTTTTTTTCCTTTTAGATACTAATGATAGTTCGATAGGGATGTTATATTTCTGTACTTATTATTATTAAATGAAGACGTTTGTTGACAAATCAGTATTTTTAGAGAGTTCTTAGTACTACCTAGATAAAACTTTACATTACTAGAGTTTTCCTCTGAAGATATTTCACATTGATAGACGATTGATTCTGTTAGTACCTGCTTTCTAGCGGGCAATCTGTAGGTTTCCTACAATTACATTTATTTTTGCCTAAATTGTTCTTTTCCGTTATTAGGTTGTCTTTATTAATTTTGTTAAAATTCATAAAAATATTATTATTGGGATTTTTCCAGATTGTTCATTCATCTATAACTTAATATAATAGTATTTTTATTGAAAATCTTAATTAATGGGTTCTATTTCGAAAATTGTTTCTTAATTAACGCGAGAAATTTCCTCCCCAGATTAGTACTAGTCATTTGGCTGAAAAGGGGTGTGTACCAATTAATATTTCTATTCTGATTTTTTCTTCGGAGGTTACTTTTTTGTTTACATATTTAATATTTGGGTTTTTGTATCCACTATTTTTAATGCAATGTTATATACATTGCTTTACTTATTAAATATTACTTCATTTGATGAATTTCTACTAGTTCTGTAATCTATTAATGAGGGTACATGTTTAATAACAGATGGAGAGTGGCAAGATTTCGGGTAGATATATAAAGGATTGGAGTTTGTTTTTTTTATATGGCTGCTGTACATCCTTCTCCAGATCTAAAGGTTACATCGAGGCATTCTACTTTTTAATATTTCTTTTAATAATTACTTTTAAGTTAACGTTTTAAAGTCTTTTATATATCATCTTTCTAATTTTATCTATTTTAAAATTTGTGGCATTTCTTGCTATCATCCCTATATAATGTAATGTCTCCTCATCTATTTCCTTTTAGCCAGTGAGATTGTATAGTATTAATAATCCTACGCGATTTAATGATTAGTAGAGTCCAGTGATCCCATAGTAATATCAAAGATATCTCCCTTGGAATTAATTTTTCTCCCGTGTTCTTATGAATGAGCACAGATATTTTTGCATTCATTATTATGTTTCTCTCCTCCTCCGATAATACTATACTTGTATTGTATTATCTGTACTTGTCCCAAATGAATATAAAAATCGTCATGATAGAATGGGGCAATATTTACACTGGACATTGTGTAAAAACTATGGGAAATATGTAAAGAAACACTGGTATGAACATCACCCAGTACCGGTTACAGTAATAGAAGATGTCACCATTCTATGAGATTACACTATTAACACAGACAGGAAAATTGAAACGAATAGGCCGAATATTATTGTTAAAAATCCAAAAAAAAAATTAACTTGTCTACAAATTGATATGGCTTATCCAGCGGATTGTAACATAGCAACCAAGGATTTCGAAAAACTGTCAAACTATAAAGACCTGGAAATTGAAATAGAAAAAAAATGTAGAAATTGAAAACAAGAATCGTGCCAGTGATAGTAGGTGCATTTGGAATGATAAAATATTAAACAAAACAACACATTGAAAAAATCCCTGGAAACCCCAGTTCAAGAGATTTACAAAAAATTGTTATGTTAAGTCCAGCCCACACACTAAAGAAAACTTAGTCTATGTAACACTAGAGATGTTTTAGGAGATAAAAAAGAAAGAAATGAAACTATAACAACACACTACGACCTGCCTTGGGTTTTTCCGCAGACTTGGTAGATAGTGCGACCATAGCAGAAATCAAATTATGATGAAAAATGACATAATAATACTAATATTAATAGTAAAGTAATAGTAGGTGCATTTGGAATGATAAAAAAATGGAACAAAACGAAACATTGAAAGAACCTCTGAAAATCCCAGTCTAAGGGATGTACAACAAACTGTCTTGTTAATAACAGTTCACACACTAAGAAAAACTTTGTCTATGTAACGCTAGGGATGTCAGGGGATATAGGAAAATTCCCAGATTGTTGATTGTCATGTGAAAGTATAAACGCCGACCCGTGCGTTTGAACACTTATATGCCAGTGTAAGAATGACACAAGAAAAATGGATTAATCCACAGATCAGGTGACAACTAAATAACTATAAAAGCACTAGATAGAAGTCTTGGGGAGGATGAGTTGTGTGTTGAGCAAAAAAGCGAGTAATCGTTATTCAGCAAATAACATATCTGTCGAGTGACCCAACAGTGAATCTACGGTAGATCAATCGTATTACGAGTAATTAACTGAGTATGCCAAGACCAAGATATACAACCGTGTAATACTAACACCTCAATAACCTTCGTGAGTTTAATCTCAACAGACAAGTTAACAACAATATATATATATATATATAAAAGCTTTACTGCATTAAATGGTTCTGCGTATGTTGCTAAACTGCATCCGGCAGCAAGGCCTCTCATTGAGAGGTTGTGAGGAGCATGGTACCACCTCAGTTGTTTCCAGGTACTCCCTGGCCTAGTGAGGTAGTACCTGTTTGGGTCTGAGCTATGGGCAAATAGTTAACCCCCAAACTGGGGTCAAAACACTATGAACGTATAAAAATAGACTTTTATAGAAAAATATACATTTTTGAATGAAAAATATTATCAACAATACAGATGTGATGAAAAATCTATTACCAAATTGCATTTTTGAAGAAAATAAATACTGACATAATACATTTTTGAAGCAAAACGAAACTATTGCCATAATACATTTTTGAAGGAAAAAAGAATATTACCAGCAATAAATTTTGAATACACAACTAGAAGACATTTTCAGTTTCTAAAATAGAAAAAAATCATCAAAATCAGGCTAAATCAACCTTCTTATTAAAGTTCGTCTAGACATTATATGCAAAAGTGGTTCTGTCAAATATTTTATGTAAAATTCATAAATATGTGTTATCCAATAATATAATTTGTACTATTATGTATAGCGAGTAAGCATGAAAGCAATTAAGTCCTAATTTTCAGTTTCAGATTGATATTTAGTATTTTTTCAGTAATTATAGCAATTTGTAGTGTCAAGAGATTATTTGCAAGAACTAGAATTTGGTATTATGGCTCGTAAAAAAGAACTAACAATGAATGAAAAGAACTACATAATCAAAGAAAGTAGCAAAGGAAAATCTTCGCTTCAAATTAAAAAAAGGATCATCGAACAATCAAAAAAATATGTCAAATGGGAATTCAAACAAGGAAAAAGTCTCAGGCTGAATTCAGGAATTTAACAAAGTGAGATCTATCATATATCCGATATAAATTAATAAGAAACCCAAATGCGTCAAGTGCGTTCATATTTGAGGCCGCTGGAACTCCTATGGTGTCAAGGGAAACAAGGTGTAAAGTATTAAGGAAGTTTGCTTATGTAAAAAAATCAAATAAAGAAGCCCATTTTAACAAAAAACATAAGGAGAGAAGATTGCAGTAGGCAAAAAAGTACATGAAAACTGATTTCAGTAAAGTGCTTTTTACAGACGAATCAAGGATCACCCTCGATGGGCCCGATTGATGGGCTCGAGGATGGGTTTGCAAGCAACATGACTTAAGATAATTTTGAAACGCCAATAACAACAAATAAAATGTTTTTTTACAAAATATAATAAAAGTATCAAATAAATAGTTGCAAATAAACTACTGACAGTCAAATTAGTTCATTCATTTTTTTTTCTTTTAGTCATATTCCGAGCAAGGCGGTAACGCCACTGAAGCGCAGGGGGCTACGTAAGAGTGAAAAGATTGGAAACGAGAAAGCCGGAAACCACATCCTAAACAGGGAACAAGGGATGAGCCTCTTCACCTGTTCAATAGACGAGGGTGGAGTGTGAACCGGGCGATAGTTTAGTCTATCTACTCCAATTGAAAAAAAAAAAGAAAAGAGTGAAAAGAATGAAAAGAGAAAGCCGGAAACCACATCCTAAACAAGGAACAAGGGATGAGCCTCTTCGCCTGTTCAATAGACGTGGGTTAGCTGAATAAAATTTTTTCCAACCAAAAACAATAATTATACATAATGGCTATATGTTTGAAATAGCGCTTATATTTTGCGAAATAATTTATTATTATACCTTGTCTATTGTCTTGTATAATTCGCTCAACATATATAGTCCCAGAGCAGTTTAACTTTTTAATCTATTTAAGCACTTATAATGATTTGTGTTCATAGAATTTGTTTTCCTGGGGAATTTTATAATGTATCTTCCAATTCAGGTACTTTTCTGCCCAACCATGTCTTAATTTAAATTCATTTGGGGCTACAATAGAGCACACTGCTATTAGATTGTCAATAATTTCCTCAAAGTCCTTAAAAACGCCACATTTTGCGTCCGTCCTGTTCATTATACGTGTAAGATAGGTGATTATTATTAATATTATTTTTATTGAATTTCTGTTTCATACACATTTCCTTCCGCGTTCTTACTAGCTATATAAGGTCAGAAATGACTTCATGCTATTTTCCACTGAGCAAAATTTTGTCGAAAAAAAAAAGAAAAAAAATTAGATCACAGACGTTTTGCATAAAGCTCTTCGTAATGCGCGATATGCACTTATGAGTACTTTTAAAAAAATTCTTTACAACATGGCTAACAGAAATCCCTTCAGTGAGACTGTAGGAACTTTTTTCAATCAATCTGAAGGTTCCACTTACAACTGGAGTTTTTTATGTCTTCAAGTGCTATATTTTTTTAAATTTCTATTTCAAGATCCTTGTATTTTGATAGTTTTCAAGATCTTAAAATATGCATTAGCATCTCCAGGTACTGACATGTCAATAAGAAAAGACTTTCTGTTATTGTGATCTTTGATGATGATGTCAGGGCGTTCAGATTTATTTGTTTTGTCTGTTGATAATGTAAAGTTCCATAAAATTGCGACATGCCTTATTTCTGTAACCGGGTCTTGGTGGTTGTCATACCGACTTCTTGAGGTTTCCCTCCCGTAAAATATGCATACATTTCAGTGCAGATATTGGTCTACTCTGTCATACAGAAGTTTACCTTTCGTTGATGCTAGTACCGTGCAACCTGATACAAGGCGATTAATGTGTTTCTTCTTTTCTTATAACCATATCTACCTAAGCAAGTTAGTTTACTGCCACTCCTTCGCAGATGGTTATATAAGAAGAAAGTTATGAGAAAGACCGACAGGTTATAGGGGATGTCAAGAAGTGGGTAAGAGAAGAATGAGAATACTGATGAGGGTGGAGTGGACGGAGAAAGGAACATGAGAGAGAGGATGCAGGTTAGTGAGATAGGAGATGACTGTTGACTTTACGTTTAAACTATTGGTGATTGTAGCAAATAAACGGAAGAGAATTCCACAGGCGGGAATTGCGAGAAAAGAAACTGATGGAGTAGAATTTGCGTTTACATTTTATTAGTTTCACATTAAAAGGGTGGGACCTAGTTGCTAATCTTGTGGCACGAGTAAATTCATATATAAGGGGCACCAAGGAGATAAGTTATATTTGATACAAAATATGCATCTCGGTTTAACTTTTTTTTTAATATGTGTGATTTTAATTTTTAGTTAACAAACTTTGGCCCTGTGCAGCAAGAATAAAATTTTTGGTTTCAGGTTTTAAACATACTCTGCGTAACTACTGACTGCGTGGTTTGTCTAAATCAGATTGTTTGACCATGAAGAGGCTTCTCTTGACATCGTTTCTGCATGTGAAACATTGCATCTATTTATTTTCTTTTCCTTTTTTTAGGTTCTTTCCTGCTACAGTAGGTGTATTATGGTTTATTTGTGCTTCTTTAACTACTTAAAATTCCCTTTTGGTGCTGGGCATGACAGTAAACTGCATTTGGCAGCAAGACCTCTAATTGGGAGGTTGTGAGAAGCATAGAACCACCTCCTAATTGATTTTGTTTTCAGGTTCACCCTAATCCGAAGTAGTAGAACCTGTTAGGGTCCCAGCTACGGGCAAATATTTAACCTCCAAACTGGGTTCAAAACACTATGAAAATACACTTTTATATAAATACATATACATAAAAAAGGGACTTTTATAGAAAAATATACATTTTTTTAAGGAAAAATTTTACTAACAATACATTTTTGAAGAAAAAACGATTGACATAACACAATTTGAAGGATAAAATTATTCTCAGCAAAACATTTCTGAATACAAACTAGAAGACATTTTCAGTTTTCTAAAATAAAAAGAATGAAAATAAAAAAAATAATTAAAATCTGACTAAATCAACATCTCACTATAACCGAACATAAAAAATACCTTAAACCCCCACCTTTTTGGAATTAAATAACCCACAGAAGTGTTGATATGCCGTTAAACAAAACTCAAACTCAAATTCTCTTGAATTTGTTGACTTTTTTTATCACAGAATAAAATTTTGTATTTCTTTCTTTTTTTTTTAAACAAATCATCATCCAGTCTTCTGTGGTTTCCAGTTTTCTTTGGAGACCGTTTGTTGTGGGTTTGTAAAACAGTTCCTTCTGAACTAATCCTCTACCACCTTCGGATCTGGACACATACAGACACAAACCGATAATCAACATTAGCCTTTACATGATGCATGCGATGACAAATGAGAAACTTTGTCGCTCTGACATCTATTCACTTAATGTCAGCTTTGATCAAATTAAGGATGTTGGATCTGTATTGCACTCCAGAGACAGCTAAATCGTTTATCGCTGATATTCTGTTTTATGAATTCAATTCTATATTTAACAACAGACTCACGCGCCCTTTTTATTCTTTTCTTACTGTCTTCTTTCTTTGCTTATGACCTTTCCCATCTTCTTCTCTGACTCTTAGTTATTCACTGGTTTCTTCTTTTTTAACTTCCCTATCTCTGGAAAAATCTCAGATTATTGAATGCTTTAGTATAATTCTAACTTTCTTGGCTGTTACTTGTGTATATTTTCCAAATCCGAAAGCCACATCGATGCCATTTTATTGTAATGAAGATACCCGTTGCCGTTTTAGACAGAGTTTTATATCAACCATGTAGAATAGATGAGAATAGTCTCATCGAGTGATTCTTTATCGGATATTCAAAGAATTGGAAGTGGCAGTAATGTTCTCTGCTATATTTAAAGAAATTTACACTCTCGATATCATTAAGGATTAAATAGTGTGGTATACTACCAAAGGCTTTGCAGTAATCTAAGTTCTGCTGACATCTCTACCTTATTTTCCTGCAATTTTCCAGGATCATTTTATCTGTTAGTAGTTGATCTTTCGCCAGAAACAAAGAAAAGAGTACTTTTGAAAGAAGAACACAGGCAATCTCAAAAAAGATTAAAAAAAAACTTGAAGCAAATGACATCTGGTTCTACAGGAGGATGCTGCGGATATAATGACGAACTTTTGGAAAAGATGGAAACTAAAATAAAATTAATACTGAGCACCAGGAAGAGACAGCTAAAGTTCCTGGGACATGCAGTGAGGAAGGAGGGCTTAGAAAACATGATACTAACAGGTCAGATAGAGGGAAAAAGAGACAGGAAAAACAGTGGATAACATATTTGAAGGGCCTGAGCCGATGGTTGACAGAACGGGGGTTGCGTGTTGTAGTAGGAGAAAGTTTACTAAGAGCTCCTAGAGATAGTGAGTACGTTGAAACCTACGATAGCCTACGTCCTGAAAGGACAAGTCACATAGAAGAAGAAGAATTTGATCTTTGCGACAGTATGAACCTTTTTAGCACCTCTTTGGTTTCAGAAAAAAAAATTTAATTTCAGAAAAAACAACATTCATCACGTAAAAGCTAAGTAAAGTTCATCAAGACAGACGTGATCGGGACATGTATGTTAAGCAGATATGTTATTAACTGTTAATATTTTGATTAACTGTTAATATTTTGGATCATCCCACACTTGACAAAAAGAAAACGAAATAGTCAATACAAAGAAAAATTGTATATGCAGAGACCTGACAGTTTATTTAGAAACAGTTAGAGTTACATACTACATTATTTTTTAATGTAACCGCCGGCGCAAGCGACGACCATCTCAAGGCGGGCGCGAAATGAGTCACATGCTTTGGCGACTATGTCCTATTCCATAGCGAGGAACCCCTCCACGATGGCAGATTTTAGAGAGTCGACCATGTTTTGGGTGATCTCGTTAATTCAGGACTTCACCACACTCCTCAGCACCTCCTAACAGATCTCAGCGGTGACTCTCAGGCTCTTTTGAAAGAAGAACGGAGGCATGACGTACACCTTGCTGGAGATGACGCCCAGGACCCTGACGGAGGAGGGAAACTAAGGTATCCTTCACGACGGGAACCTCTTCGATGTCTTTGCAGATCACCATGTCGTTCTGCCTTTTGCTCCTCTGGTCCTGAATAAAATTATTTTCATCACAAGAGAACCTCGGCATTCTTTCAAAAGGGCCTGAGAGTCACCGCTGAAATCTACCAGGAGATGCTGAGGAGCGTGGTGAAGACCTTGATGTACGAGATCGCTGGTGGATGTCCCTATGTCTTCCAGGGGGCTCCGCTACTGCACACAAGGCCAAGACGACCCAGGCGTAGCTGGGCAACAATGTTCCTCACCACTAGTCACCGATTGCAAACCCCTGGCTATTTAATCTGGGGTCGTGTTCTAGGCCAAGTCCAACAAGCACGCTCACAATACGGTCGACTGCCTGAAAGCTACGATCGTGGAGGCGTTCGCCGCTATGGAAAAGGTCGCCAAAGCGTGTGACTCATTTCGCACCCGCCTTGAGATTGTCGTCCCCGGCGGCGGTTACATTATAATATCTAAACTTATTTATAAATGGAACTTTGTCTGTGTGTGTGTGTGTGTGTGTGTGTGTGTGTGTGTGTGTCCGTTACCTATAGACTCCGAAACGGCTGAACCGATTTTCTTGAAAATTTACACAGTTGTACTATAAGCGTCTGCGAGTGTTCTTAGCTAGGTTTTGTGTTGAGGTACCCCCGATAAATATCGATAATCGAAAAAATCGGGTTACAGAAGGAGTGGTCAGATTTTAATCAAATTTGATACACTCATAGACAAAGACATAAGAAACGATATTCAGAAGTTTCAAGGTTGCAGTTCTTACAATCGTGCAGAAAATCGATAATATATATATATATATACATTATCGATTTTCTGCACTATATATATTGATATATTGATATATTGAAAATTGATTATATATATATATATATATATATATATATATATAAAAGGCAAGATATCTGTGATTTTTGTCTGTTTATCTGTCTGTATGTCCTTTATACAAATCCACAATTTTTATCCGATTCTCACCAAACTTCACACAAATATCCTTTAGACTGAGTCTGAGCTCCAGGACCATGGATTAGTTTTAAAGCTTTCATTAAACCCGAGCAACGCCGGGCTATACTGCTAGTATATATATAACCGTAACTGTTGCTAAATCAACTGTCGGGTCTCTGCATATACAACTTTTGTTTTTATTGCCTAATTCGTTTTCTTTTTTGTCAAGTGTCGGATTTTCATGCAACACCCTGTATAATAGCTTCAGCGATCTTTTATAGAATGTCACTGGTGTTATTAATAAGTATTAATAAGTATAAATAACACCAGTGAAAGGGTTTTATGGATTGATGATAGAGTAAAACGTTGTCATTTCTTGGGGATTTCTAATTTGGGATTTTGGTAAAGCTAAATTAACATTATTCTTGGTTATATTTTCCATTCTATTTTATCCTTAATTCCTTCTTGCTCTCGTTTTCTCTACTCTGAATTGCGATTATACTTCTTTTGGATTGCTCCAAACATTCTCTCAAAATATTTGCACTTTTTCAATAGATGGACATTTTTTTTTAATTTTAGGGATCAAAAAGCGAAAGTTTCTTATTTTTCTATTAATAAAATTGCAACAAATTAGCAAGCATTCATTTTAGTTTATCACGTTACTTAGAACGATTACTTCGCTATTTGTGCAGATGTAAAAATATTATCTCAGTTGTCAATAATAGCTGTTATAAGAAAGGGAGTGTCTGTTACTTACGGCTAAGTTGTTTAAATCACGCAGCGACTATTTGAATCACCAGGCAATAATTGATTTAATAATTAAAGTAAGTAAAACGATACATAAAAATAAGTAACCAAGTAATTCGTTTCAATTTATCTAGGTATCAGTTCTCTGGTTTGAAGAGGTTTAAAACTTATGTTGGTAACGTCATGTAACGTAATGCATTTCACGTATCCATGGATGTGCGTTGTGGTGTAATCTATATCGAATCAGACGAAAAATCGAAGAGCCGATTTCGAATTCCAATCGAGTTCATTATTGTTATGGTACCTACCCTTTTTGAACTGTAACTAACTCTTCCTATTATAATGAATACCGGGAGAATATGCCTTTCGGGGTTGAGTTGAGTAAGGTTGAGTGGAGTTGAGTTGAGTTGAGTCACCCCGGTCTAATACTTGGCAGTTCGACTGACGTGTAACACTTTTTGTGTTTGTTCTCTCGTTAAATATGTATGTGTCACTAATACACGAGTTCGTGTTTTTCTTCTGGACCTATCCTGGGTCCACAACAATGATATTCATTAATGCACAAATACCCCTGGAAATTATATGAATCTATACCTTTTCTTCATCTAGCCTTGGCTGGAAACCAGTCTATAGCAGTAAAATTAGCAACCTACTACGGACATCATGTACTGCACTTAACTGAATTACGGAAAGCGGGAGCCAGAGGTCCGGATCCAAATTTGAGACTGTAGTGATCAATTTGGTGTAAATGCATTAAGATAAGAGACGCATCTCTCTATTCGCCTTTAAAATGAATATGGTTTAAATAGCAAGGATATGTAGGTCCTTCAAAGATTCAAAATAATCGGCAAGCTGTACAGTAAGTATCTGGCGCCTCATGCCGTCCTTTTTCCTTACAAGTGCCAAATCAGGTCGAAAAAGACTTCATACAGGATAGTAGGGTCAGTTGGGCACCCTTTGCGAGAAAAAGCGTACCATGAGGTAGTTCACTTCACCTGAAAATTGGAAACGACATGCTGTGTCACTTAGCGTTCTCACTGGAATCTCCAATAAAAACATTTCAGTGCATTTGGGTGTCGATTTGAGGACAGTATACAGATTTCGGAAAGAGTTGGAGAGGTCTAATGGTGATTACGAAGATACGGCAGCTCGAAAGACTCACTATGATTTTTATGAAAAGAGAATAACTCCCGAATTTGTTGGTGATGGCCTCAGACTCAACACGGAGGTCTACATCAAGTGTCTTGAGGAGATAGTGCTTCTCTGGGGCAAGGGGACAACACTCTGCACCATGCCACACAAGCAGGATACCTCAGTCATTGCCGTCAGATAGATTTTGCAACCACATTACCCCTTTATATCCGGCCACCTAACACCCCAGACTGCAAATCCCATGATGAGTATCTGTGGAGCGCAGTTGAACGGGAAACTAATAAAACTCAATGTAACACCGAAAATGAACTGAAGACATTATAGCAGCAACTTAAACAAGGAAACCACCCGAAAGAGCTGCAAGAGATGCTGAAGATATCTAGAATCCGTGGTTAAAGTTACTGGATATTTTATTGAATAAATTTACTCAATAACATTTCAATATATTTTTGTGCAATTCTGCTAAATATATCTGTTAACGTAGGGCCATTTTTTTTAATCATCTCACCCCAAGCAAAGCATTCTACTGCCACTATTGTGCATGGGGGTACTTAGAGGAAAGTGATGAGAAAGAGGGGTTAGTTATAGGAAATGTCAGGAGGAGGGTAATAGACGGATGAGGATACCGAAGATGAGGGCGGAGTAGAAGTAAAAAGAGCTTATGAGAATGGATGCGAGTTAGTGAGATAGGAGATGTCTATTAATGTTACATTTAAATTACTGGAGATTGTAGCTGTCGGGGAAGCAGGTATATAGAAGGGAATTCCACAGGTGGGAAGTGCGTGAAAAGAAGCTATTTTCACTTTTGCGTAATATAGACGATAATTTATCCCTTGCACCCTGTAGAGTTGGTATGTGGCTCTATCACTGCTTGCATGGAAAGTGCTCGGATGAGCTACAGTACTTGGTTGTTCCAGTTCTATTTTTCACGGATAAGATCGATTTACTTAGTAGCCAACCAGAGATACACCTCCTGTATTCCATCGGCGAGAAGCTAGTTCTACTCGAACATCTTTTTTGTCCGAAGCACCGGTCCATAGGACAGACTCCCAAGAGGGTGCTTCCCCTATCATTACAATCTTAAATTATTAACCGCCGTCTTCCCCTTCTATCCTTTTAAGTCAGTTAAGTGCTATACGTCATACAAACTTAGGCGAACTTGTCTCTTTCGATTAATAACTGACTAGGCAAAAGATTTTCATGCAGTAAGTTGCCATTTATTTCTGCTGTAATCTGGTTGCCAACCAAGGCTGTAAGTCTTGAACTGTTTAGCCCATAGCTGGAGGGAGAATAAATGCATTCATGCAATCAAGTGAATGAAACGAATTCATTCAGAATTAGAACTCAGCCTACGATTTCTCATTTTGAACCGATAGCCATTACACCACAATCCCTATCGAAATCTACTATCCGCCCGTGTATTTAATAATGCTGACACATCTGGTCGGGTGCCCCTGCTATTAACCTCGGGATTCTTGACAATATCCAACAGAGAATCTCTAATGTGATCGATACCGATTTGGTAGCTCGGCTGCAGTCGCTCTATCACCGACGTGATGTGGCTTCCCTGTGCCTCTTCTACAAATATTTTATGACTTCTGCTCAAATGAACTTATCTCACTGCTCTCTATGTATGAATTTACACGAGCTACTAGACTATGTCCCACCAGTTTACAGTGAAACCGATAAAATGTAACTGCAATTTCTATTCTAACAGCTTCTTTTCTCGCACTTTCCTCCTGTGGAATACCTTTCCGTATACTTGCTTCCCCGACAGCTTCAATCTCCAAGAATTTAAATGTAAGGTCAATAGTCATCTCTTATCTTCCTTACTTGCAGCCTTTTACTCTTTTCGTTATCCAATCCACCCCGCCATCACACCGGTATTCTCATCCTTCTAATACCCTCTTTCTGACACCCCCTATAATCTACTAAGCCTTATACAGGGTGAATATTACTGTAAAAATTTGGCAGCTAGACTCGGAGAAAAAAAAAACAATACAAAATCGTAGAGAGGTAAATAATTCTGTTTTTGTTTTTTATTTCCAGTAGGTCACAGCAGTTCACTGACAGAAGAAAAGTCTATGGAGGACCATGATCGCTTGTGCGCTGAAAGTACATGGCATTAAAATAAATTTTATTATTCATTTTGATATTTGAACGACGAAGGGGTCTGTACTTTCTAGTTGAAACCAACGACTTGCTACATTTCAAATGTGACGCCATTAAGAAATGTTCGATACAAAGGCCTTATTAATGCCACTTGTTCGCCGCAAAGACGTTCAAGCAACGACGCCTGGATAAAGTGTACAATAAGCAATTACGAGATTGTGAGGAAAATGCCGACCGATTGATTGATCGATGGACTGACCTGATTTTAAAAGTTTTAAGATTACTGCATTGATAAACTAGAGAGTAAAATGCACTTTACTGGTTACAAAAGAAACTGTCATATCATATACACACATATATATATATTAGGCATCCACATACAAGTATGTTTCACAGCTCATCAGTATGGCTAGACACATCCACTTGCTTCTGGCCGGCATCGAAACTCGACCGATTTGGTGTCAGTCGGTGTCGCTACACCCTAAGCCATAGGCACATGCAATCAGAGGAGGGAAATTTTAACGTGTTGTATATAAGCAGTGTATACACACGCTAGTCACCGAAAGAACTCAATTCATTTCTGAAGAGTGACGCATATATCGCAGAAGTGGAAACTGTTAAAATTTTCTTCTCTAGAGAGCTCAATCGTAATGATAGCATAATATATTAGTCATCCACATACAATCCTGTTTCGCTGTATCACTGGTCATCAATGTGGCTAGACACATCCACTTGCTTCTGGACGGGACCGACTCGACCGATTTGATGTCAGTCGGAGTCGTCGCTACTCGTTAAGCCATAGGCACATGGAATCAGAGGAGGGAAATTTTAACGTGTTGTATATAAGCAGTGTATACACCCGCCAGTCAGCGAAAGAACTCAATTAATTTCCGAAGAGTCAATGGGCGAGTGACTGAAAGCGTAAAACGTTCACTTTCTAACCATGGTCAGGGTGGTGACTTCAGAAGGCGATCCCAGCATGCGGCGTCTTTGGAAAATTCCTATACCGTAAGTTGATCAAAGCCTTGTGAGTGAAATTAGGTAGATGTCTCTCTTTGAGGTACCAACGATTGTTGGGCTAGTTCAAAATCATCGTGACCGATGTTTTGAGAGTCCTGGCTTTGTTCATATTCTTATTCACGCCAGATAACGCGCTTTAACACCGAAATTGTAACTAAGAACCGCTCAGCATAGTTGCAGTATAATTTTTAAGGCTTGATTTAACTTCAACTAGACTGTGGAACCATTCGTCGTCGAGTGGTCTGAGATGCACCAGATCAGTTGCTGGCTTCTCCTATGTTGTTAGGAGGCGTAGGTTCGAATTCTACACACATTTTCCTAACAAAATTTCTCGTAAATAATCTGGCCGGTGGAAATATATTTATAAATATATTATTTAATTAAAAACAGAACATCTACTCAAATACGAATATCAATTAAAAATAATGTTCAAACAAATAAATTATATATATATATATATATTATATATATATTGACGGATGAGGGTTGTGGTGCAACAGATGTCGGCTCGGAGGGGGAAATCGGTGAGCCAAGTTCCAATTCCAGTCGAATAATTGCATTCACTTACGCACTGCTACCCTTGGGAAAGGTATTAATCCGTCTCTTCCCTCCAGTTATGGGTTAAATAACTGAGTTCTGTTGTTCATGTGATTTGTGGCAGACGTCTGCACCGATTGTTTGTTATCAGCAGTTCCAAAAAGTGTGGATGGTGCTACACAATCCTTCACCACTTTAAGCAATTCTTTGTGTGGTTGTCTAATTGTGTTAGACGCTCATACGTCGAAATCGACGAGAGAGTCCATAATATATATATATATATATATAAATTGCGCGTTCAAATATCCCGTGCCACGTAAGCGTTCACAAAAACATTGTTACGTGAGCGTTCTTAAAAAAAACGGTAAAAGGTAAAATCAGTTATTGAAAATCGCCCGAACACACCACTCATGGTAGAAACCTAGGCCGCATAATAACTCGTTAACAAATGGAATATATATATATATATAGTGTAACAAAGTTATAGAACTCGTAGTTTTTTTTACCTGCTGTTCATGCATTTACTTTTATAAAGAGTGCTCGATACAACGTAGAGCATTATATTGATACTATGAATTTATAAACCATTGTAACAATCATTACAATATATATATATATATATATATATATATATATATATATATATATATATATATGGTACTGTGTGAGCTGTGAGTGAAAGAAAGATAAGTGGATTGTGTTTTTATCTAATATGATATATTGGAAGTATAAACTGGTATGTTACTTAGCTTTCAAGTATGGCACTTAACTGACTGATATATAAATATCACACAAGACGGAAGACGGAAAATGTGAAACAGAAATCCGAAGACGAATTAGCTTGGCGAATGAAGCATTCCAGATGTTGACTAAAGTATTAAGAAACAGGACAATTTCGCTAGAAACTAGGAAGAGAGTACTGGATTGTTATGTCATGTCGATTCCTCGATATGGCAATATCTTCGAAGAAGAAAGAAAAACTTGAAGCAAATGAAATGTGGTTCTACAGTAGCATGCTGTGGATATCATGGATCGAGCATGTGAGTAATGATGAGGTTTTAGAAAGAATGGAAAGAAAAGAAAATTAAAAATGAGTATCAGGAAGAGACAACTAAACTTCCAGGGACATGCAATGAGGAAGGAGGGCATGGAGAACCTGTTACTAACAGGCTCGATAGAGGGAAAAAGAGAAAGCAGCGGATAACATATTTGAAGAACCTGATCAAGTGGATGATGGAACGAGGTTTGCATGGCGCAACATACGAAAGAGTTCTAAGAGCCACCAGGAATAGGGAGATGTTGAATGCCATGATCGCCTACGTCCTGAAAGGACATGGCACATAAAAGAAGAAGAATAATCGTTCCATCGAAGGGTATGCAACATGTCTTGAGCTTTGGTTATCCTTCAAGGCAACTGTTATTTTCCAGGTTATACAGCGTACGCCATGCTGTAATACAATATTAGGTGAAAATTAATTTTAGAGATTTGTGCAGGGAGGGGTGAAGGAAATGAAGAATCTGCCAGGACAGTATTTATTTAGATGTTTAACATTTTCTTCTTCGAATAAATCGTGGGTAGATAAATGTCAAAGACGGCATTTGCGTTTTCTATCATTGACCATATTTTTGGGGTGCCCGAGTCTAATCTTAGCACCGTCAAAATCCTTTTTGATTTTGGAAATTAATTATTTTTTTAATTTTCAACATCATTATTATTTACCTGTTTGATGTTTAGAAGGAATTGAAAGTCTTTATTTTCCGAGAATGTATTACAGCTTTATCAGCCTGTTTGTTGGACACTCGACACACGTTTTTTCAAGTCTTGAAAATGGGTTTGAATGTCTTTGCTTTTCTGAATGTTCTTTGCTTTTCTGCTGAGTCTGATGATAGACTTCGTTCCCTTTTTTGATGATCATTGTTTTTTCATTCATAAATTGATAGGAGATCTGTGCAGGGGATGAATTGGTGGTTCTAGTATGTGTAGATTTTTGGGTGGGATCTTTTGTAAATGGGTGTCATTTTGAGGGTGGTTATTTAAGAAAGATGGGACTTAAAAATGATATCATTAGAGGAAGTAACAGGCATTTTTTTTATCTGATAGGGAAGACATTGGCAAGAAGGAAGAGTCAGTTGTAAGGGTAGATGATGTTTAATATTTTTATTTTTATTATTATGGCATTTTCATTATCATTTCATTTCTGCAATGGTCACGCTATCTACCAAGTCTGCAGAAATACCTGAGTCAAGTTGTTATAGCTACATTTAATTTTTTTATCTCCCATAATATTGGTAGCGTTCAGTCAGTTCAGTGCCATACGTGATACACGCTTTGGGCGATCATGTCTCGAAAGAGACATGACTGACTGGGCAAAAGGTTATCCCGCAGTAGGTTGCCATTGCATTCTGCGGTAGACTGGATGTAAGCCAATGCTATAGAACCCAATCTCTCCTACTATTTAACCCATAATTGGAGGGAAGAGACGGATTAATACCTTTCCATAGTGTATTTGTGCGTAAGTGAATGCAAGGAATTCAACTGGAATTCGAACTCGGCAACCCCATCTCTCGTTCCGAGTCGGTATCCACTGCACCACAATGCACATCCTACTCCACAGCGTTACATAGCCAAAAATCGCCTTAATGTCTGGGCTGTACTTAACAAGACAATTTTCTATATATTTCTTAAGCTGGGGGTTTCCAGGGATTCTTTGAATATGTTGTTTTGTTCCTTTTTTTATCATTTCAAACGCACCTACTATTCGTGGTACTTTTCTTGTTTTTTATTGTCATTATTATTAATATTATTCAGAAAATAATTAAGATTTTTTAATTTCTAAAAGATTTTGAAGACTGGCTTGTGTTTTAATATCTGCTCTCTGAGTTTCTCCATGAAGCTGATCGGAACATCGCTCGCGGAACTGGTAGATATAGTAGGATTGCTTTTAATTTTCTTCCTGGGGGATTCCGGTGACAGAGAATCCGATGCCTGAAGCTTACTTTTGGTTTTACCAACGACCTGCAATTTCCTCTTTTCCTTCTCCCCAAACTCCCAAGCGGCTTTTCGAGGAATATGGGCGGCGAACTGGACCCAACCGGTGGATTTTTCACACCACTCTTGGTCACTGACATGCCCATTACAAGTGAAGAGAAAGTAACAGAGGCGATCAAATGTGGATTTGTGTCAGTGGGGGTAAGATTTACTGATGACTTCTTCTCTGGACGGGAAGGGATGACGTAACCGGTCTCTTCATTCTTCCAGCATTTTGGTCTACGACCGGTTACAATGATCGGTATTTGCTGGCCCTCTACATCCAGACAGTTAGGAAAGCAGATAAAAGCTTTGCGATCTAGCTTAGTCTTGAAGCTTCATCCTCGTTCAAGTCGTCGGAATAAGCACTGAGTATCTGACCAAATTGGTGTAGATAAGCGATCACTTACTCTCCTACCTTTTCAGCTGCTACTTTCAATACTAAGACGTTGATCAGAGGCACGTCCCATAGGAAGTGACCATTTATTTTAATGGGAGTTTGGGGTTTGACCCACAGTAACGTCAATGTTTTCATTAACGGTTTCGTTCGTGGATCGACTAGTTTTTGAGAACGTCTGTCGACCACAAATAGTGACACAATTTTTTTCATCAACTTTCTGTGATTCAACGGGATCTAGCAAGGAACCATTTTTTTTTACTAAACATGCCTAGCTCTTGCATTTCTCGAGGAAGTCCGTCATGTTGATGACACACTTCGGTGGGAACTTCCAAAATGAACGGAATTCATTTAACTCATAGATGGATGGGAATGAGCCGGATGAATAACTTTTCCAAGGGTATTTGAGCGTAAATGGATGAAACGAATTCAGCTGGAATTCGAACTCGGCTCTCCGATTTCTACGTTTCGAGCCAATATTGCACCGCAACGCACATCCTCTTTGTTTACTTATGCCACCAAAAAACAATGAAGTCGTAGAAAAACTACAATGATTAAGCAACCATAAAAATTATACAAAAAGAAAAAGCAAATGAACTTAATATCGGTTGGTAATTGAAAATAAAAATATCGCAAAATTCAATATAATTTATACGAAAAATAAACCAATGTTCTAATGAAATAAAAAATAGGTGCAAAAAAAATTAAAACTGGAGGGAGGCAAAAACTTAAAAAGAAAATTAAAGCTTTTTACAAGAGATCAGCCATAAAAATAACCGTAAGAAAAATTAGATTAAACTTAACGTAAATGTTCCAGTTTTTCATAAAAAAATATCCATTTATTCAAAGAGTGGACCGACAAAATCACGTTTGCACGTGGCGAGACTTGAATTTTTCGTTAACAAGCACACAAACAAACGGAAATTCAATGGTCTAACATTTATTGTACTATGTACAGATGCGCTACAATAGCAAAAATGGAGATACGTGAAGCTGGTACAATTTACGACAGTAGTAGCAGCAAAAGAGGAGCATTTATTTAAAGGCACGATCCAACACGGACGGACTTGAAATCAAGCTCTTCTATCATTCTGAAGATGAGTCCTGATCTCGAAATATTAATGAACAATAAATAGTTAATACCCAACACCTTCTTTACCTGCTTTTCATATACTCAACGCATTGTGATAGTCTTCAAATAACTAACCATACATCTCACAATATATTTATTTTAGATGTGATTTGAATTTAAAACCAGTTTGCTTATTTTGATGCCGTTATTTTCAGTGTATTATATTCTAACTTCATGAAGATATACATGTTCAGAATGAATTTATTTATATATATATTTTTTTTTTAATCATATCACCCCAAGCAAGGCGAAAACGCCACTGATGCGCAAGGGGCTACGTAAGAGTGAAAAGACTGGAAAAGAGAAAAACCGGAAACCACATCCTAAACAGGAAACAAGGGATGAGCCTCTTCATCTGTTTAATAGACGTGAGTGGAGTGTGAACCGGGCGATAGTTTAGTCTATCTACTCCAATTGAAAAAGAAAAAAGAAAAGAGTGAAAAGATTGGAAAAGAAAAAGCCGGAAACTACATCCTAAACAGGAAACAAGGGATGAGCCTCTTCACCTGTTCAATAGACGTGGGTGGAGTGTGAACCGGGCGATAGTTTAGTCTATCTACTCCAATATAGTCTATCTACTCCAATAAAGTCTATCTACTCCAATATTATGTTTAAACCTATATTTTACAAGTGTCTCGTAGAAGTATCAGGCAACGAGTGCCACCGACCCTGTAATTCTGGAAACGTAGCCATGCATTGTCCGTTCAAGAGCTCACAGCTCAAAGACATTTGGACTAATGCACGTTGTCCATCCACGAGATGTTCCATTAATTGCCCCTGTGTGTTCACTAGCAAACCAATTAGCAAGGCTTTGCAACATGAATGCACCAGGATTTAATCTGTGTTAATCCGATAACGTTAATCTCTCCATCTGCTCAACAGTGGCGTAAATGGTTTTATTGGGCAGCGAAGAATTTAATGGCAGAAATTGTGGAAAATGACAAAGCCTTGCGGACTGGAAATAGAGACGATTGTCTCCAAACAAAAATAAGTAAATATGTGTTGGGTTGAATCAAGATGTTAGCTAATTATTCGTTTTTCTATTTAGTCTCAGATTATGAGAATATTTAATAAACTAAGGACACAGATAAAAAAAAGAATGATTATTTTACACTAATTTTCGAGTGATCACGTTCAAAAGGGGAGACATGGGGCATAATGGATAGCGGCTCGGATAGATGTTCGAATTCCAGTCGAGTTCATTCCATTAACTTAGGTGCAAATACTCTTAAGAAACATAGTAATCTATCTCTTCTCCCTAGGACCACCAGCTATGAGTTTATAACAGGACAGACCGGGTTCTATAGCATTTGGTTAACTGGTCTAGAAAGAAAAACTGAATTCAAACCCAATCTGAATGTTGACCAATTCGCCCGGAGAATAAAGGGGCTCGTGTAGCGTGAACACCCCTACCTAAAAAAATACAAGTTACAAAAACATCGATGACAAGGAACCAGCCCAGAACAGAATGCGATGATGTGGGGTCGTCTGCCTATGATTCAATGGGCTTTTGTCTGTTCAAAAGTATTATACAACGTAACCGAAAACATAACGGGTCGTTTAAGCAACGGTTTAAGCAACGGAGGTGGTTAGTGTTCTCGTTTCGTCTTACTCGTCACTATCATCACTAAAATACCTCGCATCATTGTCACTATATCTCGCCGTTGTTTTTTCCACCACGCGACCGCTTCTTGTTACCCTTTTATCCGGTCCTTCTCTACCAGCTTCCGTGTTCTTTTTCAGGTCCGTTTTTGTGCTCGTGCTCTGATGGATTTTTCTCCTCCAAGGGTTCTCTTGACCGAGTGTCCGCGGCAGACGATACGTTCACTTTGAAAAAATTATAGTGCTCAGAGCGGGTTGTTCCGGCTTGCATACGATAATGGAATGATGGAAGAGGGCCTCATCTACGTATGTCGATCTTGGTCTACGGTGAGGCAATGATCAAATGGAGTGGTCGTATCGGGATGTTAGAGTTGAAATTCTTGGATTGTCTGCTAGATAGCAATGTTCACAGAGACAAAAATTTTATCAAGCTAAATATGGTATGGTCTTCTTTTTTGAAAATTGAAAGAACACCATTTAGACCGCCTGATGGAGGGGGAACTGCTAACCGCTTTTGAATTAATGAACCTGAAGTAAAATGTAGCCGAATTTCCCTATTATCAACTAGCATATATCAGTGATCATATAATTGCTGTGAAACAGTATACAACATAAAAATAACAAAACTTTCAGCTCTATTTTCCTTTTAGCAAATGAAACACTGAACAAATATCCACAATTTACAAACCAATAATTGCTCTGTCAAATTGAATTTAACAAATAAAACGGTCTGCAGGAAGTGATAGAAAAGGAGAGGTGACTGTCGGACAAATATTTTAGAATACTTATGATCAATCCATGTTTTTCTCAGATTTCCGATTCCAGTTGAATTCCTTGCATTCACTTACTCAAAAATACCATTGGGAAAGGTATTAATCCGTCTCTTCCTCCAGTTATGGGTTAAATAATAGGACAGATTGTGATCTACAGCCTTGGTTGGCAACCAGTCTACCGCAGAATGCAATGGCAACTAATTACTCAATAATCTTCTGCCCAGTTAGTCATGACTCATACGAGACATGATTGCTCAAGTGTGTATCATGTATGGCACTTAACTGACTGACTGAATATAATAGTTGGAAAAATAATCAAAATGTGTACAGGGCATAAAGTGGGGGATCAATTTTCTGTTGTCATTAAGTAATAAACTGATCCCCCACCAATACTTAATATAATAATGTAATATAATTTATCTCTTTCCCCTCCAGGTATGAGTTAAATAACAGGACAGATTGGGTTCTATAGCCTTCAATATTCGGAAAATAAATATTGTAAATAATGGTAAATCTTAATCGCAGAAAATCAGAAATATATATATATATATATATATATATATATATATATATATATAAGCTCTCACACCCCTATTGGAGACTACGGAGGAGGAATGGTATACTTTTAAAAAACAGTAGCTACTCACGCATCTTCGCGTCGTTCATTGAGTAATGAATTTGAACACTCTAAGCTACTGGTGTATACAACACGCTGAAGTCTGCCTTCCTCAAACGAACGCCCATAGCTCAGAGGTAAAAGTGTCACCTGATGACAATTCGGTCGGGTTTCAATCCCAGCTAGGAGTAATCGAATGTAGAACCGTACTGATGATCTGCCTATGGATGACTATATATATATATATATATATATATATATATATATATATATATATGTATAAGTATTATCTAAGGTGTAGATATAGAAGAATCCAAAGGAATATCCTGTACATACAGTGGTAGACTAGTTAATTTTTTTAAAATCATATCACCCCGAGCAAGGCGGTAGCGCCACTGATGTGTAGGGGGCTACGTAAGTGTGAAAAGATTGGAAAAGAGAAAACCGGAAACCACATCCTAAGCAGGGAACAAGGGATGAGCCTTTTCACCTGTTCAATAGACGTAGGTGGAGTGTGAACCGGGCGATAGTTTCGTCTATCTACTCTAATTGAAAAAAAAAAGAATAAAAAAGAGGAGTGAAAGGATTGGAAAAGGAAAGCCGGAAATCATGATAAATCAGGCGAACCATCATCAGCTTCGTGTAAAAACTTCTGTACAATAAATCCATCATCAGATTCGTCTAAAATCTTCTGTATAATAAAGACGGAAGCTGATGATGTTTCGCCATAAAATAGGCCCACACTTCCGATTTACCATGAAATAACGTGTCTGCCTTATTTTCTCTTATATATATATATAATGTACAGTATGACAATAAACAACAGCTTCCGAATGTATAAAACAATAGAACGAATATATATATATATTCACTAATTAAGAAATCGACATCAAGCTACCCGGGTTTAAACTGTCAAGTATCGTCAGGTCTATGGTAAGACCCCCACCCCAAAAAAAATTGTTTTAGAGTTGTTGGTTTTATGGGGAAGATTTTTCGTGCCTGACAATACTTCACGGTTGAAACTCGGGTAGTAATTCTTTTATATATATAAACTAAAGACAAAGAATTGTAGAGTGGTTAGAACGTTCACTTTCTGACCATGAAGCCCGGGTTCGAATCTCACGATGGTCGATTTATTAGGAAGATGAATTCTTGATATTATCAGTCTGGAGGATGTGTTTCAACACATGCGGCACCTGCAACCCATACCACAGGTTGACAGAAGCCTTGTGAGTGAAATTGAGTAGACGGATTTCTTTGAGGAGACGTCAATGTTTGGGAGCTCGATGTCAGAAGTCATCGAGACCGAGGGTTTGAGCGTCCTGGCTTTGTTCAGACTGTTGTTCTGCTCTCTCCCAGAAACTGTACCTACGGCTCGCTCAGCATAATTTCAGTATAAACTACAGATTAGTTCTCTGGGTGTCGAACAAACACAAGTGTGCCTCAGCAAGCATCTATAATGGGGATTTGCTAACTGCCCCGTTAGACTGGTATCCTCGAATTCGAGTGGCCATCCATTATATATATAATCCACTAGATTCAAGTAATACGACTCAAGCTCGAAATTTACTCATTATTGTGTAAATCTCCATTTCCACATTCGCGTACTATTTACCAATCGGCGAAGTTATTTCAAACGTGATTAAGACTTTGAAGAAACAAATAACTACACTACCGGCCATAATTATTAGGCCTTCCCAGTTTTTTAAAAGAAATTATATATTTCATACTATTTTTAGTATATATCGACAAATGAAAATAGAATGATTCTTTTGTTATTATTACTTAGCAAAATTTTACGAGGCAAGGAATCAAATATGAACTTGTCCTAATCAAAATGAATTTACTTAATTCTTTCATTAATGAAACTACAAAGTATGTTATTACTAAATATTTATAAGTTCATTTGATGCACATGTTATTGTGCAATATTAACAAAAGAACCATTCTATTTTCATTTACAATTATTCACTTGGCAATAAATACTAAAAAAAACAGTATGAAATACATCATTTTTTCAAACACTGTAGTGGCCTAATGATTATGGCTGGTAGTGTATATTTGTTCACTGCTACGAAATTTGAGGAATGACTACAAAAATGATACAAATAGTTTCCCTCCTAAAAACAGATGTTAAACAACTGGGGAAATTTTTCATTAATTGATGAAGATCTGAACTTAATAAGTTAATTTTCGCTTCATTATGCCTGCCTTTTTCTTATATATATTCATGGCGTTAATTTAGTACTCAGTTTTCAAGGTTTTCTTTAAACCTTTGACCAAGGTCTCTTGTTCGTTTTTGTGGACAAGCTGAATTCTTAAAATATTTGGTATAAGATATTACTCAACATTTCCACTATTTTATTCGAATATCTTCTTACAATGCCTACCTGTGTTAAAGTAAATCAAGTATATTTGAAAATTACGAACAGATTTTTTTGGTAAACAAAACGGTCATAGAAGCTATAGAGCTTTGCCTTTATGCTAACATATGGACTACTAAAAACTTACACTCATTCATAAAACAATGTTAGTACGTGACACTAGTCTTATGCAGACACATTCTGTTTCTTCTATCGCAGTAACACTAACAATTCGGTTGTATACTATAGAAAGAAAAAGGAATTTGTGAAGGGCAGACATCGTTTAACAATCCAATACTCTGTTCTTAGTTTCCATCGAAATTTTTTTTAGTCTCTTAATACTCTACTCAGCTTCTGGAATGCATCCTTGGCCCTACCAACATTTCATTTTTAGAAGAAAACTTACGAAATAATATTAAAACTGTGCTAGAATATTACCACCAAGACAAGTCGCCAATGGAGATTAGTTCATCAGTGACATCCCTACGATAAAGCAACAATCTCTTTTGAGAATCGGCATCCATAAGCCTGAGTATTTGTTGGCCTTGAAAACCAACCGCTGATAGCGATAAAGAAAATTTCATCTAAGAATCTCGCCCACCTAATTACCCTTGCCAGCGTTATCGTCATTTAAATTCTGTAGTGATCGTCTGCTGTCGAGAAAATATGTGCTGGAAATAGATTGCGGTATAATCACATCGCAAATAGACCAATTTCTTTTCATCAAACAATCAAAGAAGAATCTACGCCCATTTTTATTTGATCTGCTTACGTATCTTTGTGTGTGTACTTGCTGTATTGCGCTAGCAATCATTGCCACCTGTTAAAATTGACCACAGCTTTTTATCACTACTAATACTTCTCTAGTTACAATCAAATAATTTGAGCAAAGTCTTGCACACTAACACGGTAACAAATTCTGGCATATATATATATATATATATATATATATATATATATATGTGTGTGTGTGTGTGTGTGTGTGTGTGTGTGTGTATATGTATATAGATATATATATATATATATATATATATATATATATGTATATGTATATGTATATATATATACAGTACTGTGCAAAAGTATCAGGACAAGAACTATTTTATCTTTTATGAGGTATCAAAATAAAGTTTAAAATCACCCGTGTCCTAACTGCAAGCGGTAGTGTGCAAAAGTATTAGGACAGGGGCGATTTTCCTAAAAAAGCACACTGAAATTCAAATACAAGGTGAAAAGCCAGACATTAGTAAGAATTGTTGAACTAAAAAGGAAGAGGAAGGAAGCCTTCGGAATTTGAATTAGAACCACAAAGTCCTGATCTCAATCCTATTGAACATCCCGGTTCACACTCCACCCATTTCTATTGAACAGGTTAAGAGGCTCATCCCTTGTTCCCTGTTTAGGATGTTTCTCTTTTCCAATCTTCTCACTTTGTTTTGTTTTATTTTTTTTTCAATTGGAGTAAATAGATCTATCTATCGCCCGTTTCACATTCCACCCATTTCTTTTGAACAGGTTAAGAGGCTCATTCCTTGTTCCCTGTTTAGGATGTGGTTTCCGGCTTTCTCTTTTCCAATCTTTTCACTCCTTTTTCTTTTTTTTTACTTTTTTCATTTTGTTTGTTTCAATTGGAGTAGATATACTAAACTATCGCCCGGTTCACACTCCACCCACGTCTATTGTACAGGTTAAGAGGCTCATCCCTTGTTCCCTGTTTAGGATGTGGTTTCCGGCGTTCTCTTTTCCAATCTTCTCACTTTTTTTTTTCAATTGGAGTAGATAGATCTATCTATCGCCCGGTTCACACTCCAGCCATGTATATTGAACAGGTTAAGAGGCTCATCCCTTGTTCCCTGTTTAGGATATGTCTTCCGGCTTTCTCTTTTCCGATCTTTTCACTATTACGTAGCCCCCTGCACATCAGTGGCGTTACCGCCTTGCTCGAGGTGATACGATTAAAAAAAAATATTTCGGATAAAAAAATTGATAAATCTAATGTTACTTTGCAATACTCAACTTGGGAACAAATACTTGGCATGAGATGCCATAAGATACATTGAAGAATCCTGTGACACAATAAACGCTGTGATCAAAGCAAACGGCTATTATACTAAATATTAAATTTATGTTGTAACAAGTATTTTTGTTGTTAAAGCATTTGTTGAGTAAATCAATTATTTTCTGTCAATATGCCTCATAAAAGATAAAATAGTTTTGCACAGTACTATATATATATATATATATATATATATATATATATATATATATATATATATATATAGGCAACAAATTTTCTTTTAAACATGTCAGATTAAAGAAATTGCAAATAATGTGTCTGCTTATTTTTAATAAAATTCATTCATACTCACGGATAATCTTTCACCTATTATAATTGAAAGATGTCAGCAATGAGCTGTAACTTTTTGCCAGATGTTATTATCATTAATTTCTCAATGTACCCAAGTACTTTCAACCCCTCTCCGAGATCATCTTCAGGAGAGTGAGTTATGATAACAAAAAAAAACGCAAAACTGTGTTGCTAAAGATTACTGTAATTTTTTTTCTAAAAAAATATAACGGTTGACAAATTGCTTAGCGTTCATTAGAACGTGAACATTACCCAAAATTGATTTTTTTCATATGTTGTAATGTCACGGTCATGCAAAAACTCTTCTTTTTACAAACATTTTAGAAAATTACTACAGTCTTAAGAGATGATTCTATTAATTGTCGACTTAATTTTTTTAATGAATATTGCCTTGAAATCTGTAGTTTGCTTTTATTGTTTTCTTGGTGTAGGATATTTGCCTTATCGATCTTATATATATATATATATATATATATATATATATATATATATATATATATATGCAAACATTATACCAGACCTTTATACCGTGTTAAACTGTGAGCGAGCGAAGTAGGCGTAAACAGTTAACAAGTGAATGTTTGCTGCTGGAACTGCCTTAAGAAATTAAATCTTTTTTAAAGAATATTTTACTGTTTTTCTTTAGATTAAATTAATTTTAAATTTAAGTTAAATTAAAAAAGGTAAAATTTAAATTTAAAATATTGAAGTGAATATGATAATTATTTATTGTATTTGAATTTGCATATTTTTCTTAAATTAAACTTTTTCGATGCGAAATTCGCAATGATCATTAAAAATTTATAAAGTTGATTTAAATTTAATATTTTGTTATGCTTTTTTTTTCAAAAAATAATTTTTTAACTTTAAATTTATTTACATAAATAATTTATGATTTTCTTTGAAAGAATAAACATGTATTTTTAAAAATATACATTTAATTATTTAATTTAATTAAAAATGTTACATTTTTCACTGCAAAACTAATCTAAAATTACACTTATTTAAGGATGTATCACTTAGTTAACATCAAAGAATTAATTTATTAATATTTTACAAGTATTCTTAAAAAATACCACAGAAATTTAAAAGTGAAGACATTTTTCATAACATGAGTCAATATCAGTTTTCACTTTTTACATTTTTGCGATTAATTTAACATCAAAATTCACGAAAAATTAATTATAAAGAATTTTATCACAGTGACTTAATTAAACGCTTTTTTCATTACGCCGTTATTCTTCATAATAGCAAATATCTTGGTGATAAAATCCATTTTTAAGTAATAATTCGTGTTTCTCTATAACACGTGAACTATACTGATACCATCTAAAAACCCTTTTTTAATCTTTTGACTTTTAGCTCTGCTAATCTGAAAATACTATACAAAAATTTGCGCATTTTATAAAATTTGAAAAAAGAATTAACTTTTAAAAATATGTATTGACAAGTATTCAAAAATATAGGTTGAATTTTACTACTATTGTTCTTGTCAAAAACGTGAAAAAAAATTAACCAATTTAATATTTAAGAAAAATATACTGCAAAAAAATATTAAACTTGTTAAGTTTTCTTTTTTTTTACATAATTAAGTTTTCTTGAGAAGAAGGTGATCGAATAACACCCCTAATAAAATGCGATTTTCCAAAAACTTGAATAATGGAAAAATATTTGAAATACTTGAATGATTGAACATACTTCTGAATGAATATTTTATTCTGAAGGCAAAAATATAACAGTAAAATTGGAAATTGTAAAACATCTTTCTCATTACGAAAAACAATTTCAACACGGCTTCGCTTCAAGACTTGTACATATAGATTCTTTACTAATCGTATTCCTGGATTACTAACCTGCGTTCCAGTTTGTATATTTACGTTCAATATAACCTATTTTTCTATCTCAAATATCTGTTTTGTTGTTCATTATTTTGTGTGGTTCATCACCCGGATCCACAACAGGATAGATAATGGTTGACCGTAAACTTGAATAGGTAAAGAGCCACCCAAGGTAGCGGGTTACTGAATGAGGATATTTTATGAACGTAAGAGTATTCACTAAATAGTTCATACTATGAGGATATATAGAATTGATAATGGTTGACCATAAAGTTGTAAAGAGCCACCTAAGGTAGACGGTTACTGAATGAGGCTGTTTTATGAACGTAAGAGTATTTGCTAAATAGTTCATATTATGAGGATATATAGAATTGATAATGGTTGACCGTGAAGTTGAAGAGGTAAAGAGCCACCCAAGGTAGGCGGTTACTGAATGAGGCTGTTTTATGAACGTAAGAGTATTCGCTAAATAGTCCATATTATGAGGATATATAGAATTGATAATGGTTGACCGTGAAGTTGAAGAGGTAAAGAGCCACCCAAGGTAGGCGGTTACTGAATGAGGCTGTTTTATGAACGTAAGAGTATTTGCTAAATAGTTCATATTATTAGGATATATAGAATTGATAATGGTTGACCATAAAGTTGAAGAGGTAAAGAGTCACCCAAGGTAGTGGTTTACTAAATGAGGGTGTTTTATGAACGTAAGAGTATTTGCTAAATAGTTCATATTATTAGGATATATAGAATTGATAATGGTTGACCATAAAGTTGAAGAGGTAAAGAGTCACCCAAGGTAGTGGTTTACTAAATGAGGGTGTTTTATGAACGTAAGAGTATTTGCTAAATAGTTCATATTATTAGGATATATAGAATTGATAATGGTTGACCATAAAGTTGAAGACGTATACAATTTTTTTAGCTGTCGATACTAACTGATGTAAACGTTTACCAAAAATCTATTGAGCGACTAAATGTTTCTCATTGTTTAAAGATTTTATAGTCAAATTGTAGCTACCATTAAAACACACCCGTTATTAGATAGGCAAGATAATACAGAAAAATGTTATTTCAATCAAAAGTATTAAAATTTTGGAAGATTTTTTGTGTCAAAGAAATCTATGATGATACTAAGTAAATGATCGACTGAAAAGATATGATAAAACTTTTAGATGATGAAAATCTGTTATTTTTTTTTATATTTCTGGAAAAATGAAACAAAAAAACGAATTGAGATATGGAAGCAAAGAAAAAGAATGAAATCCTTAATAAGAGGTCCTGGTTAAGCCACTGAACACACATTCAATGGCTCAATTTTGTTTGTAGATATTTGCTAAGTAGTGGTTTTAATTCTGTTACGCTTGGTGAATTTATCAGACCATTTTGAAAATGAATTTTAAAAATTAAAGTTCTGAGTGTGCACATTTTATAAGAAATTCCTTTATCTCATAAATATGCGTTTATGTTGAATTCATTAAGTCTTCTTTTTTCGTCAAATTAGTCCGGGAAGAAAGACCACTTAAACCTTAAATCTGCACTGCGTTCCGGCGGAAATATCAGGTAGATGTTGCTCCTTAATCGTAACGAAGACATTCTGCCTAGGAAAGTGAACTCTCCGATATAAAAGCCATACTGGAAGGATATATCGAGGAAATATATTTTTTTTACAATCACAACGTCAATTTGTTAATATTTTCCCTGAGCAAGACACAAATTAATTTCTGGTATTCATCCTTTTTCTATTCCAACACAACCCCTGGCCGTTACTACCAGTTATTTTTTTTATATTTCTGGAAAAATGAAGAAAACGAATTGAGATATGGAAGCAAGGAAAAAAAATCAAATCCTTAATAAGAGGTCCTGGTTAAGCCACTGAACATACATTCAATGGCTCAATTTTGTTTGTAGATATTTGCTAAGTAGTGGGTTTAATTCTGTTACGCTTGGTGAATTTACCAGACCATTTTGAAAATGAATTTTCAAAATTAAAGTTCTGGGTGTGCACATTTTATAACTGCTCAAAGAGTATACTGAAATATATCATGTTGACAAAATTAATCAATTTCTTAAAAAGATGTTGATATCAAAGAATAGAACTTTGGTCTAGGCCTTAATTTCTCGAAATGCGGACATTTGCTGGATGAAACATTTGACCAATTACCAGACCTTGAAACTAGAATCTCTGAAGATAGTAAAATTTCACTTGCAGCCGGTTATGTTACAAGAAAACATTGTCCCACAGAACTGGACATATTTGATAAGAACAAATTTTTTTCAAAATAATGAAAGTTTTTAAAGAAATCGATTGTCGGACTTTAAAAGTTCTACGGAATACTTAAGATTTTTTGTATTTAATATTTAATATTAATCCATTTTATACATATATTTAATTTGTTAACATCCCTAAAATATCTTGTTAATTAATTTTGTGTTCTTTTATTAATAAAATCCGCTCTACATCGTGTTTACAAATCGGACCTAGAAGGTTTTTATTTGTTAGCGTTACTTAAAAAATGTGTCTTTCAGTGGCTTAATGGTAGAAAAGCATGCGTTGCTATTTACAAGTCAGTCAGTTAAGTGCTATACGTGACTGACTGTGCAGAAAATTATCCCGCAGTAGGTTGCCATTTCTTTCTGCGGTAGACTGGTTGCCGACCAAGGCTATAGAACGCAATCTGTCCTGGTATTTAACTCATAACTGGAGGGAAGAGACGGATTAATACGTTCCCCAAAGGCATTTGTGCGTAAGTGAATGCAAATAATTCAACTGAAATTCGAACCAGGCTCCCCGATTTATCGTTCCAAGCCGATATTAACTGAACCACAACGCACATCCTATGTACAAGAGTTGTTGGAAATTTTTACATATCACCTTTAATTAAATTGTTAATAATTTTTCAACTGCCACTTTTATTCTGTTGGTACGTTTACATTTTTTCCCTCTCTAGGTATGAGTCAAATAACAAAGACAGATTGGGTTCTATAGCCTTGGTCAGCAAACAGTCTACTCCAGAAAGCACTGGTAACCTACTGCGGGATAATCTTCTGCCCAGTCAGTCATGCCTCTTTCGAGACATGATCACACAAAGCGTGGATCACGTATGGCACTCAACTAAAAATATAACATTTTTCATTTCGAAAATAATGCAAAATAACACTTAAGGAATTTATCACATAGCCAATGTCAGAAATTAGATTCAATAAATTTATTAATATTTTGCAAGTATTCTTGAAAATATGCCAGAAACATGTTGAAGAGAAGACATTTTCCATTTTCTTGTCAATGTCGTCTTCCTCTAATTTTCAATGTTTTGTGATTAATTTAAGCATTGATATTCACAAAAATGTTATTATTAAAAGATTTTGTTGCCAAAAGTTATTTTACTTTTTCTTTATGATATTATTTTTCAAAATGACGATCACAATTTCGTTTTTAAAGAAATATTCTGTATTTTTATAGCATGGGAAAGAATACCATTCTTGTAAGAAAGCAAAAATTAATGTAAAATTTTGCACTGCTAATTTTTTAAAATTACTACACAAAATTTTCGAATTAAAAAAAAGAATTTAGTTAATATCGCACTAACCTAGGCAGGTTCCAAACAGATTGTCGACAGATTTTACTCACAAAATATGGACCAACTCGTAGCGTGCTTTACAGACACTTTCTGTTTTGGTATATCCCCTTTATCTATGATAATGGGCTCGACTTGAGTATACATATACTACTGCCATAATGAGGTCCGTGTGTTACAGTACGAGTAACTTAAGAGGTCCGTAAGTTACCGAGAGATACCGAAGTTACACAGAGAATACCGCATCAGAAGTCATTGTAGCTCTGAGCTTCATTCAGCCAGAATAGTATTACATAGACGTACTAACTCCAGCACGGCTTCACTTCAAAGACTTGTATAAATATATTCCTGACTAATCGTATTCCTGAATTACTAACCTGCGTTCCAATTGTATCTTCACGTTTACTATAACCTATTTTTCTCTCTCAATATCTGTTTTGTTGTTCATTATTTTGTGCGGTTCCTAACCCGGAATCCACAACACTTTATAAAAGTGTCACATGGACAGATCACCTTCTCCATCAAAGTGCCAATTTATCAACGGTCTACTAATAAAATCTTGTCCTGTGTCTAATGAAGCCGTCATCGGAGAAATATACTCTACCACATTCATCACGTAAAATTTGATGTACGCTTGAAATTTTCCCAACTCGTTTTATATTCTTGTAACATCATAGTGCCTTCATGAATTTTACGCCTCTGCTTATTTCGATAACAAGCTACAGTTGCCCACTCAGGGTCTTCTATATGGCAGGCGGCAACAGTCTGCTTGAAACAATCTTTGAAGTAACGTACATACAACCATAGATTGCGTGAATACTTACATTATTCGGAATATTGTCCAATCTTTGTTGCCATTTGTACGACATTTTGGCCGTTGTACGCTCCGGCCTTCTTCAGTTGATAGGAGTGTACAACGGCTGAAACGTCTTACAAATGGCAACAAAGATGAGGACAATAGTCCCAATAATATAAATACTGTAACTACTACCTCATCTCAGATATATATAGACAGATTGCTTGAACTTTACTATTTAAAGCGTGCTAAGGGCCACCAGGGATAGGGAGTTGTGGAAATCCATGATCGCCTACATCCTGAAAGGATAGGGCAGATAGTAGAAGAAGATATATGCCAACTGTTTATGAGAAATTTTCATGTGGGTATAAACTGGGGGATCAGTTCTATATTATAATCAATACATAAACTTATCCCTCATTTTGTGGCCAAGCTAGTTTCTATACATTTATATTCTCGATTTATGGACTTGAGCTAGTGGATGACAGAACGGGGGTTGCATGGTGTAACAGGAGAAAGCGTGCTAAGAGCCACCAGGAACAAGGAGATGTGAAAATCCATGATGGCCTACGTCCTGAAAGGACATGGCACATAAAAGAAGAAAAGAGAAGATTAGACTGGTATGGAAATTACATCAATTTCAAGTTGAATTTCATAGATATAGCCGTAAGTTTTATGTTAACAGTTTCTTTTCCTCGTACTTCTCGTGTGTGGAACTCCCTTTCGGCTCCATGCACTCAAATCATCTTTAATCAGCAAAAATTTAAACACAATGTCAATTTCTAACCACTATCCTCCTGATTACTCTTTCTTCTCCCTGCTCATTATCAATGTTTACGTTCCCAATTCTTTCACACCCTGAAACCTCTTGTGTCGTAAAGGTTTTAATGCCTTGCATAAGGTGATCAGTCAGTTAACTGCCCTGTGACGCCCGATTGGGCGAACATGTCTAGTCATGTCTAGTCAGAACATTTTACCGCAGTAGGTTGCCATTACTTTCCGCGGTAAAGCGGTTCCTAACCGAGGCTTTAAAACCGAATCTGTTCTGCTATTTAACTGGGGGAAGAAAATAGATTTATACCTTTCCCAAGAGTATTTGCGTAGAAGAAACAAATTTAACTGGAAATCGAACTCGGCTCCCCGAGCTTCTTCTTCTTCTGTGTACCCTATCCCTTCAGTACGTAGGCGATCATAGCTTTCCACGTCTCCCTATCCCGGGTGGCTCTTAGCTTGCTTTCTCGTGTTACACCACGCAACCCTCGTTCCGTCATTTACCTGCTCAGGTCTTTCAAATATGTTATCCGCTGCTTTCCCCCTGTATCTTTTTCCCTCAAATCTGGCCTGTTAGTGTCAGGTTCTCCAAGCTCTTTTTCATCATTGCATGTCCCAGGAACTTCAGCTGTCTCTTCCTGATGCTCAGTATTAATTTTCTTTTCGTTTCCATCTTTTCCAAAACCTCATCATTACTAACATGCCCGATCTGTGATATTCACAGCATCATACTGTAGAACCACATTTCAGTTACTTCAAGTTTTTTTTTCATCCTTGATGATATTGTCCAGCATTCACTGCCATATTGAAGAACTGACATCACATAAAAATTCAGTACTCATTTCTTTGTTTCTAGCGAAATTGTCCTGTTTCTTAATACTTTACTCAACTTCTGGAATGTTTCCTTCGCCATGTTAATTCGCCTTCGGGTCTCTGTGTCGCACTTTCCGTCTTCTGTTAGAACACTTTCCAGGTATTGTACGTGCTTGATTTTAGTATCCCTCACCTCTATTTGGCATTACGGGTTACTCTTTTGACTGATGATGCATCTGGTTTTTTTTGCAGTTTTTTTTTGTAGCTCTTTCTTGTCACTCTCTTCAGCTACCTTCTGTAGGAGGTCTTGTCGTTTCCTTTCTGTGTCTGTCATCAGCACTGTATAATCTGCTTACCTTATCTTGTTTAAATTGTGTCCTTCGATGACGAATCCTGGCATAACTTATAGGGTCCTCAGAATAGTCTCACTGTACAAGTTTGAATAGATCCGGTGAAAAGACACATCCTTGTCTTACGCCCCTTTCTATCTTTGTATATCTGCTGAATTCGTTACGTGTCCGTATGCAGCCGAGATAACGATTTAAAAATAAAGCTTCGAGAAAGAATGACTAAAAGCGTTTTATTTAAATATTTTTGGACTTGACCAACGACGAGCACTGTCAACCAGGGAGGAATTAATTCCTTCCAGAAATCCTAGCTGTTTGTTGATAATATAAAAACGAACCAGTAAGCGAACAAATTTGATTTCAGTTCCCGAACATATCATTGATTTTATATGCACTCTTATTTGAAATTAAATAAAAGACAGTCAAATCTGATAAAATTAGAAATTAAGATTCCTTTCCGTATGTATAACTTATTTCTTGTCCATCGTTATTAAATCATTTTTGTTCATCTTTTCTTTTCCTTTATTATATCGAATAGAAACTGTCATTGCAAAAACTTTATATGTTTAACGTGGCTTCTTCTCGAAATAAAATCAATGTATCGATTAGCCAGCTATGACTTGTCTTCTAGTCAAGCAACATAGGTCATCTATGAGTTTCTTGAATGAATCGATTGCACGAAATTGCATATATTTCCTTCCTTCTATCTGACTCATTTCTGTTTTACTTTCTAGGATCGTCAGATATTTATTTACCTGTCGATATTTAGACGTGCATAGATTATATCCGAGCGGACCTGTAAATGGTCTTTAAATTAATCTGATACAAAATAAAGATGTTTTGAGGTTGATAATTAGTTCAAATAGTTAGACATCGTCTTATTGAGAGAAACATTTTGTTAAAATAGGCTCACCTCGACGTGGTGTCATGGTGAGCAATCTTGCTCTACCTAGCATCGGTACAATTGTGTCGTGAGTTTGATCCTCACTGGTTACCCCATACTTTCGCCCTTCTGCCACCTCTAAGCTACGCTTAGAAAATCGCATTAGAAAACTCTTTAAATCTAAATTTTCTGCATAAAAATAAACATTTATTTTCTAAAGTTCTTTTTGTGATTCTGCTTAAATGTTCCATGCTAGACATGATTATAACGAGCCGACTATGAGAGAAAGATGTCTTGTTAGAGAAATATGATATGGCCATAAGCCCCTATATTAGACGAGAGAAATATTTTGGGCAAGCAACAAAGATTATGTCTGCTGCACAGTCTGCATTCTTTTAGCAAAATCAACTAGGCATTTACTAGAATATTGGTCACACAAAATTCCAGAACAGTGCATACCCATCAGTGACTTTGGCCCTTTCAAACTGTAATCTCCAAGGGGTGAAGATATTGCTTGACCCGAATGGGTTTCGGGTTGAATGTTGCACCAGTCATCATGAAGGCCATTGTGGACGCCGCGTTGTCGAAACACGAGTCAGTTCAACGGGCAACCTCATCATATATTGATAATATTTATGTTGACGAGAGCATGATTTCAGCAGTTCGCGTGAAGGAGCACTTGGCTGCGTTTAGTTTGACCTGCAAGCATCCGGAACAGTTACGGGACGGCGTACGTGTGCTGGGTTCGCGTGTCGACACGCTTAAGTGGAAACATGAAAATGAGATTCCATCAAATGCTGAGGTGCTGACGCGACTTAACGTTTTCTCGTAGTGTGGAAAACTTGCATCGACCCATACCTCATAACCTTGTCCACGTGTGTACACCGGTGGGTATCAAATATGCTCGTTGGCAAACCCAGAATGGCCCTGCACACGGTAAATGGTGCACAAGCGGACACACTTATGAGGTATGGGTCGATGCAGAATTCAAGAAACTAAACAATTTTTAGAATGGATCACCACTGAAACTCAACCAGATCCTGAGCTACATTCACTTGTTTCAACCCATTATGTCATGTACACAAAGACTTGCATGTACAATCCATCACTAAAGATGCATGAAAAATGGTTGGTTCCCTGTATTGATCCAGTAACTACCTGACTCCTTGTGCTAGCCTCTATATTTACAAGAGCCAAATCAGGCTGAATATGGAGTACTCATGTCATATTTAGGCAAGAGCTGTCCAGTCTCCTCACTTATCAGTCTTCATAAAGTCTAACAGTGTTTTTACATCCTTGTGGGTGAAGAAATTATTTCCTACCCTGTAACTCCTTTCTAACAAACCAGATGTGGCAAGCTTTACTCTGCTCTATCACTATTTCCATGGAAATAGCTTAAACCAACTACATTCCTTCGTTCTACCAGTTCTAATTTCCATAGCTAGGACCTGTCATGCCACTCGTAGTAGACAACCAGCATTCCCTCCATATTCTATTAGTGAGAAGTAAGTTTCACTCAAACAGTTTCTTCCCACAAACTACTGCTCTGTGGAACAGACTCCCAAGATGATGTTTTCCCAATCACTATAATCTTATTCAAGTCTAGAGGTAACTATTATTTTCTCCTAACCACATAAACACCTCTTACTCTGTAACCCTTTACCACAAGTAGTCCCAGTACAGGGTGAGCCTCACTTTAAAAAAAAAAAAATTCCTTGTCTATAAGACAAAATCATTTAGTATTGAAAATTGAGCCTTGTATTGAAAATTTTGTAAAATTGTACCGTCATATAAACCAGTGTCATTTTTGTTAGAGAGACTCCATGCCTTGAGAGACTATTGAGCCTTAAACTCACCACAGACCTCAAGTGAGACTTGCATGTACAATCCATCACTAAAGATGCATGAAAAATTGGTTGGTTCCCTGTATTGATCCAGTAACTACCTGACTCCTTGTGCTAGCCTCTATATTTACAAGAGCCAAATCAGGCTGAATATGGAGTACTCATGTCATATTTAGGCAAAAGCTGTCAAGTCTCGCCACTTATCTGGGCGGCTAGAGGAATTAGAATATTTCTGACACCTTGTGCTTTTTTTTAATCATTTCACCCCAAGCATTCCACTGCCACTATTGCGCAGAGGGTTACATAGGGGGAAAGAGAGGTTAGATATAGGAAATGTCAGAAAGAGGGTGATAGACGGGTAAGGATAACGAGGCTGAGGGTTGGGCAGATGGGAAGAGTGTTTGAGAGAATGGATGAGAGTTAGTGTGTTAGGAGGTGTCTGTTGACCATACATTTAAACTACTGGAGATTGTAGCTGTCGGGGAAGCAATCATGTGGAAGGGAATTCCACAGGCAGGAAGTGCTAGAAAAGAAGCTGTTGGAGTAGAAATTGCGGTTACATCTTATCGGTTTCACTCTAAGAGGATGGGACCCAGTTGCTAATCTAGTATCTTGTGCAAATTCGTACCTAGCGGGCACCAGTGATCTAAGCTCATCGGAGCAGAAGCCGCGGAAGTATTTATAGAAGAGGCACAGGGAGACCACGTCACGCCGGTGAGATTTACAAGAGCCAAATCTGGCTCAATATGGAGTATTGATGTCATATATAGGCAAAAGCTGTCCAGTCTCTTCGCTTATCTAGGCGAGTGCAGGAATTAAAATATTTTTGATTCAACAATTTATGATACACTTCTTCTTCTATGTGGGTTGTCTTTTTAGGACGTAGACGATCATGACTTTCTACTTCTCTTTATCCCTTGTGGCTCTTAGCGCGCTTTCTTCAGTAATATCTCGCCACCCCCGTTCTTTCATCCACCTACTCAGTCCATTGAAATGTGTTATTCGCTGCTTTCCTCTGTCTCGTTTACCCTCTATCTGGCCTGTTAGTATCAGGTGCTCCAAGCTCTCTTTCCTCATTGCATGTCCCAGGATCTTCAGTTTTCTCTTCTTGATACTCAGTATTAATTGCTTTTTCGTTTCCATTTTTCTAACACGTCATAATTGCTCACATGCTCGGTTCATGATATCTGCAGCATCCTTCTGTAGAACCACATATCAGTTGCTTCAAATTTGCCCTTTATCTTTGATGATATTGTTCAACATTCGCTGCCATATTGAAGAACTGACATCACACAGCAATCCAGAACTTTTTTCTTTGTTTCTAGTGAAAGTTTCCTGTGTCTTAATTATTTACTCAGCTTCTGGAACGCGTCGTTCGCCTTGCCAATTCGCCTTCTACACGTACTAGGCCAATAAAATTTTGGAGTGTTTATCTTACTATTTTGAGAAGTTTGTCATTATATTTAAATATTTTATATTCAGTACTTCTAATTTTTACATAATTTTCCTAAAATTGCTTGAAGTTGCAAACTTGGTATGCTTGATTACAACTAAATTGGAAACTTAATTATTTTCTAAAAGTTGTATTGATATTCACCTCGACTCCCCACTAGGACGTAGATGTGACACAAGGTCAAAGGAGCCTGTACGCCTGCCAACGAGCAAGGGCCAAAATTTGCCACGTCATCGCAACTGTTTGTCTCGCTAGCCTCAGTGGTGTCCACCGATCCACCCCATTAATGCAGTGGGATCGTACATCTTCGGGACACTGTTCCCCTAGACCGGGCACATCTCAGTGTAATTTTTCTCAAATGCATGTATGTCCTCGGACAGAAATACAACAGAGCCCCACTCATCCTGAGAACAGAGACAAAACTGAGAGAATATGAACCCCACCAGCCACCATTAATACAAGCTTTTTAATACTCGTCTGCTATTAATAATAAACACGAATTCAACAGATTCAATAAATAACATTTGCTTGATTACGTCAGTTCGGTTTAAGAATGCAATATCGGTTTGGCACCATGCATGACTTCCTAATGGAATTGGATTAAGGACCTATCACTTTAAAACACTGGTTATTATTCGATTACTGAAGTTAAGCAACGTTGAATCTCTTCAGAACCTAGAGGGGTGACAGCTGTAGAATACCAGATGCTGTAAGCTTCGGTGTTCGCGTAGTGAAATGGATAAAGGCTCAGTATGAGAAATCAGAGAAGTGTGTTTATTATGTTCACTTACGTGTAAATACCCTTAGAAAAGTGATTAATTCACCTCTTCTCCCATCTATGGGTTAAATCGTAATTAATTTGTATCAGAAAATCATTAATATCTTTAAACATTTCTTACGAATCTAAAACTATGTTTCAGCTTTAAATAACTTCAAAAACGTTGGTAGGTTGAAAAAACAGATCAATATGAAAGTTTCTGTCTCCCGGGGTCAGAAATAAAGGACAGAAAAAAAAGAATGCCTTCAATCCTCGGACATATTTAACCAAAACAGCGAGACTATATAATAATAATAATAATAATAATAATAATAATAATAATAATAATAACGTGGACATAGATGTGAACATAAAAGAATATTGATTGATTCTTTTGCTACGACTTATCAACAGTTTGCAGGATATTTAAAACCAGAAAATATGTTTAGATTGAATGAATTCATTTTTTTAAAAAATAATAATGTTTTAGCAACAAAAGACTTGCTAATTAACCTATTGCTGGGAGAGAAGATATGGATTTTTTTTGTTATATATTGTTAACCTTTTATAGGTTATGTGAAACCGAAACGTATTTTGGGAAAAAAATTTAAAAAGTTTGCCAATGAATATTGCATATAGAAATCTTACTATTTAACCCATAGATGGGGAATAAGAGTAAAGCTGTTCAGGCGTAAGGTAATATAACGAACTCAAATTGAACCGGAACTCGGCTCTATGATTAACAATTATATCACATGCATGTCAAAGGCTATTGCGACTGGAATACATAAAGGATCACCTATGCAGGTGCTTACCCGTCTCTACCTTGTTTAAATTCAGGGAACTGGTGTGAAAATAAGCCACGTGAAATAAGCCTTGAAGGAAAGTTTACATAATACGAAAGATTAGAGAGCTTTTTGAAAATAACTTATTTTAGTAAATTGTTTCTTAGTCGTTGTTTGATAATGTGTTTATTTATAATGTGTTTCTCTTCAAATTCTTCCCCCCCCCAACTATGGATTAAATAGCAGGACAAATTAGGTTCTATAGCCTTGGTAGGCAACCAGTCTAAAATTTATAAAAAGATATAATGGTGAGGAAGTTGTGGTGAGCCATGATCGTTAACGTCAAAAAGGTACGGCGCAGAGACTAATTATGCGTTAAAGTCGTTCAGAAATGAAATTTATTATATTTGCTCAAAATTAGAGACTATTATAATATATAAAAAAATACAATGCTTATATATAAGTTCCTCTGTAGATTCGCTAAAAATGAGCCTACCAGGATTAAAAGTGCCCTGAAATTTACGAATACAAGCTTTAATCGTCAAAATAGGTTATTATTAATAAGAAAGAGCAAAGATTTTTTGATTATGCTTTCTATTATAATAAAGACCGTTTTGTATATATATATATATATATACAAAACGGTCTTCTGCTCAGACAAGATTTCGAAACATGATCGCCCAATCGTGTATCAAGTATGGTACTTATTCTCAGACAGGCAATACGACTTTCACTTCGCCAGGTCCACGGCCGATATCTTAACGACCATCACGGAGTACATGATAAGTCTGGTGAGGGTTGTGCATGATAAGGCCCTTGATAAGTCTGGTGAGGGTTGTGCTGTTGCCCTGGACATCTCCAAGGCTTTTGATAGGGTTTGGCACGCTTGCCTTCTACGCAAGCTACGGTTATGGTATCACCGGGCACTTTTTTCATCTGATTCAAGCTTTCCTATCTAACCGCTTAATGAGTGTCGTCTTGAATGAGCATGATTCCACATTCTACTGTACAAACGCTGGTATCCCTCAGAGCTCTATCCGAGGACCGACGCTCTTCTTTATTTTCATAAATGATCTCCCAGACGTGATCAAGTCCCAAGTAAGCAGTTACGCAGATGATGCCACAATTTACTCCTGCATCAGTAAGAAATCCGGTGAGGCGGATAAACATAACCTCGCTGCTGATCTTGAGAGGGACCGACACTCATTGGTGGACTGGGGTAAGAAGTGGCTTGTAAATTTCAGTGCGTCTAAGACGAAGAGGCTGTCTGTCAATCATCACATGCAACCTCTGTTTGATATTTTGGGGGTAGTTTTGTATACTGGTGAGCCAGCAATATACTCATTTTATAGTTCACCAATAGAATGGTTAACCAATCAGAAGGCTCAAAATATTCAATGCGACGTGTATAAAAGGCGGCCATATTTTCCCAAGTATTAGCGATCTAATCCGATTCAGAGTGTCTGACTCGTGAGTGTTAATTTTTGACGTTGTTTCATTGAACAGATAATGTACTGCACTGTATTCTATATCGATAACCTATGATGGACATGATCAACAATCTCTCCTGCCTCCCATAAACATGGACTAAGCGAGTCTCCCTGAGAGCAATATACGTCGCCTCATCGGCCTTACCCTATCTTTCGATCTCAAGTGGAACCATTAGAACGAGTCAATAACAAAATCCACTGTTAAGAAATTTGGGTCCATGTGTCGGGCTAGGAATGTTTTTTTCCGCCTGAATCCGTCTTGTAGATATACAAATCAATCATCAGTCCATGCCTGGAAAAACAGTTGCCATATATGGTTAGACGCCCCTGCTATTCATCTCAGTGTTTTTGACAGGCTCTAAAGGAGAATCTGTAATGTGATAGGTACCGACTTGGCGGCTCGACTCCAACCTCTTTCTCACCGGGAGGATGAGGCTTCCCTCTGTCTGTCCTATACATATTTTCATGCCTTCTGCTCAGAAAAGCTTAAGTCACTGACCCTCCCTCCTGCCATAGGAGTTTACTCGTGCAACCAGGCTGGCAACTGGGTTCCACCCATTCACAGTTAGATCAACCAAATGCAGACGACAATTCTACTCCTGCAGCTTCTTTTCTCGCACTTCCCGTCTATGGAACTCTCTTCCATATTCTTTTCTGAGGATTACAACCTCCAGAAATTTGAATGCTATTTCAATAACCATCTCTTAACCATTTGACTCTAGTTCTTTCTACATCACTCTGTATATCTTTTCCTTTCTCTTTACCTTTGCAACTGTCACCACACCTGTATTCCCATACTTCTCTTGCTCCTTTCTCTGACACTCCCTGTAACTGGTCTTTCCGTTTACTCTCCTCCTATCTAATCTTTTACTCTTATGTAGCCCCCTGCGCATCAGTGGCGTTACCGCCTTGCATGGGGTGAAAAGATTAAAATAAATAAAAATAAGTTAGACAAGAAAAATAATTTTTTCTTTTAATCCTATCACCCTGAGCAAGGCGGTAATGTTACTGATGTGCAGGGGGCTATATAAGTGTAAAAAGATTAATTAGAAGAGAGTGAAGAGGAAGACGAACCTGTTAGAAAGGCGCAACAGAAGGATGGGAATACAGGTGTGATGACAGTTGCAAGGGGGGGAGGAAAGGGAAGGATATACGGGGTGGGGAAGGGCTAGAGTCCAGTGGTTAGTAGATGAGTATTGACATTGCATTTAAATTTCTGGAGGTTGTAGCCGTCAGGAAAGCAAGAATATGGGAGCGTGTTCCACAGGCGGGAAGTGCGAGAGAAGAAGCTGGAGGAGTAGAATTGTCGTCTGCATTGGTTATTCTAACTGTGAATGGCTGGGACCCAGTTGCCAATCTGGTTGTACGGGTAAAAACCTGTTGAGAAGGTACCAGTGACTTCAGTTCTTTCGAGCAGAAGCCATGAAAGTATTTATAGAACAGACAAAGGGAGGCCACATTTCGTCGATGGGGAAGTAGCTGTAGTCGAGCCGCCAAGTCGGTACCTATCACATTGCTGATTCTCCTTTGGAGCTTGTCGAGAACACTGAGATGAACGGCAGGGGCGCCTGACCATATATGACAGCAGTATTCCATGCACAGACGAATGGTTGATTTGTATATATGCAGGATGGATTCAGGCGGGAAAACTTCCTGGCCCGACACAGTGACCCAACCTTAAGATTGGCATATTTATTTTTGAACTCACAACATTGTCTTTTTTTGTGATCTAGAACTTTTCTCCACATCATGAGACACTGAGGAATGTTTCATCCACACCAATTTTCCAAAGGCTTCATTTTATTTCAAAGAGACTTTTTTTTTAATCATATCACCCCAAGCAAGGCGGTAACGCCACTGATGCGCAGGGGGCTACGTAAGAGTAAGAAGATTGGAAAAGAGAAAACCGGAAACCACATCCTAAACAGGGAACAAGGGATGAGCCTCTTCACCTATTCAATAGACGTGGGTGGAGTGTGAACTGGGCGATTTGTTTTTTTAAGTTTTAATTTATTTGCGCTTCAATACTTCTGGACTGGTCAGCATGAATTTGAAAACGGGCTCCACCAATGAGGCAGTAGGGAGATGGTTAATGTTTGTTACATTGGCCATGTGTCATACATAACCAAACTCTATACAACTTGGGATTATTCGGTATCAACAGAAGGTTGGAGATTTGAATGTGTGGAAGAAGAAAAGTATTAATTTTGTATGTTTAAATAGAAATTTATTAATAGAAAAGAATAACATGATTAACTAGATAATAAATATTCATTACGAAACAGTAGTAAGTAGTTAAGGATATCAAGAGTTCGTAGTCGTTCTTTCAAAAGTGTGTTTATGTGTACGTAGGCAGGAACGTATGTATGTAAGTATGTATGAGCGTTTAAAGTTGGGTAGGAGTGTTTTTTTAATTATCGCCCAGGATTAATGGTGAAAAGGAAGGAGTTGAGAGAGAAAGATACAGATAATAATAATAACGATCGCTTGACGTTTTTCAAGGGTACGTGTTAATTACGCTCATCGTCTGATCTCTCTGATCTCGAGCTCCGTCTTTTATATCGTTTGTGGTGCTCAAAAAGATCACTTGGGACTTCACTTCCGGATGTGATTTTGGCCTTTCCATTGGATGACGAACAAACTTTCTGTCGGCTCGCAAAAAGGGTCTGTAAATAATTTGTTTCTGATAATTGAACATTATAAGAATTTTTTTAGATGTCTACTTGTTTTCTATTGGCCGAAACTCATTTTGCATCGAGATGTGAAATTTCACGAGGTTTGTTTTCGATTCTTTTTTGCATATGTGCTAAGCAAGGCCTTGTAAATTCGAGTAAATTCATTTATTTCTAAGAAAATCAATGATTCAGTGCTTAGCATTTGTATTTTAAATGAAGATCTTGTTTTGTTCGCTACAATTATATCATCACGCAAAAAAGAGTCTACTTCTTTCTTTCGAAAATAAACAAATGATGACTCAAATGTTTGTTTTTTCTTTGCAGATTAAACCAATCGATCCAAATGATGACAGCCGGACTAAACTTTAAAGAAAAAATATTAATTCTAAAATATTACTGGAAGCATAACAACGAAAGTTGAAGTGCAAAGAAAATTTAAGAGGATGTTTCCAAAAGAACCACTAACACGAGTAACCATCACTCAAATTAGATGAATGTTTGAAGCTGATGGAACTGTTCAGAAAGTCCCCCAAAAGCATTCCGGAAGACCACGTACATCGACAACAAATCGTACAAAGGGAGAAAGACTACTCGAAACTTTTCAGCGAAGTCCAAGAAAGTCTGTGCAGCAAGCCAGTCGTGAGGCAGGAATTTCAAAATCATCTGTCCATCGCATTATGAAACGTTACCGGCGGTGTTCTGGACGAGAACGGTCATCAATTTAAGAACAGGGCGTGATAAAACCTTTTACATGTTGCAATATTAAACAAATAATAATAAACACCTGGTTTACTATTATTGAAAGTGTGTATGCATCTTTTTTGGGGGGGTAAACATATATATATATATATATGTGTGTGTGTGTATATCGGACGGGTTTCAGTCCTGGCTAAAAAGCTGTGATTCAGCGAAGCAGGTCTGTCTGATGACAATGTATATATATAGAGAGAGAGAGTGGGAAAATATAGAGAAAGATTTATGAGTTGCAATGATGCTTCGTACCAAGATGAGTGTTTTTTTTTTATTTCAGTCGTATATTTTGGCAACAATTTTAATGTCGTAATTGCTAGACATCGAGATAGAGATAGAACGATAAAAGTATGAATCTGGAAAAGTTTGTCCCTTCAATGGGCAGAGTTATACCGACTTTGATATTTCGTGAAGGCGCCATTGTCATGTCCTCATTCCTCAAGAATTTTTTCTTCCAGTGTCCAGAGGAGAGAGAACATCACAATCAGGCCTTCACGAAAGTTCGAAATCAACATAACTCTGCCCAGTTAATGGAAAAACTTCACCAGATTCATCGAACTTATTACTTTGTTTTACGTCTTATGCTCTGCGTTGTAATTTTCGGACTAGGTCTGCGTTTCCGTCGTTTCGTAAGGATGAATTGCCCTAAATAAAATTGAATAGTTTGATATATGAATTTAATTATCAGTGTGCTGCTGGTTATGTGGCGCGCACATTCTTACATTTGGAAACAAGAATTAATCAACATGTACCTTCTAGAATACGACTAGATAACATGTGTTATCTTCCCTCTACAAATATGGAATCAACGCATAGTAGAGAATAGAGCCTGTGTCAAGTCGTATTGGAAAGTGTAGTTCCAAATTTTGCATATAGCTGGTTCCAATAATCATTTAAAGATTCCCGAATCTGTCTGTATATCTTTACGTAAACCTTCTCTTTGCCGACAGAAGGTTTTCGTGAAGTCTTTATATTTGTTGGGGAATATTTTATTTTACCTGTTCCTCGTTAATTATTTATGCGCGATTTCTCCTCCTCTCGTTATATGTATATATTTATACGTATATTTATTTTAACGTGTCCCCCACTTTTTGGCTCTTCATTTTTGTTGCTGTTCTTTTCACTTCATTTATATTTCCATCGATTTTCTTCTGACAAGATGTTGGACGAAAGGGCCTTAGAGACTGTCAATAAATCCCTAATTTTAAAAATAGTATACAAATGTTGTACCTCCAAACATTTGTTTGTATATAAAATTGTATATTTGAGCAGCAATCCCTTTTTTGAACATGTTTTATTAAAAAAGGCTGACAGGCTTTCGGTTATAATTTTAGCCATTATCAAGGATGAATATTATTTTCACATTAAAGTGAATGTATGAATATTTTATGTATGTATCTTGAGTTATACGAATGTCTCATTTTACAAACACGATCAGCGCATTGTGGCCGTATTCATAGTTGATATGAACTTTTTCTTTCTTTTTTTAATAATGCTTCCATTATTTTTAGCCTTTTTTTACAAGTAAAGTTTTATAAGTGCATAATTTATATTAGCGTTTCACATCAATCAAGATAGTTAAATAATTATATTAATTTTACAATAATGAAACTTCCATATATATATATATATATATATATATATATATATATATATATACTATAAACATTAATTTTAGTCGTACATGTGTCCTTTTGATTTTGGTTTAGAAATCTAATTAAAGAAAAATCTTGTATTCGACAGGAAAACAAATTGTATCCCTCTTTTCTATCAGAGAAACTACTTCTATAACTGAAAGTCGCCGACTGACGCCATTTTGTTCGGGTTTCAATCCTGGGTAAAACAGCGATCGGATTTTAACCGTACTGATGAGCTGTGATACGGCGAAACAAATCTGTCTGCGGATGACAATATATATGCGTTACTTGTAAGCATATTTATATTTTATCTTGGGATGTGATCCAGTTAATCCTATTTAGATACTTTATATATATATATATATATATATATATATATATATATATATATAAACTTGTTTATAAACGAAATTTTGTATGTGTGTGTGTGTGTGTAGCTGTGTGTGTGTGTCCGTTACCTATAGACTCCGAAACGGCTGAATCGATTTTCTTGAAAATTTACACAGTTGTACTATAAGCGTGTGTGAGTGTTCTTAGCTAGGTTTTGTCTCGCGGTATCCCCGATAAATATCGAAAATCGATAATCGAAAAAATCAGGTTATAGAAGGAGTGGTCCGATTTTAATTAAATTTGATACACTCATTGACAAAGACATAAGAAACGATATTCAGAAGTTTCAAAGTTGCAGTTCTTACAATAGTGTAGAAAATCGATAATATATATATATATATATATATATATATATATATATATAAAAGCCAAAATGTTTGTGTGTGTGTCTGTTTATCTGCCTGATGTCTGTATTTTTTCAGCCATTTTATTTTAGTTTTTGCTTCGGGTTTGGCTCTAAGTAGGTATAATTGTAGTTCGTAGTCTCAGCCATGATACCATTTACTTAGAGGACTTATTTAGTCTTCAAAAGACCCATTTGATATCGATACCAGGAAATCAAAATTTAACTTACATCCATTCATTTTTCTTTCACTCTACGGTTTCGCTTTAAATGGAAACAACTATTGCTTTTTAGTCTTTCTTGCCAACGTCCAAAGAGTCTGATCTCCAGAACCATGGATTAGTTTTAAAGCTTTCGTTACACCCGAGAAACGCCGGGCTATACTGCTAGTCTGAAAAAAAAAAACAAGAAATAGAAACCGATTACACCCTGTCACTACATTAGATCCAAGACTTACCATATGGTGAAAGAAAGAAAACTAAAGCAACTGTTTCAATTAATTTGCACAAGGGTGTAGTTTTATTGATATTAGCAATCCAATTAGGATCGTATATTTGATTTGCTACGTTTTACGTCATATGCAATGCCGACAAGAATTTTACAATTGTATTTTTTTAAATAATATTTTTTTTAATTATAAAATGTAACATTGGTAATATTTTTCTTCATAAATATATTGCTATTCATATTTCTTCGTTTGTAATTCATTGCTGATAATGTTTTCTTCCCCAAAAAGTATTGCTAGAGTTTTTACAATAAAAATCTACTTTTATACTTTCATTGTTTTTTGACCCTAGTTAGTGAGTTAACTATTTACCCATAGCTGTGACCTTAACAGTTTGTACCACTCCGGTTAAGCGTGAACCTGGGAAAAACAGCAGTTAAGAGGTAGTTCCATGCTTCTTAAAACTTCTACCGGAAGCAGTTTATCATCAAACCCAGGACCCAGATGTAAATTATAGTCGTACTCAGAACGACTAATAGGATGGCGGTTTACACCACTGCAGTAGTCCTGGGTATGACGGTAAACTGCATCCGGCCTCTGTTTGGGAGGTTGTAAGGAGCATGGAACCACCTCTTAATTGCTGTTGTTTCCAGGTGCACCCTGACCCAGAGTGGTAGCACCTGTTAGGGTCCCAGCTATGGGCAAATAGTCAACCTCCAAAACAGGTTCAAAACAGTATTAAAGTAAATAAATACCGTTTTATAGAAATATAAACATAAAATTAGACTTTCTAGAAAAATGGACGTTTTTGAAGGACAAATATTGCCAACAATACATTTTTGAATTTAAAAAAATATTACCATAACACATTTTTAAGAAAAAACAATATTTACAGCAAAACATTTTTCAATACAAAAATTGAAAACATTTTCAATTTTCTTACATAAAAAAGAATAAAAACAAAACAAAATTCATTAAAATTTGACTAAATCAACCTTCTTACGATAACCGAACAATAAAAAAAATACCTTAAAACACTACATCTTTGGCATTATTTAATTCACAGAGGTTATTGATATGCCGTTAAACAAAACTCCTCAAACAATTATTCGAATATCATTCGCAAATAAACCAAGCTTAACTAGCAACTCTAAACTTTCTTCCTGGCGTAAATTATTATTTTATTCTGATATATGGCTCTCCACTATATCCTACCCTTTGAAATGCATAGTACATTTTGCAAGCGGTTTGCTCAATTATATGTTCACCATTATTCAAATATAATTCGCAAATAAACTAAGCTTCCCAGTGAGAGGCCTTGCTGCCGGAAGCAGTTTATCGTCAAACCCAGGCCCCAGATGTAGATTATAGTCATACTCATAACGACTAATGGAATGAGCGGTTTACACTTCTGCAGAAGTGCGGTTCGCGTATTCTGAAGCCTCAGGCGAAAAGACAGTGCAATCAAAAGTGTAGCAATAACGAGGCTAATGTCAGAAAATTGGCTGTCATGAGAAGCACTTGTACAAACTCTACCTATGGCGTTATGTCACTCTGCTAAAAATATGTGTATTTATGATGTACTGTTGTTTTGATGTATCAAATATCACAGAGATATATTCGGCTGTATCTTGAACAATACTCTCTTTGGCTTCTCTTTCGAGTTTCAGTTTTGCTTCACGGTTTATCAACCTCTGTGGGTTATTTAATACCAAAAAAGTGGGAATTTAAGGTATTTTTTAATGTTCGGTTATAGTGAGAAGTTTTTAATGAAAGATTTTTTGTAGATAACTGAAAATGTCTTCTAGTTTTGTATTTAAAAATTTGCTGAGAATAATTTTTTTCCTTCAAGAATGTATTATGGTAATATTTTTTTCTTCTAAAATGTATTGTTGGTAATATTTTTCCTTCAAAAGTATACATTTTTCTATAAAAGTCTATTTTTATGTATATATTTCTATAAAAGTGCATTTTTATACTTTCATAGTTTTTTTTTTAACCCAGTTTGGGGGTTAAATAGCTGGGACCCTAATAGGTGCTACCACTCCGGGTAAGGGTGGACCTGAAAACAACAGCAATTAATAGGTGGTTTCATGATCGTCTCAACCTCCCAATCAGAGGCCTTGCTGCCAGATGCAGTTTACCGTCATGCCCAGGGCCACTTCTCTTTCGAGATCAATAATATCATCTTAAAGATAAATGGTATCATATTTCTTTTCTTTTTTTTTTAGCAAAGATTTCCTTTTCTATATTAAACTTGCTATGTTCCTTTGTTCTTGAGGAATAGATTTTATTATTTTCTCCATGCCTTGAAACACCAGCATCTAGGTCATCTCCATCTCGCAGCTAAATCTACGATTCTAGTCCAAGAATATCTATTTTCCGCAGATGCCCTTTCAACGTTTTAGCTTCGCTAAAATTATCCGTTATTTCTGGATATAGTTTTACATAATCAAGGCCACGAAGAAGCTGCTTGTCACAAGATATTTTCACCGAAAATCTAACAAACTCGGTTTTACGCAATTTGCAATTACCTTTTTCTTCAGGTTCTGTCAACGGAAATCAGGCTGATGTTAAGTAAAAGAACCCAGTGAAGAATGGCTGCATCAAAGTCGATTATGATGCTGCATGTTTGAGAACTTTCAGCTGAGGATTGACGCTAAATGAAATAAAAATGGAGCCATTATAGACACGTCTTTCATTCACTACAACATATGGCAGTAGGTTCTCACATATACTGAATCATAATCGATTTTGATACACAAATCTTTCCTACATTTATTTACTTAATATCAAGCTGATTTTAGATATTTGTGAGGACAGACACCGAAGCGCAGATAATTTCAATTTGCATTCAACCGAATTTGTTACCTTTTTTGGTGAAAATATTATTTTATTTGTGACCCTTGACAATAGAACTTCGTTTTAAAAGTATAATTTTAGGAAAGCTGAAGCGATAGGGCGGAAAGTGCGCACTGAAATTCGAAGGTGCATTGGCATAGTGAAAGATGCCTTCCAAAAGTTAAGTACATTATTAAGAAAAAGAAAAAAATCGTTAGATACAAAATAAAGAGTACTGAATTCACATAATGAGGAAAGGAGGCTTGGAAAATTTGGTATTGACAGGACATATTGATGGCAGGATTCGAACCGGCGACCCCTATCCACATAAAGTAGGCAACCAATTGATTTGACTTCGTTTACACTGTTGGTCATTCCTGGTCAAGTGGTCTAACACGCGCCAGATCAATTGGTAGCTTTTTCCATATGGATAAGGGTCGCCGGTTCGAATCCTGTCGAGTGACACACATTTTCGGAACAAAAATATATCGTAAATAATCACGCTGCTAGAAAAAAAATATATAATACATGTTTGATTATAAACAGAATATATACATAAATACGAGTATCTATCAAAAATAATGTTCAAACAAATCATTTTAAATTGTCGGTTGTTCAAAGACCATTTCTTTAATCTGCGTTAATTTCCTTAATATATATATATATATATATATATATATATATATATATCCTGTCACGCTCATAGAGAAAGGCAATAGCGAGGTAGCGACGGGTCAGTTGATTTATTTTACCAACAGTTATTAAACTTTACTACTAGTTATGAAAGCCCTTGCCACGTGTTTGATCTTTAAAAGTGACTTATTATTTCATATCTCGTCTGTTATTATATGTTATAATATCACTACAAAAGTAACTATTTTGTTTCTACACTGTATGTGTCTTTTCATGTGATGAGGTTTATTTAAAGTTGAAGAGTTTTAAAAGGTTAAAACTAGTCTAATCCCCTTAATCATGGAGGCATTGTTACATAGAGAGTGTAGACTAATCAAAATAAAGTAATTTCTAATTTAAAGAAAATGAGAACAACTTTAAAAGCAATTTGGGGGCTTTAATATTAATATTTGATTAAATTGAGATCAGCATTATTAATCGACTATTAGATTCACTTCATTTTTATTGGAAATCTTAAATTACAAGTTGAACAAATCATTAGATTAAATTATTATAAATCTGAATAAAAATTATATATATATATATATATATATATATATATAATATTCTCCTCCCGCCACGCTCAGGAGATTAGATTATTTTGTTTTTGTTTTTTCTTATATATTAATGCAAAATATTCAGTAGGAGCTAAATCAATATATATGTTGCCGTCAATTTAGACGGCTTAACGATATAAATATTTTACTGTCATTTTAGACGGCATGGACCCACTCCCTAAAATATATTTCTTAATCCTTATAACAACCTTTAAAAATTGAGGGTTTTTTTTCTTTCATAAGTTAGTGACCAAACAAGATAATGGGAAATTTTGAGTATTTATTTGGAAATTCTTTCAAAAGATTATTTGTCGTATATCGATTACACTTTACCAAATTTTTATGAATTAACACATCACTCAATAAATCCCGGGCCGAACTAATAAAACAACAACTTTTAGTTAAAGTTCGACTTTATTCATCAACATAGTCTCTTTCTAAGGTGATACACTGATTCCAAAGCCTTTGCAAGAATTCGATGCTATTTTTGTCTTTGGATTCAAAATACGCCTCAGTTTACGAGATTACTACTTCATTGGCTCCAAATATCTTTTCCTAGAGCATTCCTTTGAGGTCTACAAACAACAAGTAGTCACTGGGGACCATATATGGAGGATAGGGTGGATGCGGAAGCAATTCAAAGTGCAATGCATGTAGTTTTGCACTTCTGATCAAGGTATTCAATGAAAAAATACTTTGCGCATCCCAAAATACGGAGGCCAAAACATTCCCTGCTGCTGTTTGCGTCTTTCGTCGCTTTGGACGGCTTTCACCTGTTGCTGTCTACTCAGCTGACTGCCGATTTACTCCGCAGTGAAGTGGTGGATCCATGCTTCATTCATTGTCACATATTTACGCAAAAGCACCTTCTTGTTGCATTGAAACAGTCGCAAACAAATTGTTGACGCGTTGTTGTTTCTGATCGACTGTAAGCAAACGAGACACCCACTTTTAACACAGCTTTCACATTGATAAATGTTCATGCAAAACGGTGAATACAGTGCCTTCTGATATGTTCAATGCCTCTGCTACTTACGCAACTTCAATTTACGATTTGCCAAAATGAGTGTTGTGTTTCCCGGGACAACTGCCGATTTTGGGCGACCTGAGTGCTCACCATAATGTGTGTCTGTACGACCGCGTTTAAAGTCAGCATACTAACTCTTTACCCTGTTTCCGACAGAGCGGAGTTCGTATAACAATTATCAAGACATTGATTTGCACTTTTGCTATCAGAAAGCAATGCTTTATAAACACACAAAATTAAGATATTTGCATTGTTTTGAAAATTTGCATGAGTAGCTTAACTTAACTATAATCTGTAAACTAATAATCCGATTGGGCCCAAATTTTTTCACGACCCATTTGAAGATTATGGTTATTACTGTCGCCATTTATATGTCTAGGTTAGTAATTATTGAATGATGTATTAAATTATTGACTAATATTTGAAAATCTGGCTGAAAATATTTTTTGTTGATATCTTGCCTGCACAGATTTGATTTTATAATATTATCAGATATTCATTTTTGCAGGCATTAAGTTTATATTAATTATGCGTAGAAGTCCTTAGAGAATTTAAATTATTTCTTAAAAACATGATCACCGAAGATAAGCAATTTTGAGCCTGATCAGTACTTAGATGGGTGACCACTTGGGAATACCAGATGCTGCAAGCGTATAGTGACGGATGTGCGCTGTAGTGCAGTGGATATCGGCTCGGAAAGAGATTTTAGTGTGCCGAGTTCGAATTCCAATTGAATACCTTGCATTCACATAAGCACTGGTACAATTGGGAAACGTATTAATCGGTCCCTTCCCTCCATTTATGGGTTAAATAACAAGGGTAGGACTTGGGGAACCTACTCTTAAAAACAGATCCCAGTGAATCTTGATATTCGAAAAGAAAAATGATATAAAAATAAAATAACTTTACCCCAAAAAATCACTGTTATGACTTTAAATGATCCCATAAGGATTGATAGATCGTTAAACCTCGAAACAAACAAAATCAACAAAACATTAGATTTATTAGAATATTTTCATTAGTTTTAAGATTACTTGTTAGTTAAGAAAAATACATAAATAAAATAAAATTATAATACAGTATAACCAGGATATAAGATACCCTGATATAAGAGAAACCCGTGTATAAGATATATTTTACCTGGTCCAACATTTGAGCCTGTACTAATGTATATAAAATAACCAAACCCGGATATAAGAGAAACTCGGATGCAAGATAATTTTCATCAGATCCAGCCAAGTCTCTTATATCCGGGTTACACTGTATCAATAAAAATATAATAATAAATATAAATAATTATAAATAAATCATATAATAATTCTTCTTGTTCCTTCTTTAATTAGTTGGTCTAAAATCTGAGCCTGTGGTAATGTATATAAAATAACCAAACCCGGATATAAGAGAAACTCGAATGCAAGATAATTTTCATCAGATCCAGCCAAGTCTCTTATATCCGGGTTACACTGTATCAATAAAAATATAATAATAAATATAAAATAATTATAAATAAATCATATAATAATTCATCTTGTTCCTTCTTTAATTAGTGACTTCCTTAGTTACTTCGTTATTTACTTCGTTCCCCCGTCCGTTAGGCCACTGAAAAAAAAGATAACACACTTATTCTCTACACGAGCTTTTTTCCCTTCTATATTTTTATAATCTATAAACGCTACTCTCCACAACCATTCTCTCACCCTTGCCAAACGGAAGGGTAATAAAGAGGGAGAGAGAGTAGAAGGAGAGAGCCTATAGCATTACCGTATCAGTAGCAGCTTAAGCTTGTGTTTGTAGCAATAATCTTATGCATGTATATTTGTGTGTACTGTATACTAAAGTAAAATTAGGTAGGTTTGTTGTCGTATCCCGCGACATAATAAGAAAATTTCCAGCCTCTACACCCTTGGTCATTACTCAGTTGTTTTTTGTTTACAATGGACAGAGGAGCCATGATTTTTCAGAAATAAAATATTTTCTTTCAAAATCTCTCACAAAACAGTGTACAGTATTTCGGTTATGGACTGTATATACGCCGCTTAATGTAATATAGGATTACAGGAAAGTATATTCTATAGACATTACTTTTATAAATATTTTAATAAAATTACACTCTGTGTTATCGTTATTTTATTATCTAATACATTTATGTTTAAAGACGTTACTATCATTTGTAGTATGACAAAGTAAAATTTTTCCAGGAAGTCATAATTATCCTTCCGTGGAAATTCCACGGGTTCCGCTAGTATAAAATAAATACAATAATAATAAAAATATTAAAATAATATCATAAACAGAAAAATATATTAAAAGGCGGTATCCATCTCGTAATTTGTGCAGATAAGTCTCGCGTGCAAAATCCAAACATAAGACTATCGAGATAGTTGTGAGCAACTCATGAATCACCCACCTCTGTGTTAAATAAAAACGTTCTGCAGCAATATATAGAAAAATAAAAGTAAATAATACTTGTAATGAATCAGGGTATTACACTTTAAATCAGTTGGTTTCATTTATTAAAGAGAAGCACGTTGTTCCGAGAGAAGTGAAACAACTAAAATGCTGTTCTACAGAAGATCGGACAAATCCTCACTTTGCAGTCTCATCCGAGATCATGTAACTGTTGTGGATTCCGGGTGAGGAACCGCACAAAAAAAAAAAATGAACAACTAAACAGATTTTTGAGATAAAAAAATAACTTATATTAAACGTAAAGATACAAACTTGAACGCAGGTTAGTAATCCAAGAATACTATTAGTAATGAATATATATATATATATATATATATATATATATAAGTCTTTGAAATGAAGCGGTGCTGGAATTAGTATGTCCGTGTAATTCTATTCTGTCTGTGTGGAACTCAGAGCTACTATGACTACTGACACGGTATTCTCTGTGAAACTTCGGTATCGTTTGGTATCTTACAGTAACCTACGTATCTCATTGTGGGAGGATATATATATTTTTTTTTTTTTTTTTTTTTAATCATTTCACCCCGAGCAAGGCAGAAACGCCACTGATGTGCAGGGGGTTACATAAGTGTAGAAAGATTAATTAGAAAAGAGTGAGGAGTACAAGCTAGTTAGAAAGGAACAATAGAAAACTGAGAAAGCAGGTGCAATGACAGGTACATGGGCGGAGAGAAAGGGAAGCTTATACAGGGGAGGGGAGAGAGAGCTAGAGGCCAGTGGTTAGTAGGTGAGTATTAACTTTGCTTTTAAATTTCTGGAGGTCGTAGCCGTCAGGAAAGCAAGAATACGGGAGTGAGTTCCACAGGCGGGAAGTGCGAGAGAGGAAGCTGCAGGAGTAGAATTGTCGTCTGCGTTTGGCTAACCTGACTGTGAATGGGTGGGACCCAGTTGCCAGTCTGGTTGAACGGGTAAACACCTGTTGAGGAGGCATCAGTGACTTAAGCTCATCCGAGCAGAAGCCATGAAAGTATTTATAGAAGAGACAGAGGGAGGCCACATTTCGACGATGGGAAAGTGGCTGCAGACGAGTCGCCAGATCAGTACCTATCACATTACAGACTCTCCTTTGGAGCTTGTCAAGAACACTGAGGAGAACGGCAGGGGCACCTGACCATAAATGGCAGCAGTACTCCATGCACGGACGGATGGTTGACTTGTATATATGCAGGATGGATTCAGGTGGAAAAAACATCCTGGATCGACATAGTGACCCAATCTTCTTAGCAGTAGATTTTGCTATGGATTCAATATAGTGCTTCCATTTGAGGTCTGAGGACAGGGTAAGTCCGAGGAGGCGTAGTGTATTACTCTCCGGGAGAATCATCTGGTCCATGCTTATGGGAGGCAGAAGAGGTTGCCTGTAATGGTTGACAGACAACAGCTTGGTCTTAGAGGAATTAAAGTTGACAAGCCACTTCTTGCCCCAGTTCACCACAGAGTGTAGATCCCGCTCAAGGTCAGCAGCGAGATTATGTCTGTCCGCCACGACAGGTTTCTTACTGGAGCGGGAGTATATTGTAGTGTCATCTGCGTAGATGCCTACTTGGGACCTGATCTCATCTGGGAGGTCGTTGATGAAAATAAGGAAGAGCGTTGGGCCCAGGATAGAGCCTTGTGGGACACCAGCATTCGTGCTGTAGGACGAAGAGGCACGCCCATTCAGAACGACCTTCATTTTGCGGTTATTTAAGAAAGATTGGATTAGGTCAAGCAGGCGACCGGTAATACCATAACCGCGTAGTTTGCATAGGAGGCCAGGGTGCCAAACCCTGTCGAAAGCCTTGGAGATATCCAGAGCAACCGCGCGAGCCTCGTCAGACTCATCAAGGGCCTGTAGCATGTACTCCGTTACAGTAGTTAGCAGGTCGGCTGTGGACCTGTCAAATCGGAATCCATATTGCCTGTCGGAGAACAGCTTGTGGGCGGTGAGATGATGAACTATTTCAGCATTTATTATAGCCTCGAACACTTTCCCGAATATTGGTAGGAGACTGATAGGGCGATAGTTGGATGGGTCCGAGGGTTCACCACAATTCTTAAAGACAGGAACGACTGAGGAGAATTTCCAGCATGCAGGAAAGCAGGAAGCAGAAAGGCAGTAGTTAAACAGTTTAGAGAGGACAGGGGAAAGTTCAGGGGCACACCTCTTAAGGACTATCACCGGGATTCCATCGTCTCCACACGCCTTATGGGGGTCGAGTTTTGAAATTACTCTGGATACTATTGTCGGGGTAATATACACGTCATGCAGTTTGGCCTCAGTTCTAATAGGGAAGTCGGGTGGGTGCACTCCGGACGAGTCGAGTGTGGAGTTGGATGAGAATCTGCGGGCAAAGCACTCAGCTTTCTCAGCAGATGACGTGAGAACGTCAAATCCATGGATTAAAGGAGGTATTGAGGATTTCCTATTGTTGAGCACTCGTTTACAAATCCTCCAATAGTCCTTGGAGCCGAACTTGCGGTCAGCTATGTGCTGTCGCATTCTCTCCGCAAACAACTGTTTGGCGTCATTTAGAGTTCTCTTGCACTCACTGCGAGCGGATGTGAACAGGCGCCTATTGTGATCAGTTGGCTGTCTCTGGAATAGATGGAAGTAATGGTTCCTGTGGGCAATGGCGGCTGAGCAGGCTGGAGAGAACCACGGAGGGGAATGAGGTTTTAAGCAATACTTCCTGGTGGGTATGAAGGCATCAATGCCAGCTTTCACCCATGACGAGACCTCAGAGGCACAGTCATCAACTGATAGGTCAAACACTTTTCCCCAAGGGACGTCGCAGAGGAAATCGCGAAAGGCTTCCCAGTCAGCTTTTTGGTAGAGGTAGGAGGTTCTATGAGTAGGGGGATCCTGGGGGGAGTGAGATTGGAAAGAAATACTGAGGGAGACTACAGCGTGGTCGGAGTTGCCGAGAGGGCAAAGCTGCGAGACTTGACAGGCGTCGGGCGCAGAGGTGAAACATATATCTAGCAGTGAGGAATGACCCGAGGGTGTGCTTGGGAAGCGAGTGGGGAAGTCCACCACTTGCGTAAGGGATTGGGAAATAGCAAAGTTCATGGCGTGAGTGCCCGCCGAATCAGTAACAGCGTTTTCAAGCCACTCAGAGTGATGGGCATTGAGGTCTCCAAATACAAATATGTGGGCAAATGGGTGATAGGTAATAGCCTTATCTATGTCGTCGGCAATGCTATCTAGTAGGGAGCAGTCAGGAGAGGAGGGAGAACGGTAAAGGAAGAATAGGTAGCTAACCGAACTGAGGAGAGACAAGCGGAGACATATGTATTGGTGGTCAGTAGATTCGAGTGAAGTCACCCTAGTTATGGGGAGGTGTTCGCTGACATAAACACCCAGCCCATGCATGTGGACAGTAGAATCCTTCCTTAAAAGGGGAAGATAACCAGGGATGAAGAGGTCAGAGGAGGGAATAGTTGAGTTGAGGTTAGTTTCGCAGAGCGCGAGGATGTCAGGGGACTTTTCATGCAGGAACGCTTCTACACTAGCAAAGTTAGTACGAATGCCTCGGATATTAGTGAAGGAGAGGTTAATGGGCTTAGGTGGTTTGGATTTAGCTGGTTTAGGGTCATTTCTGTTTTGTCTTGTCATGTTTTTGGTTTATAGAAAGGGACCTAGGGTAGAGGATACAGGCGGTCATTACCCACGATCTGAGCTGGGAGGGGGACTGGCTAGGGCTGCAACAAGGTGTGGCCTCGGGGTTGCCCACCGAAAGCGCTTGCAGGGACACCTATCCATGCGCGACATGGCACTACAAGAACCCCGATATTATACAACTGTTGATCAGAGCAGCCGCTCTTGACGCTACGCAAGAGTTAGGGCTCCTAACTACCAGTCGGAAGCAGCAACCAGGAAACTGCCAACCCGGTACCCTCACAGTGATGAGCCATTGCCACCAACCGGCCAGATCGCAGGAAACTCACGGAAGCACCAGTACCAAGGTCTGAAGAGAGAGAAGTGAAAACCGGAAACCACATCCTAAACAGGAAACAAGGAACGAGCCTCTACTCCAGTTCAATAGACGTGGGAGGAGTATAGACCGGGCGATAGTGTGACCTATCTACTCCTATTAAAAAAAAAAAAAAAAATCGAACACGAACAATCCTTTGAAAAAAAAAAACACAAACTTACAAAAGTGGAGTTTAACTAAGTTTTCAAATGAACTCCAAAAAAGGGGGAGAACAAAAAAAACATAGATATATATAAAAAAACAACAAAACAAAAAAACGGAAAATACCTCAAGGCAGTTTAACACAGAAAATTTGAATTAAGATTCATTCTTTCAATTCTGCTTTTCCCAAATATCAAAGGAGTTGGCTCAGTAAATTCCCATTCAAAGAACAACACGTGGCATGGAGCTAAAAATAAAATGGCTGCTGATAACTTGGCCAAAGTAGTCATATAACAGAATAAATATAAATTTCAAACTTTTTTTTTCCCAAATGAAGCATGAACTCCAAAAAGGGGGGGAGAACAAAAACATAGATATATATAAAAACAAAAAAAAAAAAAAAAAACGGAAAATACCTCACAGTTTAACACAGGAAATTTGAATTAAGATTCATTCTTCAATTCTTGCTTTTCCAAATATCAAAGCGAGTCGGCCTGCTAGTAAATTCCCCCATTCAAAGAACAACACGTGGCATGGAGCTGTAATGGCTGCTGATAACTTGGCCAAAGTAGCTTCGCATAACAGAATAAATATAAATTTCAAACTTTTTTTTTCTCCTAAATGAAGCATGAACTCCAAAAAAGGGGAGAACAAAAACATAGATATATATAAAAACAAAAAAAAAAAAAAAAAAAAAAAAACGGAAAATACCTCACAGTTTAACACAGGAAATTTGAATTAAGATTCATTCTTCAATTCTTGCTTTTCCCAAATATCAAAGCGAGTCGGCCTGCTAGGTAAATTCCCATTCAAAGAACAACACGTGGCATGGAGCTGTAATGGCTGCTGATAACTTGGCCAAAGTAGCTTCATAACAGAATAAATATAAATTTCAAACTTTTTTTTTTTCCTCCTAAATGAAGCATGAACTCCAAAAAGGGGGGGGGGGAGAACAAAACATAGATATATATAAAAACAAAAAAAAAAAAACGGAAAATACCACAGTTTAACACAGGAAATTTGAATTAAGATTCTATTCTTCAATTCTTTATGCTTTTCCCAAATATCAAAGCGAATGGTGTCTGCTAGGTAAATTCCCATTCAAAGAATGAACATGGCATGGAGCTGTAATGGCTGCTGATAACTTGGCCAAAGTAGCTTCGCATAACAGAATAAATATAAATTTCAAACTTTTTTTTTTCCTCCTAAATGAAGCATGAACTCCAAAAAGGGGGGAGAAATAAAAAACATAGATATATATAAAAACAAAAAAAAAAAAAAAAAAAAACGGAAAATACCTCACAGTTTAACACAGGAAATTTGAATTAAGATCTATTTCACCTCTTGCTTTTCCCAAATATCAAAGCGAGTCGGTCATAGGAATTCCCATTCAAAGAACAAACACGTGGCATGGAGCTGTAATGAAGCTGCTGATAACTTGGCCAAAGAGTTTCTGCATAACAGAATAAATATAAATTTCAAACTTTTTTTTTTCCTCCTAAATGAAGCATGAACTCCAAAAAGGGGGAGAACAAAAACATAGATATATATAAAAACAAAAAAAAAAAAAACAAACGGAAAAATACCTCCTCAGTTTAACACAGGAAATTTGAATTAAGATTCATTCTTTCAATTCTTGCTTTTCCCAAATATCAAAGCGGAGTCGGCCTGCTAGGTAAATTTCATTCAAAGAACAACACGTGGCATGGAGCTGTAATGGCTGCTGATAATCTCATTAAAGTAGCTTCTGCATAACAGAATAAATATAAATTTCAAACTTTTTTTTTTTTTTCCTCCTAAATGAAGCATGAACTCCAAAAAGGGGGGGGGAGAACAAAAACATAGATATATATAAAAAAAAAAAAAAAAAACAAACGGAAAATACCTCACAGTTTTCACACAGGAAATTTGAATTAAGATTCATTCTTTCAATTCTTGTTTTTCCAAATATCAAAGCGAGTCGGCCTGCTAGGTAAATTCCATTCAAAGAACAACACGTGGTATGGAGCTGCATGGCTGCTGATAATCTCACAAAGTAGCTTCGCATAACAGAATAAATATAAATTTCAAACTTTTTTTTTTCCTCCTAAATGAAGCATGAATCAAAAAGGGGGAGAACAAAAAACATAGATATATATAAAAACAAAAAAAAAAAAAAACAAACGGAAAAATACCTCCTCAGTTTGGTTACAGTAAAATTTGAAATTTCAAGATTCATTCTTCAATTCTGCTTTTCCCAAATATCAAAGCGAGTCGGCTCAAGAAAATTCCCATTCAAAGAACAACACGTGGTACGGAGCCTGTAATGGCTGCTGATAACTTGGCCAAAGTAGCTTCGCATAACAGAATAAATATAAATTTCAAACTTTTTTTTTCCCTCCTCAAATGAAGCATGAACTCCAAAAGGGGAGAACAAAAACATAGATATATATAAAAAAAAAAAAAAAAAAAACAAACGAAAATACCTCACAGTTTAACACACAGGAAATTTTACTAAGATTCATTCTTCAATTCTTGCTTTTCCCAAATATCAAAGCGAGTCGGCCTGCTAGGTAAATTCCCATTCAAAGAACAACACGTGGCATGGAGCTGTAATGGCTGCTGATAACTTGGCCAAAGTAGCTTCTGCATAACAGAATAAATATAAATTTCAAACTTTTTTTTTTTCCTCCTAAAATGAAGCATGAACTCCAAAAAGGGGGGAGAACAAAACATAGGGAGACAGAGAAAAAAAAAAAAAAACAAACGGAAAATACCTCACAGTTTAACACAGAAATGTTTGAATTAAGATTCATTCTTCAATTCTTGCTTTTCCCAAATATCAAAGCGAGTCGGCCTGCTAGGTAAATTCCCATTCAAAGAACAAATGGCATGGAGCTGTAATGGCTGCTGATAACTTGGCCAAAGTAGCTTCGCATAACAGAATAAATATAAATTTCAAACTTTTTTTTCCTCCTAAATGAAGCATGAACTCCAAAAGGGGGGAGAACAAAAACATAGATATATATAAAAACAAAAAAAAAAAAAACGGAAAATACTCACAGTTTAACACAGGAAATTTGAATTAAGATTCATTTTCAATTCTTGCTTTTCCAAATATCAAAGTGAGTCGGCCTGCTAGGTAAATTCCCATTCAAAGAACAACACGTGGCATGGAGCTGTAATGGCTGCTGATAACTTGGCCAAAGAAGTTTCCGTGGCATAACAGAATAAATATAAACTTCAAACTTTTTTTTCCTCCTAAAATGAAGCATGAACTCCAAAAAGGGGGGGAGAACAAAAACATAGATATATATAAAAACAAAAAAAAAAAAAAAAAACGGAAAATACCTCACAGTTTAACACAGGAAATTTGAATTAAGATTCATTCTTCAATTTCTTGCTTTTCCCAAATATCAAAGCGAGTCATTCTAGGTAAATCTCATTCAAAGAACAACACGTGGCATGGAGCCGTAATGGCTGCTGATAATTCCACAAGTAGTTTGCATAACAGAATAAATATAAATTTTAAACTTTTTTTTCCTCCTAAAAATGCAGCTGGTACGTAACCCAAAAAAGGGGGGGGGGAGAACAAAAACATAATATATACAAAAAAAAAAAAAAAAAAAAAAAACAAACGGAAAATACCTCACAGTTGAACACAGGAAATTTGAATTAAGATTCATTCTTCAATTTTTGCTTTTCCCAAATATCAAAGCGAGTCGGCCTGCTAGGTAAATTCCCATTCAAAGAACAACACGTGGCATGGAGCTGTAATGGCTGCTGATAACTTGGCCAAAGTAGCTTCGCCAACAGAATAAATATAAATTTCAAACTTTTTTTTTTCCTCCTAAATGAAGTATGAACTCCAAAAAAGGGGGGGGAGAACAAAAACATAGATATATAAAAAAAAAAAAAAAAACAAACGGAAAATACCTCAAGAAGAACACAGGAAATTTGAATTAAGATTCATTCTTCAACTTCTGCTTTTCCCAAATATCAAAGCGAGTCGGCCTGGGTTAGGTAAATTCCCATTCAAAGAACAACACGTGGCATGGAGCCGTAATGGCTGCTGATAACTTGGCCAAAGTGTTTTACACAGAATAAATATAGTTTCAAATTTTTTCTCCTAAATGAAGCATGAAATTCAAAAAGGGGAGAACAAAAACATAGATATATATAAAAAAAAAAAAAAAAAAAACAAACGGAAAATACCTCACAGTTTAACACAGGAAATTTGAATTAAGATTCATTCTTCAATCTCTCTTGCTTTTCCCAAATATCAAAGCGAGTCGGCCTGCTAGGTAAATTCTATTCAAAGAACAACACGTGGCATGGAGCTGTAATGGCTGCTTATAACTTGGCCAAAAGTAGCTTCGCATAACAGAATAAATATAAATTTCAAACTTTTTTTTTTCCTCCTAAATGAAGCATGAACTCCAAAAGGGGGGGGGAGAAACAAAAACATAGATATATATAAAAAAAAAAAAAAAAACAAACGGAAAATACCTCACAGTTTAACACAGGAAATTTGAATTAAGATTCATTCTTCAATTCTTGCTTTTCCCAAATATCAAAGCGAGTCGGCCTGCTAGGTAAATTCTATTCAAAGAACAACACGTGGCATGGAGCTGTAATGGCTGCTGATAACTTTTACAAAGTAGCTTCGCATAACAGAATAAATATAAATTTCAAACTTTTTTTTTTCCTCCTAAATGAAGCATGAACTCCAAAAGGGGGGGAGAAAATGCAAACATAGGATATATATAAAAAAAAAAAAAAAAAAAAAACAAACGGAAAATACCTCACAGTTTAACACAGGAAATTTGAATTAAGATTCATTCTTCAATTTCTTGCTTTTCCCCAAATATCAAAGGAGTCGGCCTGCTAGGTAAATCTCATTCAAAGAACATTGTGGCATGGAGCTGCAATGGCTGCTGATAACTTGGCCAAGCAGCCTGCATAACAGAATAAATATAAATTTAAACTTTTTTTTTCTCCCAAATGAAGCATGAACTCCAAAAAGGGGGGGGAGAATAAAATATAGATATATATAAAAAAAAAAAAAACAAACGGTGCAATACCTCTACAGTTTAATACAGTGAAATTTGGAATTAAGATTCATCTTTCAATTCTTGCTTTTCCCAAATATCAAAGAGCCTGGCCTGTTAGGTAAATTCCCATTCAAAGAATTCAACATGCAGGAGCTGTAAATGGACATGGATAACTGCATAAAGAGTTTACAACAGAATAAATATAAATTTCAAAACTTTTTTTTTTTCCTCCAAATGAAGCATGAACTCCAAAAAAGGGGGGGGAGACCAAAAACATAGATATATATAAAAAAAAAAAAAAAAAAATAAACGGAACATCATTAAGAATAATATTGTGAAATTTGAATTTAAGATTCATTCTTCAATTCTTGCTTTTTCCAAACATCGTGGCGAGTCGGCCTGCTAAAAATTCCTATCCAAAGAACAACACGTAAGTATGAGCCGTAATGGCTGCTGATAATCACGCACTACAACAGAATAAATATAAATTTCAAACTTTTTTTTTCCTCCTAAATGAAGCATGAACTCCAAAAAAGGGGGAGAACAAAACATAGATATAAAAACAAAAAAAAAAACAAACGGAAAATACCTCACAGTTTAACACAGGAACAGAATTAAGATTCATTCTTCAATTCTTGCTTTTCCCCAAATATCAGCGAGTCGGCCTGCTAGGTAAATTCCCATTCAAAGAACAACACGTGGCATGTAAGCTGTAATGGCTGTTGATAATCGGCCAAAGTAGCTTCTAAGCAACAGAATAAATATAAATTTCAAACTTTTTTTTTTCCTCCAAATGAAGCAAGAACTCAAAAAGGGGGGAGAACAAAAACATAGATATATATAAAAAAAAAAAAAAAAAAAAAAAACAAACGGAAAATACCTCACAGTTTAACACAGGAAATTTGAATTAAGATTCATTCTTCAATTCTTGCTTTTCCCAAATATCAAAGCGAGTCGGCCTGCTAGGTAAATTCCCATTCCAAAAGAACAAACACGTGGCATGGAGCTAAATGGCCATGATAACTTGGCCAGCAGTTTCTGCATAACAGAATAAATATAAATTTCAAACTTTTTCCTCCTAAATGAAGCCATGAACTCCAAAAAGGGGGGAGAACAAAACATAGATATATATAAAAAAAAAAAAAAAAAAAAAAAAAATGAAAATACCTCACAGTTTAACAGCAGGAAATTTGAATTAAGATTCATTCTTCAATTTTGCTTTTCCCAAATATCAAAGCGAGTCAGCTTGCTAGGTAAATTCCCATTCAAAGAACAACACGTGGCATGGAGCTGTAATGGCTGCTGATAACTTGGCCAAAGTAGCTTCTTGCATAACAGAATAAATATACCAAACTTTTTTTTTTCCTCCTAAATGAAGCCAGTATGAACTCCAAAAGGGGGGAGAACAAAAACATAGATATATATAAAAAAAAAAAAAAAAAACAAAATGTGAAAATACCTCACAGTTTAACACAGGAAATTGAATTAAGATTCATTCTTCAATTCTGCTTTTCCCAAATATCAAAGCGAGTCGGCCTGCTAGGTAAATTCAATAAAGAACAACACGTGGTGATGAGCCGTAATGGCTGCTGATACCTTGGCCAAAGTAGCTTCTGCATAACAGAATAAATATAACAAACTTTTTTTTTCCTCCTAAATGAAGCATGAACTCCAAAAAGGGGGGGGAGAACAAAAACATAGATATATATAAAAAAAAAAAAAAAAAACAAACGGAAAATACCTCACAGTTTAACACAGGAAATTAAATTTATGATTCATTCTTCAATTCTTGCTTTTCCCAAATATCAAAGGAGTCGGCCTGCTAGGTAAATTCCCATTCAAAGAACAACACGTGGTATGGAGCTGTAATGGTTGCCGATAAATCTGTCAAAGTAGCTTCGCATAACAGAATAAATATACCTAAATTTTTTTTTTCCTCCTAAATGAAGCATGAACTCCAAAAAGGGGGGGAGAACAAAAACATAGATATATATAAAAAAAAAAAAAAAACAAACGTGAAAATACCTCACAGTTTAACACAGGAAATTTGAATTAAGATTCATTCTTCAATTTTTGCTTTTCCCAAATATCAAAGCGAGTCGGCTCAGGTAAAATTCCCATTCAAAGAACAACACGTGGCATGGAGCTGTAATGGCTGCTGATAACTTGGCCAAAGTAGCTTCGCATAACAGAATAAATATAAATTTCAAACTTTTTTTTTCCTCCTAAAATGAAGCATGAACTCCAAAAAGGGGGGAGAACAAAAACAGATATATATAAAAACAAAAAAAAAAAAAAAAACAAAAACGGAAAATACCTCACAGTTTAACACAGAAATTTGAATTAAGATTCATTCTTTCAATTCTTGCTTTTCCCAAATATCAAAGAAATGGCCTGCTAGGTAAATTCCCATTCAAAGAACAACACGTGGCATGGAGCTGTAATGGCTGCTGATAACTTGGCCAAAGTAGCTTCGCATAACAGAATAAATATAAATTTCAAACTTTTTTTTTTCCTCCTAAAATGAAGCATGAACCCAAAAAGGGGGGGGGAGAACAAAAACATAGATATATATAAAAACAAAAAAAAAAAAAAAAAACAAACGGAAAATACCTCACAGTTTAACACAGGAAATTTGAATTAAGATTCATTCTTCAATTCTTGCTTTTCCCTAAATATCAAAGCGAGTCGGCCTGCCAGGTAAAATTCCTATTCAAAGAACAAATATTGCAGCATGGAAGTCGTAATGGCTGCTGATAACTTGGCCAAAGTAGCTTCGCATAACAGAATAAATACAAATTTCAAACTTTTTTTTTCCTCCTAAATGAAGCGCGAACTCCAAAAAGGGGGGGGGAGAACAAAAACATAGATATATAAAAAAAAAAAAAAAAAAAAAAACAAACGGAAAATACCTCACAGTTTAACACAGGAAATTTGAATTAAGATTCATTCTTCAATTCTTGCTTTTCCCAAATATCAAAGCGAGTCGGCCTGCGAAAAATTCCCATTCAAAGAACACACGTGGCATGGAGCTGTAATATTGCTGATAACTTGGCCAAAGTAGCTTCGCATAACAGAATAAATATAAATTTCAAACTTTTTTTTTTCCTCCTAAACAGAAGTGAAATAACTCAAAAAAAGGGGGGGGGAGAACAAAAACATAGATATATATAAAAACAAAAAAAAAAAAAAAAAACAAACGGAAAATACCTCACAGTTTAACACAGGAAATTTGAATTAAGATTCATTCTTCAATTCTTGCTTTTCCAAATATCAAAGCGAGTCGGCCTGCTAGGTAAATTCCCATTCAAAGAACAACACGTAAGTATGGAGCTGTACGGCTGCTGATAACTTGGCCAAAGTAGCTTCGCATAACAGAATAAATATAAATTTCAAACTTTTTTTTTTTCCTCCTAAATGCAGCTGAACTCCAAAAAGGGGGGGAGAACAAAAACATAGATATATATAAAAACAAAAAAAAAAAAAAAAAAAAACAAACGGAAATACCTCACAGTTTAACACAGGAAATTTGAATTCAAGATTCATTCTTCAATTCTTGCTTTTCCCAAATATCAAAGTTGTCGGCCTGCTAGGTAAATTTCATTCAAGAACAACACGTGGCATGGAGCTGTAATGGCTGCTGATAACTTGGTCAGTATTTCCCATAACAGAATAAATATAAATTTCAAACTTTTTTTTCCTCCTAAATGAAGCATGAACTCCAAAAGGGGGGGGGAGAACAAAAACATAGATATATATAAAAACAAAAAAAAAAAAAAAAAAAACAAACGGAAAATACCTCACAGTTTAACACAGGAAATTTGAATTAAGATTCATTCTTCAATTCTTGCTTTTCCCAACATTTAAAGTTATCGGCCTGCTAGGTAAATTCCCATTCAAAGAACACCCAATAATGTATGGAGCTGTAATGGCTGCTGATACTTGGCCAAAGTAGCTTCGCATAACAGAATAAATATACCTCAAACTTTTTTTTTTCCTCCTAAATGAAGAAAAAGCATGAACTCCAAAAGGGGGGGAGAACAAAAACATAGATATATATAAAAACAAAAAAAAAAAAAAAAAAAAAACAAACGGAAAATACCTCACAGTTTAACACAGGAAATTTGAATTAAGATTCATTCTTCACCTTCTTGCTTTTCCCAAATATCAAAGCGAGTCGGCCTGCTAGGTAAATTCCCATTCAAAGAACAACACGTGGCATGGAGCTGTAATGGCTGCTGATAACTTGGCCAAAGTAGCTTCGCATAACAGAATAAATATAAATTTCAAACTTTTTTTTTTCCTCCTAAATGAAGCATGAACTCCAAAAAGGGGGGGGGGAGAACAAAAACATAGATATATATAAAAAAACAAAAAAAAAAAAAAAAACAAACGGAAAATACCTCACAGTTTAACACAGGAAATTTGAATTAAGATTCATTCTTCAATTTTTGCTTTTCCCAAATATCAAAGCGAGCCTGGCCTGCTAGGTAAATTCCCATTCAAAGAACAACACGTGGTATGGAGCTGTAATGGCTGCTGATAACTTGGCCAAAGTAGCTTCGCATAACAGAATAAGATAAATTTCAAACTTTTTTTTTTCCTCCTAAATGAAGCATGAACTCCAAAAAGGGGGGAGAACAAAACATAGATATATATAAAAACAAAAAAAAAAAAAAAACAAACGGAAAAAATACCTCACAGTTTAACACAGGAAATTTGACTAAGATTCATCTTTCAATTCTTGCTTTTCCTAAATATCAAAGAAATGGCTCAGGTAAATTCCCATTCAAAGAACAACACGTGGTATGGAGCTGTAATGGCTGCTGATAACTTGGCCAAAGTAGCTTCGCATAACAGAATAAATATAAATTTCAAACTTTTTTTTTTTTCCTCCTAAATGAAGCAGCTAAAACCTCAAAAGGGGGGGGGAGAAATAAAAAAAAACATAGATATATATATAAAAACAAAAAAAAAAAAACAAAACGGAAAATACCTCACAGTTTAACACAGGAAATCTGGAAATTAAGATTCATTCTTCAATTCTTGCTTTTCCCAAATATCAAAGTGAGTCGGCCTGCTAGTAAATTCCCATTCAAAGAACAACACGTGGTACGGAGCTGTAATGGCTGCTGATAACTTGGCCAAAGTAGCTTCGCATAACAGAATAAATATAAATTTCAAACTTTTTTTTTTCCTCCCTAAATGAAGCATGAACTCCAAAAAGGGGGAGAACAAAAACATAGATATATATAAAAAAAAAAAAAAAAAAAAAAAAAAAAAACAAACGGAAAATACCCTACAGTTTAACAGGAAATTTGAATTAAGATTCATTTCTTTCAATTCTTGCTTTTCCCAAATATCAAAGCGAGTCGGCCTGCTAGGTAAATTCCCATTCAAAGAACAACACGTGGTATGGAGTCGTAATGGCTGATAACTTACACAACACAACAGAATAAATATAAATTTCAAACTTTTTTTTCCTCCCAAATGAAGCATGAACTCCAAAAGGGGGGGGGGGGGAGAACAAACATAGATATATAAAAACAAAAAAAAAAAAAAAACAAAACGGGAAAATACCTCACAGTTTAACACAGGAAATTTGAATTAAGATTCATTCTTCAATTTAAGTTTCCCCAAATATCAAAGCGAGTCGGCCTGCTAGGTAAATTCCCATTCAAAGAACAACACGTGGCATGGGAGCTGTAATGGCTGCTGATAACTTGGCCAAAGTAGTCAAAAGTAACAGAATAAATATACTCTAAACTTTTTTTTTTCCTAAATGAAGTACGAACCCAAAAAAGGGGGGGGGAGAACAAAACATAGATATATATAAAAAAAAAAAAAAAAAAAAACAAACGGAAAATACCTCACAGTTTAACACAGGAAATTTGAATTAAGATTCATTCTTCAATTTCTTGCTTTTCCCAAATATCAAAGTGAGTCGGCCTGCTAGGTAAATTCCCATTCAAAGAACAACACGTGGCATGGAGCTGTAATGGCTGCTGATAACTTTGGCCAAAGCAGCTTCAGCATAACAGAATAAATATAAATTTCAAACTTTTTTTCCTCTCCAAATGAAGCATGAACTCCAAAAAGGGGGGAGAACAAAACATAGATATATAAAAACAAAAAAAAAAAACAAACGGAAAATACCTCACAGTTTAACACAGGAAATTTGAATTAAGATTCATTCTTTCACCTTGCTTTTCCCAAATATCAGCGAGTCGGCCTGGGTTAGGTAAATTCCCATTCAAAGAACAACACGTGGCATGGAGCTGTAATGGCTGCTGATAACTTGGCCAAAGTAGCTTCGCATAACAGAATAAATATAAATTTCAAACTTTTTCTCCTAAATGAAGCATGAACTCCAAAAAGGGGGGGGAGAACAAAACAGATATATAAAAACAAAAAAAAAAAAAAAAAAACAAACGGAAAATACCTCACAGTTTAACACAGGAAATTTGAATTAAGATTCATTCTTCACCCTGCTTTTCCCAAATATCAAAGCGAGTCGGCCTGCTAGGTAAATTCCCATTCAAAGAACAACACGTGGCATGGAGCTGTAATGGTCGCTGATAAATTTACACAAAGTAGCTGCATAACAGAATAAATATAAATTCTGAAACTTTTTTTTTTTCCTCCTAAATGAAGCATGAACTCCAAAAAGGGGGGGAGAACAAAACATAGATATATATAAAAACAAAAAAAAAAAAAAAAACAAACGGAAAATACCTCACAGTTTAACACAGGAAATTTGAATTAAGATTCATTCTTCAATTCTTGCTTTTCCCAAATATCAAAGCGAGTCGGCCTGCTAGGTAAATTCCCCATTCAAAGAACAACACGTGGCATGGAGCTGTAATGGCTGCTGATAACTTGGCCAAAGTAGCTTCGCATAACAGAATAAATATAAACAAACTTTTTTTTCCTCCTAAATGAAGCACAGTCCCAAAAAGGGGGGAGAACAAAAACATAGATATATATTAAAAAAAAAAAAAAACAAACGGAAAATACCTCACAGTTTAACACAGGAAATTTGAATTAAGATTCATTCTTCAATTTTTGCTTTTTCTCCCCAAATATCAAAGCGAGTCAGCCTGCTAGGTAAATTCCCATTCAAAGAACAACACGTGGCATGGAGCTGTAATGGCTGGATAACTTGGCTGTGCTAGCCTGGCATACAGAATAAATATAAATTTCAAACTTTTTTTTTTCCTCCTAAATGGAAGCATGAACTCCAAAAGGGGGGAGAACAAAAACATAGATATATATAAAAACAAAAAAAAAAAAAACAAACGGAAAATACCTCACAGTTTAACACAGGAAATTGAATTAAGATTCATTCTTCAATTTTTGCTTTTCCCAAATATCAAAGCGAGTCGGCCTGCTAGGTAAATTCCCATTCAAAGAACAACACGTGGCATGGAGCTGTAATGGCTGCTGATAACTTGGCTAAAGTAGCTTCTGCATAACAGAATAAATATAAATTTCAAACTTTTTTTTTTCCCTCCTAAATGAAGCATGAACTCCAAAAAGGGGGGGAGAACAAAAACATAGATATATATAAAAAAAAAAAAAAAAAAAAAAAACAAACGGAAAATACCTCACAGTTTAACACAGGAAATTTGAATTAAGATTCATTCTTCAATTTTTGCTTTTCCCAAATATCAAAGCGAGTCGGCCTGCTAGGTAAATTCCCATTCAAAGAACAACACGTGGTACGGAGCTGTAATGGCCGCTGATAGAACTTGGCCAAAGTAGCTTCGCATAACAGAATAAATATAAATTTCAAACTTTTTTTTTTTCCTCCTAAATGAAGCATGAACTCCAAAAGGGGGGGAGAACAAAAACATAGATATATATAAAAACAAAAAAAAAAAAAAAACAAAACGGAAAATACCTCACAGTTTAACACAGGAAATTTGAATTAAGATTCATATTCTTCAATTCTTGCTTTTCCCAAATATCAAAGCGAGCTCTGGCCTGCTAGTAAATTCCCATTCAAAGAACAACACGTGGCATGGAGCTGTAATGGCTGCTGATAACTTGGCCAAAGTAGCTTTGCATAACAGAATAAATATAAATTTCAAACTTTTTTTTTCCTCCTAAATGAAGCATGAACTCCAAAAAGGGGGAGAACAAAAACATAGATATATATATAAAAACAAAAAAAAAAAAAAAAAAAAAAAACAAACGGAAAATACCTCACAGTTTAACACAGGAAATTTTAATTAAGATCTGTCTTTCAATTCTTGCTTTTCCCAAATATCGCTGAGTCGGCCTGCTAGGTAAATTCCCATTCAAAGAACAACACGTGGCATGGAGCTGTAATGGCTGCTGATGTTCAAGCCAAAGTAGCTTCGCATAACAGAATAACATAAATTTCAAACTTTTTTTTTTTTTTCCTCCTAACGTAGCTACGAACTCCAAAAGGGAGAACAAAAACATAGATATATATAAAAACAAAAAAAAAAAAAAAAAACAAACGAAAATACCTCACAGTTTAACACAGGAAATTTAACAAGATTCATTCTTTCAATTCTTGCTTTTCCCAAATATCAAAGCGAGTCGGCCTCGTTGTGTAAATTCCCATTCAAAGAACAACACGGCATGGAGCTGTAATGGCTGCTGATAACTTGGCCAAAGTAGCTTCGCATAACAGAATAAATATAAATTTCAAACTTTTTTTTCCTCCTAATGAAGTACGAACTCCAAAAAGGGGGGGGGGTGAACAAAACATAGATATATATAAAAACAAAAAAAAAAAAAAAACAAACGGAAAATACCTCACAGTTTGACACAGGAAATTTGAATTAAGATTCATTCTTTCAATTTTGCTTTTCCCAAATATCAAAGTGAGTCGGCCTTGCTAGGTAAATTCCCATTCAAAGAACAACACGTGGTATGCAGCTGTAATGGCTGCTGATAACTTGGCCAAAGTAGCTTCGCATAACAGAATAAATATGCCTCAAACTTTTTTTTTCCTCCTAAATGAAGCATGAACTCCAAAAAGGGGGGGGGAGAACAAAAACATAGATATATATATAAAAACAAAAAAAAAAAAAAAAAAACAAACGGAAAATACCTCACAGTTTAACACAGGAAATTTGAATTAAGATTCATTCTTCAATTCTTGCTTTCCCAAATATCAAAATAGGTCAATGCTAGGGTAAATTCCCATTCAAAGAACAACACGTGGCATGGAGCTGTAATGGCTGCTGACAGCACAAAGTAGCTGCATAACAGAATAAATATACCAAACTTCTTTTTTCCTCCTAAATGAAGCATGAACTCCAAAAAAGGGGGGAGAACAAAAACATAGATATATATAAAAACAAAAAAAAAAAAAAAAAAACAAACGGAAAATACCTCACAGTTTAACACAGGAAATTTGAATTAAGATTCATTCTTCAATTCTTGCTTTTCCCAAATATCAAAGCGAGTCGGCCTGCTAGGTAAATTCCTCATTCAAAGAACAACAATGTGGCATGGAGCTGTAATGGCTGCTGATAACTTGGCCAAAGTAGCTTCGCATACAGAATAAATATAAATTTCAAACTTTTTTTTTTTCCTCCTAAATGAAGCATGAACTCCAAAAAGGGGGGGGGGAGAACAAAAACATAGATATATATAAAAACAAAAAAAAAAAAAAAACAAAACGGAAAATACCTCACAGTTTAACACAGGAAATTTGAATTAAGATTCATTCTTCAATTCTTGCTTTTCCCAAATATCAAAGCGAGTTTTGCCTGCTAGGTAAATTCCCCATTCAAAGAACAACACGGCATGGAGCTGTAATGGCTGCTGATAACTTGGCCAAAGTAGCTTCGCATAACAGAATAAATATAAATTTCAAACTTTTTTTTTTTTCCTCCTAAATGAAGCATGAACTCCAAAAAGGGGGGAGAACAAACATAGATATATATAAAAACAAAAAAAAAAAAAAAAAAACAAACGGAAAATACCTCACAGTTTAACACAGGAAATTTGAATTAAGATTCATTCTTTCAATTTTGCTTTTCCTAAATATCAAAGCGAGTCGGCCTGCTAGGTAAATTCCCATTCAAAGAACAACACGTGGCATGGAGCTGTAATGGCTGCTGATAATTTGGCCAAAGTAGCTTCGCATAACAGAATAATATAAATTTCAAACTTTTTTTTTTTTCCTCCTAAATGAAGTTATGCATAAACCCAAAAAAGGGGGGGGGGAGAACAAAACATAGATATATATAAAAACAAAAAAAAAAAAAAAAAAAAACAAACGGAAAATACTCTCAATAGTTTAACACAGGAAATTTGAATTAAGATTCATTCTTCAATTCTTGCTTTTCCCCAAATATCAAAGCGAGTCGGCCTGCTAGGTAAATTCCCATTCAAAGAACAACACGTAGTATGGAGCTGTAATGGCTGCTGATAACTTGGCCAAAGTAGCTTCGCATAACAGAATAAATATAAATTTCCAAACTTTTTTTTTTTCCTCCTAAATGAAGCATGAACTCCAAAAAGGGGGGGGAGAACAAAAACATAGATATATATAAAAACAAAAAAAAAAAAAAAAAACAAACGGAAAATACCTCACAGTTTGACACAGGAAATTTGAATTAAAGATTCATTCTTCAATTCTTGCTTTTCCCAAATATCAAAGGAGTCGGCCTGCTAGGTAAATTCCCTATTCAAAGAACAACACGTGGCATGGAGCTGTAATGGCTGCTGATAACTTGGCCAAAGTAGCTTCGCATAACAGAATAAATATAAATTTCAAACTTTTTTTTCCTCCTAAATGAAGCATGAACTCCAAAAAGGGGGGGGGAGAACAAAAACATAGATATATATAAAAACAAAAAAAAAAAAAAACAAACGGAAAATACCTCACAGCTTAACACAGGAAATTTGAATTAAGATTCATTCTTCAATTTTTGCTTTTCCCAAATATCAAAGTGAGTCGGCCTGCTAGGTAAATTCCTATTCAAAGAACAATGTGTATGGAGCTGTAATGGCTGCTGATAACTTGGCCAAAGTAGCTTCGCATAACAGAATAAATATAAATTTCAAACTTTTTTTTTCCTCCTAAATGAAGGCATGAACTCCAAAAAGGGGGAGAACAAAAACATAGATATATATAAAAACAAAAAAAAAAAAACAAACGGAAAATACCTCACAGTTTAACACAGGAAATTTGAATTAAGATTCATTCTTCAATTCTTTGCTTTTCCCAAATATCAAAGCGAGTTTAACCTGCTAGGTAAATTCCCATTCAAAGAACAACATAGTATGAGCTGTAATGGCTGCTGGGATAACTTGGCCAAGTAGCTTCGCATAACAGAATAAATATAAATTTCAAACTTTTTTTTTTCCTCCTAAATGAAGCATGAACTCCAAAAAGGGGGGGAGAACAAAAACATAGATATATATAAAAACAAAAAAAAAAAAAAAAAAAAAAAACAACGGAAAATACCACAGTTTAACACAGGAAATTTGAATTAAGATTCATTCTTCAATTCTTGCTTTTCCCAAATATCAAAGCGAGTCGGCTCAAGTTAGGTAAATTCCCATTCAAAGAACAAATACGGTGCATGGAGCTGTAATGGCTGCTGATAACTTACAAGTAGCTTCGCATAACAGAATAAATATAAATTTCAAACTTTTTTTTTTCTCCTCCTAAATGAAGCATGAACTCCAAAAAGGGGGGGAGAACAAAACATAGATATATATAAAAACAAAAAAAAAAAAAAAAAAAACAAACGGAAAATACTCACAGTTTAACACAGGAAATTTGGTCCAAGATTCATTCTTCAATTCTTGCTTTTCCCAAATATCAAAGCGAGTCGGCCTGCTAGGTAAATTCCCATTCAAAGAACAACACGTGGCATGGAGCGAACACAAGGATAACTTGGCCAAAGTAGCTTCGCATAACAGAATAAATATAAATTTCAAACTTTTTTTTTTCCTCCTAAATGAAGCATGAACTCCAAAAAGGGGGGGGGGAGAACAAAAACATAGATATATATAAACAAAAAAAAAAAAAAAACAAACGAAACACTCACAGTTTGACACAGGAAATTTGAATTAAGATTCATCTTTTCAATTCTTGCTTTTCCCAAATATCAAAGCGAGTCGGCCTGCTAGTGGGGCCCTCATTCAAAGAACAACACGTGGCATGGAGCTGTAATGGCTGCTGATAACTTGGCCAAAGTAGCTTCTGCATAACAGAATAAATATAAATTTCAAACTTTTTTTTTTCCTCCTAAATGAAGCATGAACTCCAAAAAGGGGGGAGAACAAAAACATAGATATATATAAAAACAAAAAAAAAAAAAAAAAAAAACAAACGGAAAATACCTCACAGTTTAACACAGGAAATTTGAATTAAGATTCATTCTTCAATTCTTGCTTTTCCCAAATATCAAAGCGAGTCAGCCTGCTAGGTAAATTCCCCATTCAAAGAACAACACGTGGCATGGAGCTGTAATGGCTGCTGATAACTTGGCCAAAGTAGCTTCGCATAACAGAATAAATATAAATTTCAAACTTTTTTTTTTCCTCCCAAATGAAGCACAACCCCAAAAAGGGTGGGGAGAACAAAAACATAGATATATAAAAACAAAAAAAAAAAAAAAAAAAACAAACGGAAAATACCTCACAGTTTAACACAGGAAATTTGAATTAAGATCTCATTCTTCAATTCTGTTTTTCCCAAATATCAAAGTGAGTCGGCCTGCTAGGTAAATTCCCATTCAAAGAACAAACACGTGGCATGGAGCTGTAATGGCTGCTGATAACTTGGCCAAAGTAGCTTGCATAACAGAATAAATATAAATTTCAAACTTTTTTTTCCTCCTAAATGAAGCATGAACTCCAAAAAGGGGGGGAGAACAAAAACATAGATATATATAAAAACAAAAAAAAAAAAAAAACAAATTGAAATAATTTCACAGTTTAACACAGGAAATTTGAATTAAGATTCATTCTCTCAATTCTTGCTTTTCCCAAATATCAAAGCGAGTCGGCCTGCTAGGTAAATTCCCATTCAAAGAACAACACGTGCATGGAGCTGTAATGGCTGCTGATAACTTGGCCAAAGTAGCTTCGCATAACAGAATATAGTTCCCCAAACTTTTTTTTTTTTCCTCCTAAATGAAGCATGAACTCCAAAAAGGGGGGGAGAACAAAAACATAGATATATATAAAAACAAAAAAAAAAAAAAAAAAGTAAACGGAAAATACCTCACAGTTTAACACAGGAAATTTGAATTAAGATTCATTCTTCAATTTTTGCTTTTCCCAAATATCAAAGCGAGTCGGCCTGCTAGGTAAATTCCCATTCAAAGAACAACACGTGGCACAGAGCTGTAATGGCTGCTGATAACTTGGCCAAAGTAGCTTCGCATAACAGAATAAATATAAATTTCAAACTTTTTTTTTTTCCTCTCAAATGAAGCATGAACTCCAAAAAGGGGGGAGAACAAAAAACATAGATATATATAAAAACAAAAAAAAAAAAAACAACGGAAAATACCCCACAGTTTAACACAGAAATTTGAATTAAGATTCATTCTTCAATTCTTGCTTTTCCCAAATATCAAAGCGAGTCGGCTCAGTTAGGTAAATTTCATTCAAAGGAACAACACGTGGCATGGAGCTGTAATGGCTGCTGATAACTTGGCCAAAGTAGCTTCGCATAACAGAATATAAATTTCAAACTTTTTTTTTTTCCTCCTAAATGAAGCATGAACTCCAAAAAAAGGGGGGGAGAACAAACATAGATATATATAAAAACAAAAAAAAAAAAAAAAAACAAACGGAAAATACCTCACAGTTTAACACAGGAAATTTGAATTAAGATTCATTCTTCAATTCTGCTTTTCCCAAATATCAAAGCGAGTCGGCCTGCTAGGTAAATCTCATTCAAAGAACACGTGGCATGGAGCTGTAATGGCTGCTGATAACTTCAGCCAAAGTAGCTTCGTATAAGGAATAAAATATAAATTTCAAACTTTTTTTTTCCCAAATGAAGCATGAACTCCAAAAAGGGGGAGAAAACAAAAACATAGATATATATAAAAACAAAAAAAAAAACAAACGGCAACACCACAGTTTAACACAGGAAATTTGAATTAAGATTCATTCTTCAATTCTTGCTTTTCCCAAATATCAAAGCGAGTCGGCCTGCTAGGTAAATTCCCATTCAAAGAACAACACGTGGCATGGAGCTGTAATGGCTGCTGATAACTTGGCCATGAAGCTGCATAACAGAATAAATATAAATTTCAAACTTTTTTTTTTTTCCTCCTAAATGAAGCATGAACTCCAAAAAGGGGGGGGGGGAGAACAAAAATATATATATAAAACAAAAAAAAAAACAAACAAAAATACCTCAGAAGTTTAACACAGGAAATTTGAATTAAGATTCATTCTTTCAATTCTTGCTTTTCCCAAATATCAAAGCGAGTCGGCCTGCTAGGTAAATTCCTCATTCAAAGAACAACACGTGGCATGGTGCTGTAATGGCTGCTGATATTCACAAGTAGCTGCATAACAGAATAAATATAAATTTCCAACTTTTTTTTTCCCTCCTAAACAAGCATGAAACCCAAAAAAGGGGGGGGAAAACAAACATAGATATATATAAAAACAAAAAAAAAAAAACAAACGGAAAATACCTCACAGTTTAACACAGGAAATTAAATTAAGATTCATTCTTCAATTCTTGCTTTTCCCAAATATCAAAGAGTCGGCCTGCTAGGTAATTCATTCAAAGAACAACACGTGGCATGGAGCTGTAATGGCTGCTGATAACTACGCGAGTTTCCTGCACACAGAATAACATAAATTTTAAACTTTTTTCCTCCTAAATGAAGCATGAACTCCAAAAAAGGGGGGGGAGAACAAAATATAGATATATATATAAAAACAAAAAAAAAAAAAAAAACAAATCTGAAAATACTCAAGAAGTTTAACACAGAAAATTTGAATTAAGATTCATTCTTCAATTTCTTGTTTTTCCCAAATATCAAAGCGAGTCGGCCTGCTAGGTAAATTCCCATTCAAAGAACAAATACGTGGTATGGAGCTGTAATGGCTGCTGATAACTTGGCTGTAAGTAAAGCTGCATAACAGAATAAATATAAATTTCAAACTTTTTTTTTCCTCCTAAATGAAGCATGAACTCCAAAAGGGGGGAGAACAAAAACATAGATATATATAAAAATAAAAAAAAAAAAAAAAAAAAAATGAAAAATACCTCACAGTTTAACACAGGAAATTTGAATTAAGATTCATTCTTCAATTCTTGCTTTTCCCAAATATCAAAGCGAGTCGGCCTGCTAGGTAAATTAACCAAAGAACAACACGTGGTACGGAGCTGCATTGCCGTTGATAACTGGCCAAAAGTAGCCGCATAACAGAATAAATATAAATTTCAAACTTTTTTTTTTCCTCCTAACGAAGCATGAACTCCAAAAAAGGGGGGAGAACAAAACATAGATATATATAAAACAAAAAAAAAACAAAAAAAAACAAACGGAAAATACCTCACAGTTTAACACAGAAATTGAATTAAGATTCATTCTTCAATTCTTGCTTTTCCCAAATATCAAAGCGAGTCGGCTCATAGGTAAATTCATTCAAAGAACAACACGTGGTATGGAGCTGTAGAATACAAGGATAACGGCCAAAGTAGTCAAGTAACAGAATAAATATAATTTTAAACTTTTTTTTTCCTCCTAAATGAAGCATGAACTCCAAAAAGGGGGGGGGAGAACAAAACATAGATATATATAAAACCAAAAAAAAAAAAACAAAACAAACGGAAAATATTCACAGTTTAACACAGGAAATTTGAATTAAGATTCATTCTTCAATTCTTGCTTTTCCCCAAATATCAAAGCGAGTCGGCCTGCTAGGTAAATTCCCATTCAAAGAACAACACGTGGCATGGAGCTGTAATGGCTGCTGATAACTTGGCCAAAGTAGCTTCGCATAACAGAATAAATTTCAAACTTTTTTTTTTCCTCCTAAATGAAGCATGAACTCCAAAAAGGGGGGAGAACAAAACATATATATATATAAAAACAAAAAAAAAAAAAAAAAAACAAACGGAAAATACCTCACAGTTTAACACAGGAAATTTGAATTAAGATTCATTCTTCAATTCTTGCTTTTCCAAATATCAAAGCGAGTCGGCCTGCTAGGGTAAATTCCCATTTCGAGTCCATTATCATAAAAAAAGGGGAGATCCCACAAAAGTAACCAATTCCAACAAGGAAATTAAATCAATTATCTATTATAAAAAAATCAAAATTGCCAACCTCATTATCAATAATAAAACATTCACCTGCAAAATCTAAACATCAGATAACCAGTGTTGTTTACGAATTTATTAGTCCTTTGAAATCAGTGTTTCTCAATTATCCAAATCCGTAAACAATTTCTTTGTCTATACCACCACAAAATTGAGGAGAAGTTTGATCTTACACTTTTTCAACAAAAGTTCCGTACGAAATCTCATTTAAACACATATCAAGATCTTCCAGGACCTATCCGTAACATCCTCGTTGTTAATACATACATAATAGCATCATCCACATGCAGAAGAAGATTAAATATAATAATGGCATTACTAATAAAAAGAGAAATCCTACACTTAATAACAACATTTATGAACACGGTTAGAATGTGCTTACTGTGTTCGGAACTTAATATACCCAAGACTCTATATGCATGATCTTAACCCATGTTTAAGTAAAATAACATTAATTCTTGATAATGGCTAAAAGTATATTCTGTCATTTTTAATGAAATCTGTATAAAAAAGAGACTGTTACCCAAATACTCAATATATATATATATAGATATGCGTGTGTTCCACTATTTGGAAAGGCAATAGTAATTTAAAGAAAAACTAGAAGCAGAAAAACAACAAATTTTCGACAGACTGAAAATATACTGATGAAGGAACACAGAAGAAAATAATAATTAGGGTTTTTCGTCTGCCAGAGAGGTAAAGCAAAGGAACAGTGTCGCTTTGGTGAAGGCTGAGAATAATCGACTGTATATTTTAAGGACTACTTAGAAAAACAAATAGATAATAATCTCACAACCACTGAATACAGAGCGATCTGGGCATGAAATTCGGTTAATTGATAAGAACTAACCTCTAAGAGTAAACTGGCTTCTAGAAAAAAAATTAGATTTTCGTCTGCCGAAATGCGATAAAACCTTTCAAATCAAGGGATTGATCTCTGTTTTTTCACTTGCTGGCAAAAGGGTTGAAATGGCAAATCCCAGATACGAAAACGACCACACACAAAATGACTTAAAAAAGAATTTTGAACGACAATCAAAACTTGGCCGAGAGGTACTCACAACGCAGGAGAGAGACGAGTTTGATCAGATGAACAAAAAGGAGAGGGCCAAGGTGGAATTTCAGAGAAGGCAGAAGGACGTTCCACGACCCCCGAGCAGTGACGGTGAAGTATTTATTCAAAGAAAAGAGACGGGTTTGAACAGGTGACCAAACCTAACGTAGAATTCCAAGGAATGAGAGTTAACACCCCCATAATTGGACATTTGCAGGAAGAGCCCTAATTAGTTTTGGGGGGGAAGGCTGGCATTTCCAGAGCAGATCGTGCCCTATCCCAGCCCTTGAGCAGCTGTCCATAAATGAAAACAGTACAGAGGGGACCGAGCTTGAGTACGGACCGGCCGCGGGGGATAGACGATATATATATATATATTGTTGAGTTGTGATTATCCTTAGTGCCAGTCTGTTTTTCTCGTAAGGTGCTCGAAATCGAGATAAGTTTAGAGAGTTTATGGTATACTTCGAATATAAAGCTCGATGATTTACTTAATAATTGTTCAAATCCTCCTACTACTTCTTGAATAATATCTCTGTGCTTCAACCACGAAACACGCTATGGATTTAGCGGCTTGGTTGCGGAAGTCGTTGCTTGGGGAGGCACTATCCTATGGGCAAAGGAGCTTGAATTAGTTCCACCACGGAATTCGTGAAGAGCGGCGCACTTCATCGAGCTTAATTTGTTACCTCTTCGTCACCAGGGCTCGTGGTACAGTTGGTATAACATCAGCTTAATAACCAAGACGGTTCGATTTCTGGTAGTGGATGCGCACTGATGATGAGTCCCAAATATAGGACGAAACGGCCGTCCAGTGCTTTCTGCATTCTGTTGAGGTCGAATATAAAGCTCGATGATTTACTTTATAATTGTTCAAATCCTCCTACTACATCTTGAAATATATATATATATATATATATATATATATATATATATATATGAATGAAATGATTTATTTGAACATTACTTTTGATCGATATTCGTATTTAAGTAGATATTCTGTTTTTAATCAAACAGTATTATATATTTATATCTACCAGCCTGATTATTTACGATAAATTTTTATTACAAAAGTGTGTGTCATTCAGTAAGATTCGAACCCGCGACCCCTATCCACATAGCGGAAGCTACCATGGGATCTGGCACGTCTTAGACCCCTTGACAACGAATGAGCATCAGTTTAACAATTTTCGATTCATCATCACATCATCATATGGTAGCTTCCTCTATGTGGATAGGGGTTGCAGCTTCGAATCCTGCCGAATGACACATATTTTTATAATAAAAGTTTATCGTAAATAATCAGATAAAATAGAGTGGGTCCAAGAAGAAAGTCATAATGTAAGCTCGTAAAAGAGCTCAGAGAAATCCAGGACAACTGTGATTATGCGGTTGGATTTTCGGAACCCGGACAAGGCATCGCCGAAAGGTAGAGTCTCGTCTGGCGAAAATTAGACAAAAAATTTTTGCACAAACTATATGGCGCGGATTGACCACATTAAAAAGGCCTTGTGTCACATTTTGTCTCCCATATTTGAATTAATAAATTTTTGTTTTCAATCGTTGCTGATGAAACGAGAAATTTCTCGCTGAAATGGCCATTCAAAGAATGTAAATTTCGAAATTTTTGATATATATATATATATATATATATATATATATATATATGTATATATATTGTAAATGTCAAAATAAAAGTATTTACATTATTCGGACTATTGCCCTCATCTTTGTACGATGTTTCTGCCGTTGTACGCTCCGGCCTTTTTAGGTGCTAGGAAGTTTGAACTGAACCATTTATTATAATCACTAGGGTATATCATCCTTATCTCTTTCGTAAAGCCTCGATTAGAACTCCTGAGTTTATCTCTCTCTCACCCTGCAAGTTACTTATTCACCACTGCTGTAGCCTGGACACATCGCCCAGTGGATATAGATATAGATGTTGGTTAGTTCCTGACTTGATTTTTAGAGTTGTGTGTTCAATGTATGCCTGCTATTATCAACTGTTCTGGTAATCCAGTACACAGGAAATTCTCAAGGCTGTATTCCGGTCTAGGGTCATATATTATCAAAAGCCATTTACAAATATTTTGATAACATATCATCAAAAGCCATTCACGAATATTTTGACTAGAATCGATTTCATAAATTCGCTTAAAAATAATTTTGCACTCGTTGTGCTCTGCACCTGTATTTTCTACTTGTTAACATTTCGGGTATCTTACCCGACAAAAATAATTGTATTCTCCAATTTTAGAGAAATCTCTTCTCGTCTACCAAATGGTTTAAAATTAATACCAGCCATCTGCAAATAGGGTTATATCTTATATGTAAAATTAAAAAGGATTTATAAGGTTATTTCTTTCAGAATCTAAACTTATTTATAAATGAAACTTTGTCTGGTGTGTGTGTGTGTGTGTGTGTGTGTGTGTGTGTGTGTGTGTGTGTGTGTGTGTTACCTATAGACTCCGAAACGGCTGAACTGATTTTCTTGAAAATTTACACAGTTGTACTATAAGCGTCTGCGAGTTTTCTTAGCTAGGTTTTGTGTGGAGGTACCCCCGATAAATATCGAAAATCGATAATGGAAAAAAACGAGTTATAGAAGGAGTGGTCTGATTTTAATCAAACTTGATACACTCATAGACAAAAACATAAGAAACGATATTCAGAAGTTTCAATGTTGCAGTTCTTACAATAGTGCAGAAAATCGATAATATATATATATAAAAAGGAAGATGCTTGTATGTGTGTCTGTTTATCTGCCTTCATGTCTTCCATGGTTCGCTGCTGCTGCACGTTGTCCGCCGTTTGCCGTTGCCACCTCTGCCTCCATCGCCGCCGCCTTCACTGCCACCGCCGAACCGAGATGACAACGACTGCGACTATGACGCCACCGCCGCCGCCACCGCGAAGCAAAGTCGAAAACAACGAAGGATGTGCGTTGTGGTGCAGTGGATATCGACTCAGAATTACAAATCGGGGATCCGAGTTCAAATTCCAGTTGAATTCCTTGCATTTACTTACTCACAAATACTCTTGGGGAAAGCTATTAATCCGTCTCATCCCACCAGTAATGGTTTAAATAATAGGACAGATTGGGTTCTATAGCCTTGGCTGGCAACCAGTCTACTGCAGAAAGCAGTGACAACCTATTCGCCCAAAGCGTGTATCACGTAAGGCATGTATGAGGAAGGAGAGATCAGAGAATCTGATGCTCACGGGACAGATAGAGGGAGAGAGGGACAATGGGAAAGCAGCGCACGGCATCCTTGATGAACTTGAACATATGGATGGTGTAGCGGGGATTGAGTGGAATAACAGGCGAAGGGACATTAAAAGCGACAAGTGTTACGGAGATGTGAAGGGACACGGCACATAAAAGAAGAAGATCCGTCTCTTCCATCCAGTTATGGGTTAAATAACAGGACAGATTGGGTTCTATAGCCTTGGCTGGCAACCAATCTACCGCAGAAAGTAATGGCAAGCTAATGCGGAATAATCATCACCCCAGTCAGTCATGTCTCTTTCGAGACATGATCGTCCAAAGAGTGTATGTCGTATGGCACTTGACTGAGGTTAATTTAATTCTTCTACGCAATTTTTAAAGGTGGTCTATTTAATTCAATTTCACTTGTGGACTCCTTTGACCTCATCGCTCATGTAAGTGGATTTTGTTGACATTTGATTGGTGTAGCAGAAACATTCACGACCCACATGGATTTCATCAGCAACGTCCACAGGCAGGTCTCTCGGATCTTCACCGACCGACCTTCAGGCGGAACATATACATTTTGGTATCAGCTCTTATGGATGACCTGATCGCTTCCGTATAACTCCGACTTTTCCACATTATGATTTTGCACAATTTTCACAACGATGTTTTATTCATCTTGCAGTCTTGGAGCTATTTTTGTCGTTGTTTGTCAAACAAATAAACATTTCCTTGATAAAGGAAGAAAGTTATTTTTCATGTTTAGTCATTACTGAGCTGAAAACTACGACAACATGGACTATATTTAACATTGAGATAAATTCGTTCTCGTCATTTTTTCCAACAGTGTTATCTAATCTATCTAAACTTATTTATAAATGGAACTTTGTTTGTATGTGTGTCTATGTGTGTGTGTGTCCGTTAACTATAGACTCCGAAACGGCTGAATCGATTTTCTTGAAAATTTACACATATAAATTTACACTATAAGCGTCTGCGAGTGTTCTTACCTAGGTTTTGTGTCGAGGTACCCCCGAGGTATATCGAAAATTGATAATCGAAAAAATCGGGATATAGAAGGAGTGGTCCGATTTAATCAAATTTGATACACTCATAGAAAAAGACATAAAAAACGATATTCAGAAGTTTCAAGGTTGCAGTTCTTACAATAGTGCAGAAAATCGATAATATATATGTATAAAAAGGAAGATGTTTGTATGTGTGTCTGTTTATCTGCCTGTATGTCTGTATTTTTTTCAGCCTTTTTAATTTAGTTTTTGCTTCGCGTTTGGCTCTAAGTAGAATTCATTGTAGTTCTTAGTTTCAGCCATGATACCATTTACTCAGAAAACTTATTTAGCCTTCAAAATTCAGTTTAGGACGAAAAAACTCATTTGATATCGATACCAGGAAATCAAAATTTGATTTATATCCATTCATTTTCTTTTAGTCTGTTCCGGTAATCCATTACACAGTTAACTGTCAATGCCTCGTTTCGATCTTGGGTCACCCATGGACAAAACCCACTGACAGATATTTTGTCTGGAATTGGTGGATGAATTACTTAAAAATAATTCTGTACTCAGTAAACTTCGCACCTGTGTTTTCACTTGTTAACATTTCGGCTAGTTTTACCGATAAAAATACTTATATTCTCTAATTTTAGAGAAATATTTTCTCATCTTGGAAATCACTTAAAATTAATACCAGCCATGTAAAAATAGGGTTAAATGTCTATGGTAGATGTACGACGACTATACAGCATATTAAATTTGAGATACTACTCGCTGTCGCTCGTATAATGAAACATAACATTTGAGTTCAAGTAATAAAAAAACAGTAATAAAAAACTGGTGGTCACATCTGATCTTTAAATAAACGTTTTGTTTCATACGGGTGTACTGATTTTTCGATGGTAGCATATTCATCGTTTTGCCAATTGTTTCAATAGTGTAGATGGTGTTAATAAATAATGACCGATAATATCCGTTTTGGTTGTGCCAAGATACTTTAAAAATAATAAAATATCATCTGTTTGCTTTAGAAGAAAACTAAATTTGTGTTAAAATTCGTAGTGCTAAATATATATATATATATATATATATATATATATATATATATATATGCACACAGAAAATCTAAGCAAAAGCCACCAACCTACCACTTTGCTCTACTTTCGTATTGAGCGCTTTAGTGTTAGGGTTTTCGTCTTGAGGTTTTTTTCTTTCTTTCGAGTGCTTGACTTTTTGTTGATGTACTTCGTTTATTTCTTTTTTTACTTCCCCTTCTTTTCCCTCCGAGTTCGTTCTCGGTGGGTTATGCAAGACAATTTAAATTATAACTTAATTAATACCAGTTTCGGCAGAGTTCTGTTACTATTGGTATTGCTATTACTATATATATATATATATATATATATATATATATATATATATATATATACGCATCAAGCAAAGCTTGACGTATGCGTACAAATGCATTCATAATCTCTCCCTTTTTTCTTGAATGAATTTTTGTTTATTTGCGGTGATTTTTTATATTAATTTATCTCGCCAAATATCAAGTATTGATTAACACAATGCTTTATTTTGTGATTTTTATAACGGTGGTGAAAAACAAAATGTCTGTAGAAATAGAAGAAAAACATAAATAAAATATGTTTTTTACGCCACTACCATCACCAAGGGTAACTAATAAATAAAATTTTGTGCAGATCTTACGAGTAGTCTCCCTGAATTGAATCCTTGAAAGCTCCTGGCTGGCGGGAACACGTGCACAACAAAAGGTGTGTCGAGAATTAGTTGGGGGTGGTGCATGGTTGACCGACGTAAAATTCTCATCTGCGCGCGGAAGAAACACGAGATTTACTCGTTATCGATTTTGCGCGATGAAGAGAAGCTCAAGCACTACAGACAGCATGGAAACATTCATTTTATGCAAATCTTTTATCTTTTTTCTTACTTTTAATATATTTATTTCCTACTTAGATTCTCTCTCCCCCCTCTCTCTCTCTTTCTGAGTTACTCACAACAGCAGCGTTGATCAATTCCTTCCTACCACTACACAGTTAAAGTCGTTGGAATATCTATCTATCTATCTATCTATCTATCTATCTATCTATCTATCTATCTATCTATCTATCCTCATTGTATAATATCTATCTATCTATCTATCTATCTATCTATCTATCTATCTATCTATCTGTCTATCTCATCCTGTATAATATCTATCTATCTATCTATCTATCTATCTATCTATCTATCTATCTATCTATCTCATCCTGTATAATATCTATCTATCTATCTATCTATCTATCTATCTATCTATCTATCTGTCTATCTCATCCTGTATATATCTATCTATCTATCTATCTATCTATCTATCTATCTATCTATCTATCTCATCCTGTATAATATAATATATCTATCTATCTATCTATCTATCTATCTATCTATCTATCTATCTATCTATCTCATCCTGTATAATATCTATCTATCTATCTATCTATCTATCTATCTATCTATCTATCTATCTATCTATCTCATTCTGCTTAATATCTATCTATCTATCTATCTATCTATCTATCTATCTATCTATCTATCTATCTTACACCCTTTCCGTATCTATCTATCTATCTATCTATCTATCTATCTATCTATCTATCTATCTATCTATCTGTTGGATTATTATTTGTTAATCTAACAAAATTTTATTTCCTTCTTAGGCTCTCTCTCTTTCTCTCTCTCTCTCTCTCTCTTTCGCTCTCTTTCTATCAGTTTATCGCAGCAGCGATACTCAGTGTTTTTCTTCACCACATACACAAACAGTTAAACTGGGAAAATATCTATCTATCTATCTATCTATCTATCTATCTATCTATCTATCTATCTATCTATCTATCTATCTATCTATCTATCTATCTATCTCATTTGGTTAAATATCCATCTATACATCTATTTATTTATTTCTGTCTGTGTCTGTGTCTGTCTGTCTGTCTGTCTGTCTCTCTCTCTCTCTCTCTCTCTCTCTCTCTCTCTAGATATATATATATATATATAATGTGAAGAGATTTACACTTCACTGAGAGGTGTTGTTTTAGTCATGCCGACTTCGAAGTTGTGTGAAGGCATTTTGTGATGACTTCACTCTTCAGGTTTACTAATGTTGTTTCCAAATTATTTTCCCTATTTGTATCAATTTTGGTTTAATTTGACATCATGGTGAATTTTGTTTCTTCAGTGGTTTTGGTGATTAATTTTATTTTTTTAATTACTTTTTATTGTACTGACATCTTTTTATCGTGTTTAATTGTTGTACCATTTATATTCCTAACTTATTTCTCCTTCCTACGCCCATAAAACAACCTCGTTTCTTATTCCTCTATCAGGAAGGAACCTTGAGCCTATTATTAGTAGAACACTGAGTAAAAATCTTGTTCTAGACACATCTATTGCTGCTCTGCCAGCTATAGCTTCAGTACATGTAAGAAGAAAATATTGCATTTTTGAAAACAGAATAAAAATGTTGCCGAAAGTATATATTTTAAGGTGAGATGAATTATTCTCTTTTCTGGGTGGAACATATATATATATATATATATATATACTGTTTAATAAATATATATAATTATACCATTCAATAAATATAGCGGCCATCTATAAACAGGGCTACACAGTAAAAATAGGTTTACGTAGTAAAATATGTTGAATTATTAGCTAAAAATACACCACTTTTATATATATATATATATATATATATATATATATATACTGTAATTAATAACATCAGTTGAAAACCCAATTGCAAATAAAGTCTACATCGGATCTACAAAGAACACCTTTAAGCAACGTTGGTATATGCACTTAACTTCATTCAAAAACAACATGTTTCGAAACCAAACATCCATTTCTGCATATTTTTGGAAATTAAAGGACGCAAAAAAGAATTCCAAAGTAAAATGGAAAATACTGGAAAAAAACTAGGATCTGTAGGTCGCTTAACGACATCTGCCCTTTATAGCTGAGTGAAAAGCTGCACACTCTAAGGTACCCCAACAATAGCGAACTATTGAACCGTAGCGATGAATTAGCAGTGTTATGTAAACATCGAAAATAGTTTTCGTTAAAATTTGATTAACCAAACGGGATTTCTGAAAACTCGTGCTCTAATATAAAAATCAACTTACGGTTAAAATTATTTACCTATTTTAAGTATTATGCGGCCCCACTAAATACCTCATTCAGATAAAATAATCCTCTCCAAAAGTTAATATCCATGTTCAATCCACACAATAAAAAACGAATATTATATTAATAAAATAAAATAAACCCATACAACACTAAAAAGTCACTCTATTTCATCCACTCATAGATAGTAGTAAAATAAAAAGCGTCTACCATTTTTTTAAAAATCTAACATCCCAATATAGGAATTACCTAGACAAAACTAGAAAGTGACCTGTCCAAAACTAAACTACCCCGCCTCCTCTCCTAACCCAAAGCTGTATTTCTAGACCGGATTAGACATACTAAATTCCCATCCCACACATCACTTACATATCACATTCCCAAGAATGAATCGATTCCACCATTTATTTTCATTTCCACTAATCACCAGAAGATGGGCACTTGTGCTCTGAAACATGAAAATTTTTGTGTAGCGATACTATGCTTTTATAATCATTGAAACAACTATTACTATATATATATATATATATATATATATATATATATTGTAAATTATATTTTAGAACATGTACATAATTTTTCTGTATATATCCACGACAAAGGTACGTTTGTTTCGACATTGAATCTTCAATGTCTCATCAGGTGGTATGTAAAGATATGGAAAGACTGTTTCTTTATATTTGGTCAATTTAGTTAGGGTTAGTGATAGGAGAGTGCGTCTCTGACCGTTACATATCGAGCACTGTTTTAAATTAATGTAAGGATTCTTTCTTCGTTCTGCATTCACTTGGATATATATATATATATATATATATATATATATATATATATATATATATATATATATATAATTGAATTTTATTTTTGATGGATACTCTTATTTTACTAAATATTTTGTTTTTAATTAAACGGTATATTTATATTTATATATATATATATATATATATAATTCTACCAGCTTGAATATTTATGACGAAGTTTGTTAGGAAAATGAGTGTTATTTAAACTTACGAGCCCTTAGGGAAACCAGCAGTTGATCTGATGCGTATAGATAGATAGATAGATAGATAGATAGATAGATAGATAGATAGATAGATAGATAATGAAATGACTGGTGGAGAAGAGATAGATAGATAGATAGATAGATAGATAGATAGATAGATAGATAGATAGATAGATCTGGTCATTTTATATTTTTCTTTTCACGCATGTGTGCTGCTTCATTTTTATTTTCTAACATGCCCAGAATAATAGGCTCAATTGGACACCATCTGTAAGAAAAAGAGCGCCATGATGCAATTTGCTGTACCGCATGTCATTTGCACGGCGAGCTCCAATACGAACCTTCTAGAGTGTTTTTTTTATCAATCTGAGGAGAGTTCAGAGGATTCGAAAAGATTCTAATGGCAATGACGAAGGTGTCTAAAGTGATTACTAATGATACCCCCAGTCATCTTCCCACGGAGACTCTGATTCTGTACGAAGGCCTACATCAACTGCCTTGAGGAGGTAGTGTTGAATGGGTCAAGAGAATGGTTGCTGGAATATTCTATGTCTGGCAACAGGACTCGGCACCATGTCACACAAGCAAGAGAACCCAGTCATTGTTGTTTGATAATGTCTGTTACCCCATCACTTCTTACATCTGTCAACCTTCCTTTCCAAATTGCAACCCCCTTGATTCTTATTTGTAGGAAGCAGTTGAGCGACAGACCAAAAGAATTTTGTAACACTAAAGATGAACTGAATGCAAAGATTTTAGCAGCATTCAGATTGAACTTAGAGATCGTCCAGAAGAGTTGCAAAAATATTTTGAAATCATTTGGATTTTGTGGTTAAAGCCAGTAGCAATTTTATAGAATAAATTTACTTTTTAGGCTATCATAATATTTTTGTGTAATCGTTTAGTAAATATGTCTGTTAAAATGAAGATGCCACTGTTATTTTCAGTTTCGCATAATTTAGACAAACATTCATCCATCCAAACCTATAGATGTAAACTAACGGAAATAGACACAACGGAAATAAACCTCTTCACATCATATATATATATATATATATATATATATATATATATATATATATATATACAGACACAGACAGACTCAAATACAGACAGAGATATAATAGATATATATATGGATATTTAACTAAGTGAGATAGATAGATAGATAGATAGATAGATAGATAGATAGATAGATAGATAGATAGATGTAAAGCGAGATAGATATAGCTTGCAATAGGAAAATTGAAATAGCAGTTGGCTAGATAGGTGGGTAGATATGAACAGATTTTATGAATAAATTGTTGTATCCAGGAACACAGATAGATAGATAGATAGATAGATAGATAGATAGATAGATAGATAGATAGATAGATAGATAGATAGATAGATATGGTTTGCAATAGAAAAATTGAAATAGCAGTTGGCTAGATAGGTGGGTAGATATGAACAGATTTTATGAATAAATTGTTGTATCCAGGAACACAGATAGATAGATAGATAGATAGATAGATAGATAGATAGATAGATAGATAGATGGATATCGAAAGTCAAACATCGTAGATAGCTAGAATGATATAGATATGAACATATTCAGTGTGATATGAACAGACTGAGCAAGACAGGAACATAAACAAATCGATCAAACCATAGATGTTCCATTAATGACTAACGTTATTCCTTTTTATTTTTACAGTAATATATATATATATATATATATATATATATATATATATATGTGTGTGTGTGTATGTGTGTGTGTGTGTGTGTGTGTGTGTGTGTGTGTATATATATATATATATATATATATATATATGTATGGTTAGTTTTAAGGTGTGCTATATTAGAGAAAGTGCTCACTATCAGAGATAGAGCCCATGTATATATAAAAGTGAAGCATTGAAACAAACACTCAGAGGTGACAGACTGTTTCATGCTAGGCACAAACATCAGGCTACATCTGTTGGGTTTTTCCTTGGTTATTTATATATAAGGGTCAGTGGTATATTTGAGTAAACCTTTTAACGATTATTTGGGCTGAAGTAGATTGTTTATTTATTCATTTGGATAAATTTATTTTACTTGCTTTTATTTTTGTATTTTTTTCGGTTTTCGATGTTTATTTTATTTATTTATTTGTATTTACTTATTATTTTATTTTATTTATTTTTATTTTATTTTATTTTATCTATTCTAATAGTTGTTATGGCAACAATGGTTTTTAATTTGTTTTTTTATTTTTTTTAAATAAATTATTTGTTCATTATTATTATTTATTTATCCTTTTCAGTTTTCGATTTTTAGGTAACGTGGTAAAACATTGTTTTCCTGTCTGCATTTTGAGATGAGTTCAGATCTTTTCTTTAATCGTTTGTTTTGGTCTGGGAAGGTTATAAAAACTATTTTTCTTCCAAGCAAATTCTGCAGGTTTTGGAATGATTGTTGTGGCTGATATTCTTTTTCGTATTTTACATGATATTTTTGGCGTGATTTGTGTTTTGTTTTTAATTTCCCAAATATACTTAGAAAGCATTGTGCTGTTCGTGTATTTACTATTTGTGAAGGATGTTTTGTGTGTGTAGTTTGTTTGTTTCTTTGTTTATATTCTCTTATACCTATGCATATTTTTCCTGGTTATCTGTTGATTTTACTGTCGCTTGATATATTAGGTTGTTTTGTAAGCAATTACCACGCACGCCCACGTAATTCTCAGAGACACCTGTTCTGTTTGCCTCTGTAGTTATTTCCGCTGCTGCCGGAAATAAGGTCAAAGCGACATCCGTTCCTTTCAACGACCGGAAACACCCTCGCTTGCATCAGCCTTCCTCGGGTGGGGCCAGATTGTTATATTACATACCAAAGACAGTTTTAAAGTCAGATGGAAAAGGCATAATCTACATTTAAACTAGAAACCTTTTAAAAGTTATACAAAACTGGCTAGACACGTGTAGAAATTAAATTAAAAGTATGGAAAAGAACCCGATATAACTTAAAGCATAGTAAAAACAGCCAAACCTTAAAACGGTGGTAAAGTATGCTGATTATACCAGGAAGAAAAAAATGGCTGTTAAGTTGTTCTCTGACATAAATGAATTACTAAATATAAGAACAGGATCTTTTGGTCAAACGGAAGGGGAGACAATGGCCGGGAATTCCCACATTAAAATGACCATGTGTCACATCCGGGCTTGCGTGGGAACCCTAGTAAATACAGAAGGGGAGACAATTCAACATAACAATTATAGTAGTTTATGCATCAACAACGCAAAAAAGTGAGAAAGAAATAGAATCTATCTATTCCACTCTTATTTCTTTGTTACTTATTGATTTGATTTCTTTCTCGATTTTATGTATTTCTGTCTTTTGTCATTTGAATGAAAGTTACAGACCTGCTCCCTTAATAGGGATCGAATTTACGTTTTCGTTTTTTCATTTTAAAACTGAGAAACACTTAAAAGGGAATACAAGTGCGATTCCTGTTGGTATTTTCTTCATTAAGACTTTAAAATCTATATGTCGGTAAACATTAATTTTACTGATTTAAGTGTAGGATCGGATCAGCTACCTGTACTGACCCAGTAAGTATCTGACCGCCTCATGCTGTTCTTTACTTTCCTAAGAGCCAGATTAATTTGAAAATGGACTCCTCTTGTCATATTTGGGCGAGAGTTGCCCAGTTCTCACTTTACAGTTTTGATGAAGACAAAAACGTCTCTGAGTCCTTGTGGGTGACGTTTGTTTTCCGCCCTCTAACCTCTCTCCCACGGGCAGGATGTGTCGAGCGTCTCCCTAAACTATCGCTATTCAATAGAAAGTGCTCGGACGAACTACATTCCTTGATTTCTTTACAAAACACCAGATACCTAAATAACAACGTTCAATACAACATCGTTAACAAGGAATGTAACTGTAGGAACAAAAATCAATGCCCACTCAAAGGACTTTGCAATAGAAAAGGAATTATTTACAAAGCAAAAGTTCATGGCATAGATTATCAAAGAAGAACATATTTAGGATCTACCAAAGACAGATTTAAAGACAGATGGAATAACCATAAAATTTAAACTAGAATGCTTCTTTTTTCGCGCTTAACGCCTTTGGAACTCCCTCCATATTCTTGCTTTTTTGACGGCTATAACCTTTAAGAATTTAAATGCAAAGTCAATTCCCATCTCTTATCCATTTAACTCCAGCTCTTTCCATATCACCCCGTGTATCTTGTTCTTTTCCTTTCTCTCTACCTTTACAACTGTCTTCACTCGTGTGTTCATATCCTTCTCTTGCCCTTTCTTTTTCTTTCCCTGTAGCTGCTTTGTCTTTGATTTCGCTCTTTTCTTGTCTAAAACTTTAAATCTCTTATGTAGCCCCCTGCACATCAGTGGTGGTACCGCCTTTATTCGGGTGAAATGATTAAAAAAAGATAAAACAACTTCACAAAAACTGGCTAACCACATGTGGAAATGAAAATTAAAGTATGGAAAAGAACCTGATATAACTTGGAGCATAGTAAAAATAGCCAAACCTTACAACAGTGGTAAAATATGCAGATTATAAGAGAAAATTTGGCTATTATGTTGGTTGGTTATTTTGTTTTTATAGCATATCAACCTCGGCGGGTCATTTGTTGCCAACTAAATTTTTATTTATTTATTGCCGGTAATACCTTTCTTTCAACAATTTATTGTTGTTTTTATATCAGTTCAGTGTCTAGTAATAATTTTCGAGTATCAAGATTCATTGGAATTTGTTTTCTTTTTTTAAGAGCAGAGTCCCCAAGTCCTACCCTGTTATTTAACACATAACTGGAGGGAAGGGACGGATTAATACCTTTCCCAAGTGTACCAGTGCTTAAGTGAATGCAGGGTATTCAACTGGAATTCAAACTCGGCTCACCGATTTCTCTTTCAGAGCCGATATCCACTGCACCACAACGCACATCCGTCACTAAACGCTTACATCACCTGGTATTCCCAAGCGTTCACCTATCTAAGTACTGACCAGGCTCAACTTTGCTTAACTTCGGTGATCTAGAGGGATCCGATGTATTCAATGTGATATGGCTTTAAGCCGACTATTATGTATTTCCCAGACAAAAATGAATTACTAAATGAAAAAAAAAACGAAGTTATGACCAGGTGTAGCCATACAAACCTATTAGAATCATGCAATCAAGTATGAAAGTGTTCTAAGAACTTTAAGTAACTTCTCTTAATTTTGAAAATTGCGAGTTCGTAAAAGATTCCTGTTGCTTAAGCGTTAAAAAAAACGGTAAAATCAGTTATTATAAATCGCTTGAAGATACCAAAAGGTAGAAACCTGGCTTGCGTAATAAGCAATATTATTGTATTTAACACTTTTAATACAACTGTGTACTACTCTAATTTAATTATGACCAAAGCTAAATGACTAAATAATTGTTTATATATATATATTCTAAACATATACTGTTCAATATAAGAGACAATGAATGTCTATTATGTTTAATCATGAGCCTTTCTGAAAATGGCTCATGTGAGCCGAAAGCTTAGAAGCAACTTAATAAAAAATTCTCCAAATGTTCGAGAATTTTGTTTTTATTTTCAACTGAAATTAAAGCCAAAATACGACATTTAGAACGGCTCATGATTAAACATAATAGACATTCATTGTCTCTTATATTTAACAGTATATGTTTAGAAAATTATCTGCTGCCTCGATACACTATATATATATATATATATATGTATATATTTGCGGGTATTCATATATGCGTACACTACTTTGTATGCGTACGTGTATATCTAAGTATTTACGCATATGCAGGGTTTGCATGTGTAGATATCCTCTTTTCAATTCTTTCTGTCTCGTTAATTGAATCTATGCGTATCGATTAGGAAAAAAGCTAACAACGAAATACAAGATAAATGAAATGTGCAAAAATAAATCCCCAAAAAAGGAAAACCAAAAATCTGGTTTTGCCAGGAGGTAATTAAGTACATTTCCTATCCTTTACGTGAGATTTTATTTCATTCATCATTTACCTATATGTATATATATATATATATATATATATAGGTAAATGATATATATATATATATATATATATATATGTTCTTGCAATCTTTTTACTTGTCATCAGAGTGGGGCCATTGCGTCCATCGTGAGGTCAAAATAGTACGATAATTATAGACAACTCTCTCCTGGAACAAATCCAGCAAAGCTAATTTTTCTCCCTCTGTTTTCTTTCGTACAACTCAAAATAAAGCCGATTCGGCCCGATTTATATTTTTTTAATGCTTTCCAATACGAATTTATTACCGTGTTTTATTTCAGACTATCTGCATTGATGGCGTTCGAAGACTTCAAATAAAAAACAAAACACCTTTTTCTCAATACTTTTCCAGCATATAATCAGATAAAGAAACTGTTTCTTCCTAGTGCCAGCATACGAAGGTACCTGGAATATTGCAAAATATTGTTTGTTATTAAGTGTTCACCAAATATAAGGCCCAAGAACTACTCAAGCTTGTTTTTACGGAATGTGTTTGTTGCATGAACGTAAAAGAAGGGTGTAGAAGTAGAGCTTTTTCACGAAAAATACAAGAAAGGACATCAGCCACAACAATCAATCGAAAGACCTGTAGACTTTGCTTGAAATAAAAGTAGCTATTATTACCTTCCCAGTCCAAAACAAAGGACTAAATAAATGATCTGAACTCATCTAAAAATGCAGACATAAGCACAATGTTTTACAATGAGCAAAGATGAAGGTTAACACTAAATTTGAAAAAATTAAGATTCTTTTTGGTTTTTGTTTAGTTTAATTGTTTCACAACAAATCCCAAATCACGCCAAAAATATCACGGAAAATACGAAAACGAACATCAGCCCCAACAATCAATCCAAAACCTGCAGACTTTGCTTGGAAGAAAAATAGTTTTTATAACCTTCCCAGACCAAATCAAAAGATTAAATAAATGATCTGAATTCATCTCAAAATGCAGACAAGAAAACAATGTTTTACTATCAGCAAAGATAAAGGGGAACACTAGAATTAAAAAGTTTATGATTCTTTTTGTGTTTTGTTCTTTTTTATCGTTTCACCCCAAGCAAAGCAGTCATGCCACTGGTGCACAGGGGGCTACATATGAGGAGATCAAAAAGTTATATCAGTATAGCATGGGTAAGAGAAGGATGAAAATACTGGTTTGAAGAGAGTTACGTAAGAGTAAAGTAAGAAAAGCAAGATTCAGGGATAAGGATGAAAAAGATGAAAGTCAAGGGGATAAATGAAAGCCATTGGCGTTGCATGTAAATCTTTTGAGATTATAGCTGTCAGGGAAGTAAGTATACGGAATGAAGTTCCAAAAACGAAAAACGGGAGAAAAAAGCTGTGATAGTAGAAGAGGAGGTTACATTTAATTATTTTGGCAGTAAATGGGTGAGACCTTTTTGCTAGTGTAGCTCCTCCAGTAAGGAGGGGCACCACCGAGATAAGCTCGTTGGAGCAGAAGCCGTTAAAATATTTGTAGAAAAGACAGAGGGAAGCCACATCACGTCGGTGAGAAAGTGACCGAAGTCAAGCTCCCAGGACGAGATCAGTTATGATCAGGGAATTATACTCTCGGGAGCCTGCATCAAAAATTAGCTGTTATGGAGAAAAAAACTCCCTAAATGAGACTTACTCATGGAATAAGAAAGTTATGGGGATGATTAGCTGTGAGTACCGATGGCACTGGGAATGTAACCTGCTAGAGAAATTAAAATAGGAACAATTTTCTCTCGTATCCTAAAAATCAAAACTCACAGGCATTATATATAAGGAACCTCATGTATTAGGACAGTATATAAGAGAAGAATAAAATGCTACATGGAGTTTAACTTTACATACACATCGACGAAAGTATCTATTTTTATGCGCGTTTCATCCTAAGCAAGGCAGTAATTCTACTAGTAAGCATAGGTTTACATGAGAGGAGAGCAAAGAGAAAAAAAAAACAACAATAAAAATGAAGCAGAGTGTTATGGTGCCTATTTATATTGGAATGAACTCTTCCTCCTTCATAAATATTAACCTGCAACACTTCCTAAAGGAGGCAGTCGAGACGGACACTTCTATCTGCTGACTAATAACACTCTCTTATTTTGTATATATGTTCTGCTATTCCAATACATTGGTTCAACCTAACTTCTTCTTTCTTCCTGACCCTAACAGGCCACAACACTATCTATCTATCTATCTATCTATCTATCTATCTATCTATCTATCTATCTATCTATCTATCTATCTATCAAGGCAGTTGAGACGAAGATAATTAATGTCATATTTTGAAATTTCATTTTCATAAATGGCTATGGTTCCTTATCTATTTTGGAATGAACTCTTCCTTCTTCATAAATACTAACATGCAAGACTTGCTGGGAGGCAGACAAGACGCAGTGTAACTTTTTGGTCGGACATTTCTATCTACTGATTAATAATACTTATATTTTGTATATATGTTCTGTCATTCCAATACACTGGTTCAGTCTATCTTCTTTTTTTGTCATTCTTACTGGTTCTAACAGCCCACAACACAGAGGCTGTCGGAAAAAGGACAAGAGAAAAATAAGAATCAATGAGATAATAGATGACAATTGACGTTGTACCGAAAATTTTGGAGATTGTAGTTATCAATGAAGCAAATATAGTTCGACAGGCGGGAAGTGCGATAAAAGAAACTGTGAAATAGAAGTGCAGGTTACATTTGATTGTTTTAACTGTGAAAGGGTGGGACCTAGATGCCAGCTTTAGTAGTTAGAGTAAATTCGTGTAGAGAGGGCACCAGGGAGATAAGTTTATCAGAGCAGAGGCCATGAAAGTATTTGTAAAAAAGACAGAGGGAAGCCAAATCCAGTCGGTGTGAAAGTGACTGAAGTCGAGCTGCCAAATCAACGTTGTTGATCCTTTTTTTGAATTTTGTCGAGAACTCTGAGACGAATAGCAGGAGTATCCGTCGGTTGTTAAAACCATTTCGTTAATCTTCGGGATTTTCCGTTATATATATATATATATATATATATATATATATATATATATATATATATATATATATGTATGTATATATATATATATATATTGTATAACCCGGATATAAGAGACTCTGCTATAAGAGAAAACCGGGTATAAGAGAAATTATCTCTGGTTCCAAATTAGAGCCTGTGGTAATGTATATAAAATAGTCCACACCCGGATATAAGATTAACCCAGATATAAGATAATTTCTCTCTTATATCCGGGTTACGCTGATATACCTGTGTGTGTGTTTTGTGACAACAGAGAGCTTAAATGAGTGAATGTGAATATTATACATCAACATTAATAGACATCTAATCGAGCACATAAACAGAAGCCATAATAGCCAGAATAACCGGATTGTAGTCTAATAGGGTGGCTAGTCAATCCCTATTGCAGACGCCTGTTCAGGTACATTTGTTTTTATACGGCAACTATGCTGAACTGACTTAGTTACAGATTCTTTAGAGAGCGCGTTATCTAATGTGATTAACAGCTAGAAGAAGACCATCACACTCAAGCCCTTGGTCACGATGACTTGTGACTTCGTGCTAACACAAACTTCGACATAGGCCAATGACTTTCATCTACCCAATTTAATTCACAAGGTTTGCGTCAACCCGTGATATGGTTTTCATGTGCTCTTACCACACACTAAAATCGCAAAAATCAAGTGTTCACCTTCATGACAAATCGACAATGGTGGTATTCAAACCCGGGTTTTATGGTCAGAAAACGAACGTTCCAAGGTCGAAGAGATTCTCTAAACTTTTATTACCTAACAAACATTTTCAAATTACTTTTGACTTTTTACATTAAGCATTCCAGGGTCGAATATGGAGAAAAACGAGATTTGCCCCTTTTACGTAGCATCGTATGGGAATTTTTCTATCAACTGTAAAGGAATATTTTGATATGAAGTGTAACGGTTATCGAGGCCAGAGTGGTACTTGCGAATTGAGATCAAATTCCGGCATTGAAAAAATATGAATGTATGTCATTTGCAGGCTATTATTTAAATCGCAAAGTATACTGGTGTTTCTTTGTGTGGAAAACGGATTTAGTGAAGGAAAACTCTGAATTCAAAAACCTGGAAAAGTCTACAGGAATCCACTCCATTACCTATTACAGGAAATTGTAGTAATTTAGACATATTGAAAGAAGCTATGTAGAACCAAGACCCCGATAATTTTTTAAGGAACAAAAAAAAATACCAAACACATTTCAGAACATCGTTTCTCTCAGCCATATGAACCGAGAAATGACTGAATTTATTTCCACGAATAAAACCAACTTCCCGCAGAAGACAGCTTCTCCATCAGTGACTCCTGAGTACTTCACTAATTCGGCATTTAAAATACAGCCCACGATAGACAGCTATCAATAATTTGTTTTCATAATCGTATCGCTCCAAGAAAGGCATGTTACTGCCACAGTTGTGCAGTGGGTTTCATAAGAGGAAAGTTATGAGAAAGATTGAGAGGTTCAGGAGGTGTCAGGAAGAAAGTAGGAGAAGGAAGAGAATACTACTGAGAGTGGGGTGGACGAAGAAAACGCATGAGAGAGAGAGGGTGTAAGTTAGTGAGACAGGAGATGACTATTGACTTTATATTTAAATTCTTGGAGATTATAGCTGTCGGGAAAGCAAGTATGCGGAAGGGAATTCCACAGACGGGAAGTGCGAGAAAAAATGCTGCCGGAGTAGAATTTGCGTTTACAATTTATTGGTTTCACAGTAAAAGGATGGAACCTAGTTGCTAATCTTGTGGCTCGAGTAAATTCATATATAGGGGACATCAGTGAGCTAAGTTCATCGGAGCAGAAGCCGTGAAAGAATTTGTAGAAGAGACAATGGGAAGCCACATTGCCTCGGTGAGAAAGCGACTGTATCCTAGCTGCCAAGTCGGAATCGATCACATTACAGATTCTCCGTTGATTTGGTCGAGGACACCTAAGTGAATAGAAGGAGCACCCGACCAGATATGGCAGCAATATTCAATCCACGGGGGGATGATAGATTTGTATATGTGCAGGATTATTTCGGAAGGGAAAAACTTCCACAGAGAACCAACTTTCTTAGCAGCTGATTTAGCTATAGATTCTATATAGTTATTCCACTTGAGTTCTGATGACGTGAGAGTTAATCTGAGGAGACGCGGCGTTTTACTTTCAGGGAGAGAAGCCTGATCCGTGTTAATGGCTGGGAGAAACGATTGACTGTGGTGGTTATTAGATAGCAGCTTCGTTTTGGAAGCATTAAATTTAACGAGCCATTTCTTACCCCAGTCCACCACGGATTGGATGTCCTTTTCAAGCTCGGCGGCGAGGTTTGCTTTGTCAGCCTCGGTAGATTTTTGATCGAGACGAGAGTAAACCGTAGTGTCGTCAGCATATATGCCCACTTGGTATCTTATTACATCAGGGAGATCGTTAATATAGATAAGAAAAAGCGTGGGACCTAGAATAGAGCCTTGAGGGACACCCGCATTCATGGATTTCCAGCAGGAAAGCAAGAAACAGAAAGGCAGTAGCTATAGTGTCTAGAGAGAGCAGAGTAGAGTTCAGGAGCACATTTCTTTAGGACAATGATGGGTATTCCGTCGCCAGCGATCTCCTTATGGGGGTCAAGCTTAGAAATTATTTTGGAGACTACCGAAGGAGTATGTCAGTCAGTTGGGCCTGGGTTTTCAGGGGGAAGTCTGGTACAGATATTCTAGACGAGTCCAGTGTCAAGTTCATGGAGAATCCGCGAGCGAAGCACTCAGCCTTGTCTGTTGAAAAGGTGAGGACCTCAATTTCGTTGATTTGAGGGGGGGATTGAGGGCTTTTACAGAGCCTCCAGTATTCTTTGGAATCGAAATTACGGGATGCTATGCGTTGCTTCATTCTGGCTGCAAACATCATCTTAGCTCCTTTAAGAACCTTCTTGCATTTATTACTGTTATACTCTGACGCGTGACTCCAGTAACGCCGAAAGAAGTGATTTCGGTGGGCGATGGCAGCTGAGCAGGCAGGGGAGAACCAGGGCGATGAGTGAGATTTAAGTCTCAACTTTCTGGCAGGGATGAAAGCATCGATGCCAGCATTAACCCAAGAGGAGACCCAGTCTTCAACAGGAAGGCTAAATACTTTATTCCAAGGGACGTCACTCAGGCAATCGCGGAATGAGTCCCAATCAGCTCTTTGGTAGCAGTAAGATATTCTGCTGGTCTGAGGTTCTTGGGTGGGGTGGAGGCGGAAGGAGATGCTGACGGAAACTAACGCATGATCAGAGTTTCCGAGGGGGCAGAGATGCTTGACATTGCGAGAGTCAGGGTAGGTGATAAAGCACAGATCTAGTAGTGAGTCGTGTCCGTTAGAGTTCTTACGAAAATGCCTGGGGAACTTCACCACATGCTTAAGGGACTGAGTGATAGAAAAAATTCATAGTGTGTACACCAGCAAGATCTGTGACGGAGTTATCTAGCTACTCAGCATGAGGGGCGTTAAAGACGCCAAACAGAAATATATGGGCAGACGAGTGAGAGGAAAGAAAGCTACGCGTACAAATAGTCAGTCAGTTAAGTGCCATACGTGATACACGCTTGGGCGATCATATCTCGAAAGAGAATGACTGATTGGGTAGAAGATTATCCCGCAGTAGGTTGCCATTGCTTTCTGCGGTAGACTGATTGCCGACCAAGGCTATAGAACCCAATCTGTCCTACTGTTTAACCCATAACTGGAAGGAAGTGATGGATTAATACCTTTCCCAAGGGTATTTGCGCGTAAGTGAATACAATGGATTCAACTGGAATTCGAACGCGGCTCCCCGGTTTCTCGTTCCTAGCCGATATTCACTGTACCAAAACGCACATACGTGCTGCTTTAATAAATTTCAATAATTTTCTTACGTTTATATTGCAATAAATTCTTACGCTTTATATTTCAATAATTTTTTACAATAAATATTGCAATAATTTTCGTACGATTTATATTGCAATAAGTTCTTAAGCTTATATTGCAGTAATTTGTTACGCTTTAAATTATAGTAATTTTCTTACGATTTATATTGCATAAATTTCTTATGCTTTATAAGGCAATATTTTTTTACGCTTGATATTGCAATAATTTCTAACGCTTTATATTTCAATAATTTCTTACGTTTTATGATGCCATAATTTCTAACGCTTTATATTGCAATAATTTCTTACGCTTTATAATGCAATAATTTCTTACGTTTTATATTGCAATAATTCTTACGCTTTATATTGCAATAATTTCTTGCGCTTTATATTGCAATAAATTCTTACGTTTTATATTGCAATAATTTCTTACCCTTTATATTGCAATAAATTCTTACGCTTTATATTGCAATAATTTCTTACGATTTATATTGCAATAAATTCTTACGTTTTATATTCCAATAATTTCTTACGTTTTATATTGCAATATTTTCTTACGCTTTATATTGCAATAATTTCTTACGCTTTTTATTGCAATAATTTCTTACGCTTTATATTGCAATAATTTCTTACGCTTTATATTGCAATAATTTCTTACGCTTTATAAAGGAATATTTTTTATGCTTTATATTGCATTAATTTCTTACGCTTTATAAGGCAATATTTTTTTACGCCTTATATTGCAATAATTTCTTACGCTTTATATTGCAATAATTTCTTACGCTTTACATTGCAATAATTTCTTACGCTTTATATTGCAATAATTTCTTACGCTTTATAAAGGAATATTTTTTTATGCTTTATATTGCATTAATTTCTTACGCTTTATAAGGCAATATTTTTTTACGCCTTATATTGCAATAATTTCTTACGCTTTATATTGCAATAAATTCTTACGCCTTATATTGGAATAATTTCTTACGCTTTACATTGCAATAATTTCTTACGCTTTATATTGCAATAATTTCTTACGTTTTATATTGCAATAATTTCTTACGCTTTACATTGCAATAATTTCTTACGCTTTATATTGCAATAATTTCTTACGCTTTACATTGCAATAATTTCTTACGCTTTATATTGCAATAATTTCTTACGCTTTACATTGCAATAATTTCTTACGCTTTACATTGCAATAATTTCTTACGCTTTATATTGCAATAATTTCTTACGTTTTATATTGCAATAATTTCTTACGCTTTATATTGCAATAAATTCTTACGTTTTATATTGCAATAATTTCTTACGCTTTATATTGCAACAAATTCTTACTCTATATTATGCAATGATTTGTTACGCTTTATATTGCAATAATTTCTTACGCTTTATATTGCAATAATTTCTTACGCTTTATAAAGGAATATTTTTTATGCTTTATATTGCATTAATTTCTTACGCTTTATAAGGCAATATTTTTTTACGCCTTATATTGCAATAATTTCTTACGCTTTATATTGCAATAAATTCTTACGCTTTATATTGCAATAATTTCTTACGCTTTATATTGCAATAAATTCTTACGCTTTATATTGCAATAATTTCTTACGCTTTATATTGCAATAAATTCTTACGCTTTATATTGCAATAATTTCTTACGCTTTATATTGCAATAATTTCTTACGCTTTATATTGCAATAATTTCTTACGTTTTATATTGCAATAATTTCTTACGCTTTACATTGCAATAATTTCTTACGCTTTATATTGCAATAATTTCTTACGCTTTATATTGCAATAAATTCTTACGTTTTATATTGCAATAATTTCTTACGCTTTATATTGCAATAAATTCTTACGCTTTATATTGCAATAATTTCTTACGCTTTATATTGCATTAATTTCTTACGCTTTATAAGGCAATATTTTTTTACGCCTTATATTGCAATAATTTCTTACGCTTTATATTGCAATAAATTCTTACGCTTTATATTGCAATAATTTCTTACGCTTTATATTGCAATAAATTCTTACGCTTTATATTGCAATAATTTCTTACGCTTTATATTGCAATAATTTCTTACGCTTTATATTGCAATAATTTCTTACGTTTTATATTGCAATAATTTCTTACGCTTTACATTGCAATAATTTCTTACGCTTTACATTGCAATAATTTCTTACGCTTTATATTGCAATAATTTCTTACGTTTTATATTGCAATAATTTCTTACGCTTTACATTGCAATAATTTCTTACGCTTTATATTGCAATAATTTCTTACGTTTTATATTGCAATAATTTCTTACGCTTTACATTGCAATAATTTCTTACGCTTTATATTGCAATAATTTCTTACGTTTTATATTGCAATAATTTCTTACGCTTTACATTGCAATAATTTCTTACGCTTTACATTGCAATAATTTCTTACGCTTTATATTGCAATAATTTCTTACGTTTTATATTGCAATAATTTCTTACGCTTTACATTGCAATAATTTCTTACGCTTTATATTGCATTAATTTCTTACGCTTTATAAGGCAATATTTTTTTACGCCTTATATTGCAATAATTTCTTACGCTTTATATTGCAATAAATTCTTACGCTTTATATTGCAATAATTTCTTACGCTTTATATTGCATTAAATTCTTACGCTTTATATTGCAATAATTTCTTACGCTTTATATTGCAATAATTTCTTACGCTTTATATTGCAATAATTTCTTACGCTTTATATTGCAATAATTTCTTACGTTTTATATTGCAATAATTTCTTACGCTTTACATTGCAATAATTTCTTACGCTTTATATTGCAATAATTTCTTACGTTTTTTATTGCAATAAATTCTTACGTTTTATATTGCAATAATTTCTTACGCTTTATATTGCAACAAATTCTTACTCTATATTATGCAATGATTTGTTACGCTTTACATTGCAATAATTTCTTACGCTTTATATTGCAATAAATTCTTACGCTTTATATTGCAATAATTCTTACTCTTTATATTGCAATAATTTCTTACGCTTTATAAAGCAATATTTTTACGCTTTATATTGCAATAATTTCTTACCCTTTATATTGCAATAAATTGTGACGCTTTATATTGCATTAATTTTTTATGCTTTATATTGCATTACTTTCTTAAGCTTTATATTGCAATAATTGTCTTACGTTTTATATTGCAATAGTTTTAAGCCATCTACTCTTCATCTGTTGTTTTGTAGATGTCTTATACGTGTAGAGTTATTTAATCTGAATAGAAATGGCCAGATCAAGCCAAAGTGACCTTAGATTCAATGTGCTCCTCTTAGATTTTATTTCATGATCCACAGTCAGTTAAGTTTCATACCTGATACACGCTTTGGGCGATCATGTCTCGAAAGAGATGACTGACTGGGCAGAAGTTTATCCCGCAGTAGGTTGCCATTGCTATCTGCGGTAGAATGGCTGCCGGTCTAGTCTATAGAACCCAATCTGTTTTATTATTTAACCCACAACTGGAGGGAAGAGACGGATTAATAACTTTCCCAATGGTATTTGCGCGCAAGTGACTGCAAGGAATTCAACTAAAATTCGAAGTCGGCTCTCCGATTTGTCGTTTCGAGTCGATATCCACGGCACTACAAGGCACATTCCATGAACACTTCTGAAAAATGTCTACAAAATAATCGTTCAGAATTATTGTCAGTTGGCTCTTTATGTATTTTCTATTCTTGTTATATTTTGAAATCTGTTTGCTTTAAAAGGATCCAGTTACAAGTTATGGAATCTGGATTTTAGAGGAGCTGAGATACCTACGTAATTCGACGTTTCACCGAAATTTCCTACAATTCACTGGCACTGCTATCTGCGGTAGAATGGCTGCTGGTCAAGTTTATAGAACCCAATTTGTTTTATTATTTAACCCACAACTGGAGGGAAAAGACGGATTAATAACTTTCCTAAAGGTATTTAAAATGATCCAGTTACAAGCTATGGAATCTGGATTTTAGAGGAGCTGATATACCTACGTAATTCGACGTTTCACCGAAATTTCCTACAATTCACTGGCACCAAAGAAACAATGATACTGCTTACTTCGATTGATTACCAAGTCAGGTCATGAACTGTCTCGAGATGTTCGTCGCGTGTCACGTGTCCCAGAACCCGTCAGGGTGATAGGGAAATCGCATGTATAGCGTCAGTGGTATGTCTAGAGCAGGAGATTTTAAATGTGCTTCCGCTAAATTTCTGCGGCTCGTGTAGAACCATTTCCATAATCCATATTTTCCTCAAATTATAATGTTTAATAAATATTTATTAACACTTTCATAATAATTCGCTCACTGATCATCTAATGTTGGCAGACTTATTCTGTTAGAATCATTGCACTTGAGTAGTGAGTTCGATTCTCACTGGGTACCCCATTTCCGGCCTTGTGCCACATCAAAGCATCCGCTCAGTAAATCACCACTCACTCATCAAATGTGTGAAACATGCGAAATGACCGTCACAAGTCACACCGTTGTTTTTTTTTTTTTAAGTTTTCTTCTACTTCTGTGCTTTGTCAATTCAAAACGTTAACGATCATGGGTTTCCACAGTTACCTCTGTTTTGTAGCTCTTGATAAATAAAGGAGAAATCACATAGAAGAAGACATGATATTGAACAGCTATAGTTTGTAGCTATAATCTGATAAGCTACTATTAATCATATTGTTACATCGGGTAACAGAATTATGTGAAATAATACAAAACAACGTAATAGTATAAAAGTAGGTGTATTGACAGGGAAGAGAAGTATTTACAAGAGGTGAGGATTAGTAGAATACAGAACAAGGTAATTAGTATACCGTATCGTCGTAGAGACGTGATAGATTGACGAGTAGAATGCTTACGGTGTAATACCGGAAATACCCGACGGACTCGCTCACTCGACTTTCTTCCTCGAGGTATAATCACTACTATTTTATATAGTGATTCGAATAGTCCATTTCCGTGGAAAAGTGGAGAGCGTCCCAACACATATGCGTCTATGATAGTGAAAGATCTCTTCCAAAAGCTGAGCAAAGAATAGAGAAACAAAAGAAAATTTTTAGAAACAAAGAAAAGAATACTGAGTTGTTAGGTAATATCGTCCCGCTTATATAGCGTTTCACTTATATGTTGTTATCTCTTCTACAGTTTGTTCCACCATCAATTTGCTCAAGCTTATTAAGTAGGTTACGCGTTGTTTTCTTCTATACCTCTTGCATACAATCTGTCACGTGAGTATCGAATTTTTCAAGCCTTCTTTCCTCATTATGTTCCCGAGAAATTTGAACTGTCTCTTTCTGATATTAGCAACGAATGTCTTAAAATAACAGAAATATGGTTCTACAGAAGGATGCTGAGAACACCATGGAATAAAAATGTGGGCATCGACAATTATTATAGAATCAAAATGGAAAATAATTACTTTTTGTCCTGAAGTGTTCTTTTTATTTTTGTACATATTTTCCATGAAACTTCGTCGTTGCTCGCCTTTTTGGTCCATGTTTTCCTTCATCAGAACTACATTTCGGTTATTTCAAGAAATAACTTGATCCATGATATCATTTTCTAGCATTCACTGCTTTATAAGAGAAACAATATTACGTAACAATCCAGCACACTTTTCTTGTTTCTAACAATTTTCTTTTGTTTCTTAATACTTTGCTCAGCTTTAAGAAGGCATCTTTCACTATCATAGGCGTATATGATTAATAGTAGCTTAACAGATTATAGCTAAAAAAATATACCTGTTCAATATTATGCCTTCTTCTTCTATGTGCCTTGTCCTTTCAGAACGTAAGCGAGCATGGCTTTCTACGTCTCTCTATCCCTGGTGGCTCTTAGCCCGCTCGTACAGTCATCCACCTGATTAAGTCCATCAAATATGTTATCCGTTGCTTTCCCCTGTCTTTTCCCCCTCTAGCTGGTCTCTTAGTATCAGGTTCTTTAAGAAGCTTCCTCATTGGATGTCACAGGAACTTTAACTGTCTATTCCTGATACTCAGTATTAATTTCCTTTTAATTTCCATCCTTTCTAAAACCTCATCATTGCTCACATGGTCAATCCGTAATATTCGCACCATCCTTCTCTAGAACCAGATTTCAGTTGCTTCAATTTTTTTCCTTCATCTTTGATGATATTGTCCAGCATTCACCGCCATATTGAAGAACGGACATCACATAGCAATCCAGTACTCTTTTCTTTGTTTCTAGCGAAATTTTCCTGTCTCTTAATACTATACTCAGCTTCTGGAATGCGTACTTCACCATGCCAATTCACCTTCGGACCTGACCTTTTTCTTAATTTACTTCTGGTAAAATTTACCACAAACTCCCGAAAACCTTTTAATCTAACAATCTGTTAATACGATCCGACTCAATCGTAGAGCGAGAAATAAGGCTGTACTAGATTTTCACACCTGAAGTTGACTCCAACCAATTTCCCAATTAGAGTTGTTGCTCTGGCGAAGAGCCTGCTTCTGACACGTTCTACTTCTCCCTGAAAACGTATTCTTCTTTTCGTGTCTTTTAGCTTGTAATTCATGTTCTAGCTGTAATTGACCTGAGTAATCCCACCAATTTTCAGTATAATTTTGAACTTCCCAGTCTCTTAGATTTTGTTTGCAAACATTAAGGCGAGATAGCCTAGTCGAAGCTGTTATTTCATCCCATAGCTACTGAATAAAAAAACCGATGCATGTCTTTTTCAAGGGTATTTACAACGTCCTCAAACACATTTCCAACTCAGCGATTTCTTTATCAGATACAATAATCGTTATACGACACGCACAACCGACATTTCGAGCAGATCTTCTGAACAAAGAGATTCATATAAATTTCGAAATTACCCTTCACTAATAAACTTGTTTTCTGCCATTCATAATAACTTGTGATTCTTTCTGTTGGGGATCAACACTTTTTGCACATAGGAATGGACTCGCCTGATGTGTACATACAATCCTGACTATACAGCGTACGGGAGGAGTTGAGTAGATAGAGAGTTAGTAAGCAGCTAGTTGGACCCGTAAGTTGGTGCATATTAAGTTGGAGATGCTTTGGATATAGACTCATTAACCGGACATACTTCTTCACTACAAGACTATAAATTTATTCCTACTAACAGGAGACCCACAATAAACAGACCTTGTGCCACATCTAGCCTTGCGTGGGAAGGTTGGTAAATGCCGTTGCTAAGTAGTTGTAAAGAGTAGTTGTACAGTTGTACAGTCGCTTAGTTGGTCAGTAAATTGGTGCATATTAAGTTGGAGTTGTTTTGGATATAGACTCAATATCCGGACATACATTTTCGCAACAAGACTATATATTGATTCTACTAATAGTATTCCTAGTATTCCTCAATTGACTAACCCGTGTTTCAGTTTGTATATTTGTGTTCAATATAACTTATATTTTCTATCTCCATCTCTGCTTTTGTTATATATTATTTTGTGTGGTTTCTTAACCAGAATCCACAACACTTTCAATGTAATTTCTCGACGACTCATCATCAATCCGATATTAATCCTTGCTAAATTGTTGAGTTCACGATTGTATATTTTTCAGTCAATACGGTGAGGTGTTATCATTATTGTGCATATTTGTTCAAATTTTCCGGCAATTATCACTTTTCGAACCTCCACAAGTTTGTCTCTAATTTTTACGCTTTTAAATTTATAAATAATGATGAAGATTCAACTGAAAAGTGTATTTCTATCCAGTAGTATTTAAGAGTATTTCAAGAGTATTTCTATCCAGTATTTGTAAGGGAGGCACTAACCTGTAAGTCTCTACAAACTTCATTTTATCGCAGAAGAACAGATGGAGAAATAACTTTGTGAAAATATATCAGTCAATCAGTTGAGTACTCTACGTAATACACGCTTGGGCGATCATGTCTCCAGAGAATCTTGACTGACTGGGAAGAAGATTCTCCCGCAGTAGGTTGCCATTACAATCTACCGGAGACTCGTTGACAACCAAGACTATAGTACCCAATCTGTCCTGTTATTTGACTCATACCTAGAGAGGGAAGAGACAGATTATATTATTAAGTAGTATTTAGTGGGGGATCTGTTTATTACTTCATAACAATAGAAAACCGGTCACCGACTTTATGCCCAGTAAAAGCCTTAATCATGTTTCCAAATTTTATATTCAGGTAGTCAGTTAAGTGCCATACGTGAAACACACTTGGGCGATCATGTCTCGAAAGAATCATGATTGACTGGGTAGAAGATTCTCCCGAAGTAGGTTACCATTACATTCTACCGTAGACTGGTTGCCAGCCAAGACTATAGAACCCAATCTGTCCTGTTATTTGACTCATACCTAGAGAGGGAAGAGACAGATTATATTATTAAGTAGTATGTAATGGGGGATCAGTTTATTACTTCATAACAATCGAAAACCATTCACCCACTTTATGCCCAGTAGAAGCCTTAATTATGTTTCTAACTTTTATATTCAGTCAGTCAGTTAAGTGCCATACGTGAAACACGCTTGGGTGATCAATTCTCGAAAGAATCATAACTGAATGGGCAGAAGATTCTCCCGCAGTAGGTTGCCATTGTTTTCTGCGGTAGACTGGTTGCCGACCAAGAATATAGAACCCAATTTCTCCTGTTATTTGACTCATCTAATCCAGTCATTCCTCTCTAACTGCACATTGAAGGTAGTATTAAACGGACATGCCTCCCAAACTACCATACGAACGCTGGCGTCCCCAAGGCTCTATCTTATATCCCACGCTCTTTCTGATCTACATTAATGATCTCCCAGATGCCATTAGATCCCAAGTAGGCATGTACGCCGATGACACCACAATTTACTCTCGCCTCAATCAAAAGCAAATCGAACTACGCTGCAGAGATTGAAAAGGACCTCCAGTCCGTAGTGGACTGGGGTAGGAAATGGCTCGTGAATTTCAATGCTTCCTAGACGAAGCTACTATCAATTAACCATCATAGACAATCGCACCTACCTCCCATTAGCATGGAACAGGCTTGCCTCCCTGAGTGTAAAACACTACGCCTCCTTGGCCTTACACTCTCGGCGGACCTTAAATGGAATGACTATATCGAATCCATTGCTAAGTCCGCTGATATGAAGGTCGGTTCTCTGTGCAGGGCCCGGAAGTTTTCCCCGTCTGAATCTATCCTGCACATATATAAATCTACCATCCACCCGTGTATTGAATACTGCTGCAATATCTGGTCGGATGCCCCTGCTAATCTCCTAGGGCTTCTTGACAAAATACAACGGAGAATCTGTAACGTGATCGATACTGACTTGGCAGACCGGCTACAACCACTCTCTCACCGGCGTGACGTGGCTTTCCTGTGCCTCTTCTATAAGTACTTTCACAGCTTCTGCTCCGATGAACTTAGCTCATTGGTGCCGTCTAGGTACGAATTTACACGAGATACTAGAAACTAGGTTCCACCCTTTTACAGTGAAACAGATAAGATGTAACCGTAATTTCTACTCCAACAGCTTTTTTTCTTGCGCTTCCCGCCTGTGTAATTCCCTTCCACATGCCTGCTTCCCAGATAGTTAAAATCTCCAGGAGTTGAAATGTAAGGTCATTAGACACCTCCTAACACACTAACTAGCATCTATTCTCTCAAACACTCACCATCTAACCATCCCTCATTCTCGGTATCCTTACGCGTCTATCACCCTCTTTCTGACATTTCCTATATCTAACCATCCTTTCTCATCACTTCCCCGCCTCTCTGTAACCCCCTATGTAATAGTGGCAGTGGAATGCCTTGCTCGGGGTGAAACTATTAAAAAAATACCTCGAGAGGTAAGAGATAGATTATATCATTAAGTAGTATTTAGTGGGGGATCAGTTTATTACTTCATAACAATAGAAAACCGGTTACCCACTTTATGCCCAGTAGAAGCCTTAATTATGTTTCTAACTTTTATATTCAGTCAGTCAGTTAAGTGTCATACGTGAAACACGCTTGGGCGATCATGTCTCGAAAGAATCATGACTGACTGGGCAGAAAATTCTCCCGCAGGAGGTTGCCCTTGCTTTCTGCAGTAGACTGGTTGCCAGCCAAGGATATAGAATCAAATCTGTCCTGTTATTTGACTCCTACCTAGAGAGGGAAGAGATAGATTATATCATTAAGTAGTATGTAGTGGGGGATCAGTTTATTACTTCATAACAATAGAAACCGGTTACCCACTTTATGCCCAGTAGAAGCCTTAATTATGTTTCTAACTTTTATATTCAGTCAGTCAGTTAAGTTCCATACGTGAAACACGCTTGGACGATCATGTCTCGAAAGAGTCATGACTGACTGGGCAGAAGATTCTCCCGCAGTAGGTTGCCATTACATTCTACGATAGATTGGTTGCCAACCAATGCTATAGAACCCAATCTGTTCTGTTCTTTAACATATAACTGGAGGGAAGAGACGGATTAATACATTTCTCAAAGGTATTTGCGCGTAAATGAATACAACGAATTTGACTGGAATTCAAACTCTCCGATTTCTCGTTCCGAGTCGGTATCCACTGCACCACACAGCACCACAACACACATCCATAAATATATGTTGGAAATAACTTAATAATGCTAAGAATCTCAGAACAACGAAGAGTATTATCACAAAGGAAACCGCAAATTCTCAACAATATCTGAGTTATATAACGATTCCAATCTATGATTCTAAGTTTCACCTAACATTTGATCTCTGTATTCCTTGTTTACTTCTACGGTCATACATTCTTGTGAAAATTAATTAAAACAACTGCTTTAGCTTCCTTTTTTACCGTACGATCAGGTTTAGGCCCACCGAAGCTTCAGGGTGTGAACTACTTTTATTTTTTCCCTCAGATTAGGTCATTTGCAGTGGTGTGAAGTAATATAAATCTACTTTTGGGATGTATGACGAAATATTAATGAACTTGAAAAATATTGCGTCATAGGTGACTGTATTAAATTTTTATCACGCCCAAGCACTAATATCTCGACTTTCCATTAGTTATCTTACATCCATTGTGCGATGGGGGTTACTCCAAGGAAGCGTTCGAAAATGTATCTTTGCACGAACACCCTGGACAGCTTTATAGAGAGATTGCGGATATTGTTAGTGTCAGCTTTTCAACTGTCAGGCGTTTCATGAAAGGGAAAAAACAAAATCGATCCATCAGTCCAAAAAGTAAAGGAAAATGCGGTTGGTAAAGATAAACAACGCCAAGAGACGACGTATCCGTGATGAGAAAAAGTGTGAAAGATCATAGAAGACATTATTCGTTTTGTTTCAAATAATTCATTCCAGTTGAATTCGTTATTAATAACGTGCAAATGATCTTCAGAAAAGCATGAACCAACTTAATTAAAAGGCTTTGTATCAAGAAAGTATTAATATTTTCACTAAAGCATTCTCACAATCTACAAATATTTTTGGCTTTAAATAACCTGCAAAAGGTAGATAAGTCATAAAAAAGAAGAAATCGATCCAAATCAATATATTCTTTCACTTTCAGTAATCGTTTTCATCTTAGTACCTTTATTAATTTTCTTTGAGTAAAATGATTAAAAAAGTAGTTTTTAGATACTAACCTTTTTGTCATTCTAACATTGTTAGAGCTTCAAAAGAGTGGATCCATTTGATTTAGTCTTTCATCTTTGATATAGTTATTAAATCTCCTGCTTGATAAAATTATAGTTTTAATTTATTTGTATGGAAACCAATTTATGCCACAATAGCAACGAACACTGAGAGGAGACAACTGTGTTTTGTCAAGAGCGTTGGATACTAGAATCCCTGTAAAATCTTTTAATGTGTGAATGATTCCAGGCATCGGATACATCTTGTTTCTTTGTACGTAAAACTCAACATTTCTCTCGGATTTTGCCGCAAATCTCATTGCCTAATGAAAATGACCAGAAATTAGCACACCTAGATTGTTGGACATTATCCGAGATTTCAAACAGCAGAGAAACGACAAAGAGATTTTGGAATATGACAACGCTAGGCCACATGTTACAAATCGGGTAAAAAAACCTACTTGAAAACGCTTAAGTCATACCCAACCAACCGTATTCACCAGAAATTGTTCCATTTGATTATCACTTATTCCGATCGACTGCACATAGCCTGGATGAGCAAAATCATTATTTTCATGAAGATGTTAAAATATGCGTCCACTTGTGGTTAACCTCAAAAACACGTGTCGTTTTTCTAACGTAGAACTCAAACGCTGCCTGAAAGATGGGACAAAGTAGTTGCTAGCTACGGACAATATTTTAGAGACATGTTTCTTGATAACTTTTATAAATAAAACATTAATTTTCATGAAAAATCAACGAGAGCTTATATATATATATATATATATATATATATATATATATATATATATGGGGGATATATTAAGACCTTGAATAAGCTCTCGTTGATTTTTCATGAAAATTAATGTTTTATTTATAAAAGTTATTAAGAAACATATATATATATAAATATATATATATATATATATAGAGAGAGAGAGAAATATATATATTACACATTAAACATTCACACATTAAAAGATTTTACATATATATATATATATATATATATATATATATATATACACATATCTATAATATAAATTTTACTTTACAACAAGTACATAAAAGTTGAACACTGAAGATCTTATTGCAGTTTGTACATGTTCTGAAGTAAAATTTAAAAATATATTCATTGCTCTATGTTTATACTGATCATTGATTTAAATTAATGTTTTGAGCGTTGCGAATATTTTCCTCGTTCCTAATTCATTTGGATAGTCTGCTCCTATATAAATTTGAGCACTTTTGCACTTAATATAAATTTGAACATGGATAAAGTTAATCTCGATATTTCGCTGAAAAATATTCTTATTTCAAACAAACAGAAGAACTTTCAAAAGTTAGTCCTAAAGACTGAAAATTTTACTGTAGTTTGTACATGTTCTAAAGTATAATATATATATAGCAAAATGTTTGTGTGTGTGCCCGTCTCTCTGTCTTTCTCCGTATCTCTTTTATACAAATCCACAATTTTTATCTGATTCTCACCAAACTTCACATAAATATTCTTTAGGCTTTTAGTCAGGTCATGGACTACATATTTTTTTTTCCCCCAATATCGGAAATCGATACTCTGATATCAGATCAGGTCTGATCAAGATCAGAATTTCAGCCCTTTTGTCATGGTTCCTTCTGCAGAATTTGCACTAACTTCGTAAAATTATAGTTTTCAGTCTCAAACATTAGTAGATCTTCTCAGACGACTCCTTTTCCCAGATGTCAGAAATCGACACCCCCGATATTCTATGGAATCTAATCAAAAACCGATATTCATCCATCAATATGACTAATTTTCTCCAATGGGCACGATAAGTTTTCATGGATTTACTTAGGTTAGTTTATTCGTGGATGACTTATTTGACTCCGATACTGGAAATCGATGGACCGATACTCTATCGTGGCTGATCAAAATCAGGTTTTCAGCCCTTTTATTTTGGTTTTTGCTTCGGGTTTTCTCTAAGTAGGTATAATTGTAGTTCTTAGTCTCAGCCATGATACAATTTACTCAGAGGATTATTTAGCCTTCAAAACTAAGTTTGCGACGGAAAACTTATTTGTCATCGATACCGGAAATCAAAATTTAACTTACATCCATTCATTTTTCTTTCAATGTACAGTTTTGCTTTGACTGGCAACAACCATTGCTTTATAGTCTTTCGTGCCAACGTTCAAAGAGTCTGAACTCCATGGCCATAGATTAGTTTTAAAGCTTTCATTACACCCGGGCAACGCCGGTCTATACTGCTAGTTTCTAATAAAATTTAATTCCTCTATATTTATATTGAGTACTGTTTTAAATTAATGTCTTGTACGTTGCAAATAATTTCTTCGTTCCTTATTCGTTTTTGTATGTATATATATATATATATATATATATATATATATATATATATATGTATTTCAACATATTTAATTGAATAATATAGACATATTGTGTTTACTTACACTACCGATCATAAGTTTGGAATCACCCAAATGTTTTTCACAAAGTTTATAAAATTTCATTTAGCAGAATCAACTTCGTCGATTTTGTATTTTTTGTATTTACTATCCAGATGTCAAGTTAAAAAAGTATTCTTTTCAACTTTAAAGTAAACATTTACTCAGTTTGCTGCTTGACTCCAGTTATTGTGATCAAGTTTTTGCAGAAAATTCAGATTTATTCAGATAGAATAACGGTTTATTCAGATTTATTCAGTTAGAATTACGGTTTAATTTATTTTTGTAAACCATATTACTACGGTATAAATGGCAAGAAATAAAGAGATTAGCATTGAAAAAAGAGCTCAGGTTGAAATTCTTTCGAAAGAAGTATATTCTGAACGTGTTACTGCTAAAAAGTTAAACCTGTTAAAAAGATTGCCTGAATTATTGCCTTCAACGACTTCGTGAAACTGAGTTAAATATTGACAGAAAACGATATGGTAGGCCCAGAGTAACATCTATTGTAGAGGATAGGCGCTTGATCATATCTAGCAAGAGGAATAGATAAAAACCGCTCCGGAATTAACAGTTGAAATGAATTCTACTCGGCCACATCCAGTATCTATTACTATTGCTAAGAAATGACTTCATTCAGATGGGCTTAAAGGTTAAGCAGTTAAGAAACTATTATTAAAGAATAAGAATAAGGGATGAAATTGATCGTACAGTTCGAAAGGAACTTCCTAAAAATGAACAAATGTTGTTTAAATGCTTGCAGGATGCTTGGAAATGACTTTCATCAACTTCTTTTATAAGTTATTAGAAAGAATGCCAAGGATTTGCTCTGCAGTAATAGAGGCTCGTCGTGGTTACTTTGATGAAAAGATAATATGAATTAACTTTAATTAAATTTAAAATTACTCTATGTTAATTTTGGTTTTAATTATTGTACAATTGTGAGCAACAATGAAATATATATATATTTATTCTTCTAAGACACAAAATGTGTAATTTTTTTCTCTTAGAGAAAAAATCTAAGTGTTCCCAAACTTATGGTCGGTACTGCATTTTTATACTGATACTTTTCAGTCGTTTAATCAGTTGGCGTTGTGGTGTAGTGGATATCGGCTCGGAACGAGAGATCAGGGAGCCGGTTTCGAATTCCAGCTGAATTCATTGCATTCACTTACGCGCAAATACCCTTAGGAAAGGTATTAATCCGTCTCTTCCTTCCAGTTATGGGTTAAATAACAGGACAGATTGTGTTCTATAGCCTTGGCTGGCAACAAGTCTACCGCAGAAAGCAATGGCAACCTACTGCGGGATGATCATCTGCCCAGTCAGTTATGTCTCTTTCGAGACATGATCACCCAAGCGTGTTTCACGTATGGCGCTTAACTGACTGAATCAGTTACTTGATATTAAGCTACAACTTATCCAGGAAGGCTCCGTAGTTTTTTCTAAAAACCCAAATACTTTTCTATTTTTTCCAATGACATATTCATCAGAATGACAATATATAATAAATGCGATAATATTTCTATTCGTTTTTGATAGGGATTTTTAAAAACACGAGTGAGCACTAGACCAGATGTGGCGGCAATATTCAAAGCAAGTAGACTTTTAAATACGTAAAAGAAATGATGGTATCATTTCAACTTTGACCGTTAGTCTGTGGATTTTAACTCTTTTTCTATTTTTTATTTATTTATATATTTATTTGTTTATTTATTTATTTTTTACTTTCCTTTTCTTACCATGTCGAACTTGAAGATTACTTTTCTTTCCCTTTGTTATTTTTTTATTTCTTTACTGAAAACAGTTCTCCACCCTTTACTGGCAACTAGCCAAAATGATGCTACAAGCGACTGGGCGTGACCTGTGGAGAAAAATAACATTGTAGGGCCGATAACAAACAAGGAACGAAAAAATACCGACAAAAAAAGGAAGAAGCCAAGCAGGACGGTTTGTATCGAAGAAAAATAACTAGACAGACAGCTCTGCCAACGTGACTGGCAATCGATTTACAATAGAGTGTTTACACATCAATGATCAAATCGATTTGCTTCGGAAAACTAGGTTGCAAAGAGAAAAAGCAGTCGAATAACGAGGCACACAGACAAACAGATTGAATTTGAAAGTTTGGGTGAAGACCCATTGAAGCCACAGGTATTTATTTTATTTTGTTTATTTTATTTTTTAATTCTTTTTGGGATAATATTAATGTTTGAATTTGCTGTCGTTACGAAGCAGTCAAGGAGCTTATTCCAAAAGACACACGTAAGAATATCGACGCCAATGATGTTTTCAGGTAGCCAAATTCACGCACATCATTGATAGATATGAACAGACTGACATATACACCCCGACTGAGCACTATGAAGGAATGTTAGTTTTTAAACTAAAAAAAATAGTAGCTCATGCATCTTGGTATATTTTATTCAGTAACGAATTTGAACACTCTCGGCTACTGGCATGTGTTTACATTGTATATTACACGCTAAAATCCGCCTTCCCTCTACCGAGCGACCAGATCTCAGTTTAGAATTGCCGACTGATGTAAATTCGGTCAGGTTTTAACCCTGTCTAGAAGCAATCGGATGTCTAACCGGATTGATGAGCTGTGATACAGCTAAACAGATCTGTCTGCGGATGACTATATATATATATATATATAATTAAAAGATTGAAATGTATAGAATAGGATTGATTAAGCATATATAAACATTTATATATCAAGAACAATTTGTGGGAAGTATGTATGCCAAAGAGGAAAAATTTTCATGGGACGACTTTCGTCTTTTAGGACTTCGTCGAAATGTGTCTATGTTTCTGTTGATGCGAATACGTGCGCATGAACTGGAGACACTGCTAATTTTAAATTTAAATACGACTAGCAATATAGACCGGCGTTGCTCGGGTGTAATGAAAGCTTTAAACTAATCCATGCTCCTGGAGCTTACACTCTTTGAACGTTGGCACGAAAGGCTAAAAAGCAATAGTTGTTTCCAGTTAAAGCGAAACCGTAGACTGAAAGAAAAATGAATGAATGTAAGTCAAATTTCGATTTCCTGGTATCGATATCAAATACGTTTTTTTCGTCGTAAACAGAATTTGAAGGCTAAATAAGTCCTCTGAGTAAATGGTATCATGGCTGAGACTAAGAACTACAATTATACCTATTTAGAGCCAAACCCGAAGCAAAAATTAAAATATAAGGGCTGAAAAAAAATACAGATATACAGGTAGATAAACAGATATACACACAAACATCTTGCCTTTTATATATATATATATATATATTATTGATTTTCTGCACTATTGTAAGAATTGCAACCTTGAAACTTCTGAATATCGTTTCTTATGTCTTTGTCTATGAGTGTATCAAATTTGATTAAAATCGGACCACTCCTAGTATAACCCGATTTTTTCGATTATCGATTTTCGATATTTATCGAGGGTACCTCGACACAAAACAGAGCTAAGAACACACGCAGACGCTTATGGTACAAATGTGTAAATTTTCAAGAAAATCGGTTCAGGCGTTTCGGAGTCTATAGGTAACGGATCCACACACACACAGACACACACACACAGACAAAGTTTCATCTATAAATAAGTTTAGATTTAGATTTCATTTTTTTTTTATTGTTTACATTGATCTTTGTGAATGTTTCTTACATGATAATGTATTTACATCAATCTGTATTTCCAGGAAAAAATGATAAACTTGTAAACACAAAAAAAGCTAATTATTATAAAATAAAAATCGATAAAAATAGAAATCTCATTCGATATTATCCAGAGCAATATAATATATAGCAAAGAAAAATCAACACATAATTAAGCAGTTATAAATTCAGAATATATTTCGGCAGATATATTGCTTTTACAGATAACGAAATAGATTCTAGATGTATAACCTTTGAATTATCTATTAACCATCACAGACAATCGCTTCTACCCACGATTAGCATCCATCAGGCTAGTCTCCATGAAAGCAAAACATTGCGTCTCTTCGGCTTAACTCTAACAACAGCCTCAACTGGAATGACTCTATAAAATCCATAGCTAAGAAAGTCAGTTCTCTGTGTAGTAAAAGAAAGTTTTTTTCCGCTTGAAACAATCGTGCATATATATAAATCAACCATCCACCCGGGCATTGAATACTGCTGCCATATCGGGTCGGGTGTTCCTGCTATCCACCTAGGTGTCCTTAACAAATCTAACGGAGAATCTGTAATGTAATAGATCCCGACTTGGTAGCTCAGATAGAGTCACTTTATCACCGGTACAATGTAGCTTCCTTGTGTCTCTACTACACATATTTTGACAGCTTCTGCTCCGATAAACTTAGCTCACTGCTGCCTCCTATATATAAATTTACTCGAGCCAGAAGATTAGCAACTAGGTCCCACCCTTTTACTGTGAAACCAATAAATTATAAACACAAATTGCTTCTTTTCTCGCACTTCTCACCTGTAGAGTTCCCTTCTATTTACTTGCTTTCACGACAGTTACAATCTCCAAGAATTTAAATGTAAAGTCAAAAGTCATCTCCTACCTCACTAACCTGCATCCACACTCTCATGTTCCTTTCTCCGTCCACTCCACTGTCATCAGTATTATCATCCTTCTCTTATCCCCTTCCTGACACCCACTATAACCTGTCATTCTTTCTCATAACTTTCCTCCTATGTAAGCCCCTGCAAAACAGTGACAGTAAAATGTCTTGCTTGGGGCGATATGATTATAAAAAAAATTATGTGTTGAGTTTTCTTCTTTCTTTATCTCTCTCTCTCTCTCTCTCTCTCTCTCTCTCTCTATATATATATATATATATATATATATATATATATAACCTACCGGGAAAATTTTAACAGAATTTAAACAATGGAGGACATAGAAATTAATAGTATATCGAGACAAGCAATTTAACACTTTACTGGAATATTCAACATCGGCATTTCTGGTCTGAAGGTCACAGTAAAACGCGAAACTCATAGTCACCATGAAATGTTGAATTCTATATCCACCCACACAATGTCTTTAAACGTTCAAACTTCCATAAGGATCACACCTTCGTTATAAAAATAAAAATTGAAAACAATATATATATATATAGTGAACAATTATAGGTCAGGTTTAATTTAATTTTAACAATTGTATCAGATAGTGCAAAATACATGTTAGAAATAAAATAAAAAATTAACATGTAGAAAATTTAGATATTTAGGTAGGGAAGATCAGTCGGTTACGTCCCTATTGAATCGACATTTGTTATAAAAAACAAATCGCCTGACGAAACCAAAACATCCAAAATCAATGGAAACTTAACAGGCTGATATCTATCTATCTATCTATCTATCTATCTATCTATCTATCTATCTATCTATCTATCTATCTATCTGTGTCTGTTCATATCTATCTATCTATCTATCTATCTATCTATCTATCTGCGTCTGTTCATATCTATCTATCTATCTATCTATCTATCTATCTATCTGCGTCTGTTCATATCTATCTATCTATCTATCTATCTATCTATCTATCTATCGGTGTCTGTTCATATCTATCTATCTATCTATCTATCTATCTATCTATCTATCTATCTATCTCTGTGTGTGTGTGTGTGTGTGTGTGTGTGTGTGTGTGTGTGTGTGTGTGTGTAAAAACTAAGATACACATTGTTCCATGGTTAAGCAGAAGTAAGCGGATGATGGTTCGACTGAAATAAGCCTCACCCCCCGCTTAAACATGGAATAATGTGTCGGTCTTAATTTTACATATATTTACTCTATATGTATTATTATACATATATATTTAGAGCTCTCCTGGAGAGTTATCCTAACACTTTCTCCTGGAGAGTTATCCTAACACTTTCTGTAGAGGATACTCCTTTGGATTCTTCTATATCTACACCGCATATATATATCAAACGATAACACTCACCGAATATCAGCGCAGTTCGTAAATTTGTAATGCGTTTCTAAGACGTCACACCGAGTGAGAGCTCGAAATGAAAAAATCGTCGGTGATGGTGGATGTTTTTTTTGTTAACGTCCTTGTAATCTCTCTGAAAATGGCCCAAATGAGCCGAAAGCTTAGAACCCAGTTAATAAAAAATTATCCAAATGTTGGAGAAAGCTTTATTGTCTTTATTTTCAACTGAAATTAAAACCAAAATATGATGTTTAGAACGGCTCATGATTAACATAGTAGACATTCGTTGTCGCTTATATATATATATATATATATATATATATATATATATATATATATATATATATATATATATATATATATATATATATATATATATATGATAATTGTGTATTTGGACAGCAATCCCTGTTTTATACATGATTCGCTAAAGGCGATCGACAAGGTACTGAGATTAAGTCTTATATTTATTTTTTTTCTGTTTTTTTGCAAGTGTATGCTTTTTTGTACGCAAAGAGTGCAAGCATTATCCAAATGTTCTCATATGCGAACGCTTTCGGCTATTCGTCTTTCCTGTTGTTAAGCGCAATTATTATTTTTTGTTTTAATTTTTACCTGTATGTGACTGAACTCATAGAATTGTGTTATTTTGAAAACGCGGTCATTGTTGGCTTTATCTATTTTTTTATTATCAGGGCTTCCATAACTTTTACATGTCGATTCGGCTGTTGTCCTTGTATTTTCTAACACTATGCAGTTTAGTATGTTTTTGTGTGTACTTACTTGTACGTAACTGAGTTATGATCAAGTAGGTGTAACGTAAGTAGTCTAAATCGTCATTTAGTCGTATGACCACCGCTGCATGACAAACTATGCGTTTGGTTTGATCAGGCACACTGTTCTTCAAAGGAACATTTAAACTCGTAAATAATATTGGTTCTTTGTAGTTTAGATTTTGCAGGTGTGTTGTTTGTTTTTATAAGGTAAATTTTTATTATAGACAATTTTATTTTCTTGTTTAGGTCGACTGCGGTTAAGGTTTGCCTTTACAGTATTTACATTATTCCGACGATTGTCCTCATCTTTGTTGCCATTTGTACGATGTTTCGGTCTTTGTACGCTCAAACCGAACCCCTTAATACAATCACTAGGGTATAACATTCTCATTTTTGCTTAGTAGTAATGCTACGATTGGAAGTCATGAGTTATCTCCCTCGAACCCTGCAAGTTACTTGTTCACCACTGCTGTAGCCTGGTATTGAACTCACAATTATTTGGGTCAAGTCACAAGAATTAAACAACGCCCATATCTACTGGTTACCAGTGGCTATAGACGTATATCTTTATAATATTTTTATGAGAACATCCGTCGTACTTCGAGTTGATATGTATTTGGTTTTGTAGAAGATGTTAACGTCATCGTTCTTCTTTGTATGTTCAGTATCTATTCGTTGCTTTTGAATCTCTGTCCGTTTTGTTTCTCTTTTTTTAAACTTTTATTATTGTTATTAAATAAAGTAACCTAATTTTAAGAGATTTAACTCTCATGAACATCGAGTGAACTTAAACTCAAATCTATTAATCGATCAGTTGGTAATATGCACCTGATGATTAAGTAATGCATGAAACTGTGAGGCGTGCCATCGACGTAGGACAATATACATATTTTTTTAATATATGTATAAAATAGCTTTGTGCACACTACATTTTCCACTGATTTACTAAACCCCGAATAATCTTATACGTGTGTGTACACTCCTATGCAAGTTTATTAATTCGCGTAATTATATATATATATAGTCATCTGCAGACATATCTGTTTCGCTGTATCACAGCTAATCAGTACGGTTAGACTCTGATTGCTTTTTAACCCAGGATTGAAACCCAACAGAATTGGCGTCAGTCGACGATTCTACCTCTGGGCTATGTGCATTCGGTAGAAGAAGGCAGACCTTTTAGCGCGTATATTATCATTATACGCGCCCAATAGCCAGAGTGCTCTAATTCATTTTACTGAATGAGCGATGCGTATATGCCAGAGTAGCTACTGTTTTTCAAAGTCTACCATTCTTCCAGAGTGCTCAATCAGGGTGTGAGAGCATAAATATTGTCATCCACAGACAGATCTGTTTCGCTGTATCACAGCTCATCAATACGGTTAGACACTGATTGCTTTTTTAACCCAGGATTGAAACACAACCGAATTGGCGTCAGTCGACGATTCTACCTCTGGGCTATGGTCGTTCCGTAGAAGAAGGTAGACTTTTTAATCATTATACACGCCCAGTGGCCAGAGTGCAGAGTGCTATAATTCATTATTGGATGAGCGATATATATATATATATATATATATATATATATATATATATATATGTGTGTGTGTGTGTGTGTGTGTGCGTGTGTTAATTGTCGATTATGAACTCTAAAAATTAAGTCAAATAGACAACGACTTTCAAAACTATTTCACTTATTGGTCTACCGAACTTGTCAAACACAAATAATTACATTAGCTAAACATTCATCATCTACTATGAATATGACTGGCACACACAACGATAAAAAGAATTACACTGACGTGTAATACACAGAGAAATCTTTGAAAACTAATGTGTCATGATTCGAAAGAACTCAGAAAGAGGGTAATAAAAAAATATATGAAGTTGGGCAAATTTAGCGATAACACAAAACAGGTAATTCGGAATTTTTAAAAATTAAAAAAAAAATTGTAGACAGAACATTTTTGAGAGAATTATTTCTTCGGAAAAATAACTTATATATATATATATATATATATATATATATATATATATATATATATAAACTAATTAATTAATGGAACTTTGTCTGTGTGTGTGTGTGTGTGTGTGTGTGTGTGTGTGTGTGTGTGTCTGTTACCTATTGACTCCGAAACGGCTGAACCGAATTTCTTCAGAATTCACACAGTTGAACTATAAGCGTCTGCGAGTGTTCTTAGCTAGGATTTGTGTCGAGGTACCCTCGATAAATATCTAAAATCGATAATCGAAAAAATCGGGTTATAGAAGGATTTTAATCAAATTTGCTACACTCAAAGACAAAAACATAAGAAACGATATTCAGAAGCTTCGAGGTTGCAGTTCTTACAATAATTCAGAAAATCGATAATATATATATATATATATATATATATATATATATATATATATATATATATATAAGTCAAGAGGTTTGTGTGCATGTCTTTTTATCTGCTTCTATGTCTGTATATTTTTCAGCCCCTATATTTTCGTTTTTGCTTCAGGGTTTGGCTCTAAGTAGGTATAATTGTAGTTCTTAGTCTCAGCCATGATACCATTTACTCAGAGGACTTATTTCGCCTTCAAAATTCAGTTTACGACGGAAAAAACCTATTTGATATCGATACAAGGAAATCAAAATTTGACTGACATCCATTCATTTTTCTTTCAGTCTACGGTTTCGCTTTAACTGTAAACATCTATTGCTTTTTAGTCTGAGCTCCAGGACGATAGATTAGTTTGAAAACTTTCATTACACCCGAGCAACGTCTGGCTATGCTGCTAGTATATATACAGATAGATAGATAGATAGATAGATAGATAGATAGATAGATAGATAGATTATATGTTACATTTAGTGTATTCTGATATGCGAATATAATGTTCCAATCATTTATTAAACAGTTTATTTGTTTTCGTCTACCGATCTAAATATTTGAGGAATCATACTAAAAAAACGGTGCGCAGAAGTTTTTATAATAAGGTTCATATATATATATATATATATATATATATATATATATATATATATATATATATATATATATGACCACACAAATATCTGAAGTGAGTTTTTTTTGTGGTCATCTATAACGTTTTTTCTTCCTTTACGAGCGCATTAATAACGGCAAACGCGTTCAGGAAATTTCATTGCCTCTACAAAAATGCAAACAGGAACGAGGGACAATCAACAAGTTTATCTTCATACCCTCCCTGGTGGCAAACGCTGCTGGTGGCGCCAAGGGTAGCGGTCCCGCCATAGCCACCAAAACCGTGACATCACCCCTGGACGGCGGCTGATAAAGACAGGGTATCGCACGTGCTAACACACGTTCAGTCAGTCAGTTAAGTGCCATACGTGATACACACTTGGGCAATCATGTCTCGAAAGAGACATGACTGACTGGGCAGAAGATTATCCCGCAGTAGGTTGCCATTGCTTTCTGCGGTAGACTGGTTGCCGACCAAGGGTATAGAACCCAATCTGTCCTGCTATTTAACCCATAACTGGAAGGAAGAGACGGATTAATACCTTTCCCAAGGGTATTTGCGCGTAAGTTAATACAATGGATTCAGTTAGAATTCGAAATCGGCTCCCCGAGCCGATACACGATTACAAAAATAGTGCTTCACACGTTAGGAGGCAAGCACACAGTCCATGTTTTGTCAACCTATGGTAAGATTTTTGATGATGGAGCAGATCTTTTGTGTGACGATATATTACGAAACTAATTTGTTGTCTTTTCTTGAAGATATGACACTGAAATCCAAAGTTACATTAGGATAGCAAAGGTCGTGTCCCAAAAGCTAAAAAAAGAATTAAAGAACAGGAAAACAAAGGAAAGTGTACTACTGTACTGTCTCGTCATATCAATCATCCTCTACGGCAGTGAATGGTGCAGACTCTTTTTAGGGATTAAGACAAGCAATTTTAAGTAACAGACGTGCATTTACAAAAGGATCTTGTGAATAACATAGACTGAAAATATGAATGACGATGATATTTTAAAGAAACAAAATGGTTGCTTCCACATTGTTTGTATAATCGTATCGCCCCAAGCAACGCAATATACTGCCACTGTTGTGTAAGTGGTTACATATGAGGAAAGTTATGAGAAAGAGTAACAGAGTACAGAGGATATCAGGAAGTGGGTAAGAGAAGAATGAGAATACTGATGAGGGTGGAGTGGACGGAGAAAGGAACATGAGAGAGAGGATGCAGGTTAGTGAGATAGAAGATGACTATTGACTTTACATTTAAATTCTTGGAGATTGTAGCTGTCGGGGAAGCAAGTAAACGGAAAGGAATTCCACAGGCGGAAAGTGCGAGAAAAGAAGCTGATGGAGTAGAATTTGCGTTTACATTTTATTTGTTTCATAGTAAAAGTGTGTGTCCTAGTTGCTAATCTTGTGATTCGAGTAAATTTATTTATAGATGGCACCAGTGAGCTAAGTTCATCGGAGCAGAAGCCGTGAAAGTACTTGTAGAAGACACACAAGGAAGCCACACTGCACCGGTGAGAAAGTGATTGTATCCGAGCTGACATGTCGTGATCTATCCCATTATAGATTTTGAATTTTGTCAAGGACCCCTAGGTATATAGCAGATATTGAAATTTCTTGAATACATACTGAGGAAAGAATGCTTCGAAAATTTGGCACTCATTTGACCTACTGAATTCAAGTGGAATCAGTTGAGTATCATTCGTGATACATGCTTAGGCGATCATGTCTTTTTCGAGAGATGACTGACTGGGCAGAAAATTTTTCCGTAGTAGATTGCGGTTACTTTCTGCGGTAAACTAGTTGCCAACGAAGGATATAGGACCTACTCTGTTCTGCTATTTAACCCATAGCTTAAGGGAAAAGAGACGCGTTAATACCTTTCAAATAAACGCAAAGAATTCAAATGGATTCGAACTCGGCTCTCCTATTTCTCGTTCTGAGCCGATATCCACTGCCCCACAACGAACATCCGGACAACCTATTTCATGAATCTGTGCAAATGAATGGAACAACAGAGACATGGTGTAACAGTGAAAAGACAAATATTACTAAGAGCTAAAACTGATATGAAGTCGTGGAGAGCCATGATGCTCACATCCTGAAGGAAGATTTCACATAGAAGATGTACTACTTAGCGAATATTTCGTAAAGAATAAACTACAGATAAGCAAAGGAAAATACCCTGTAGTTTTCTGAATTATCATGTAAGAAGAAAATTCTTTGAAGATTGCAGAGGTACCTCAGTACATCTTTGAATCAGTGACAAAAACAATACAGGAAAAAAAAACGAAGCTAAATTATCGAAACTCACATGGGAAAAAAACCTTTCCTCTCCTAGCAACCATTCCTACAGACGATCTTCACTTACCACATTTTAATTTTCAATTAACTTAGTAAAAAAAAAAGAATGCGTTGTGCTGGTAAAATGTTGGGTTGGTGCGGTTTATACAGAAAGAAAAAAAGAAAAAGAAAATAAAACGAGAGAATCAGAGTCGCTGGTCGGGTGACGTCAGTGCCAGATCCAAGATCACGTGTCATTTACAGAAGTAGCAAAAAAAAAAAGGTTTAAACGAAATATTGTCTTGGGAATATGAAAAAGAAAGTAGATTTGGAGTAAAGGAAGGTGGGGGGAAAGACTCAAAGAAAAATGCAGATAGAAGACGTTTCTCACATTGCGAAGAAAGCTTAATCTGAACAAAGACATATATCCCATGTGTTCAATGCGCATGCGCATCAGATTTGCTCAAGGCCATTTCCGGAACGAGCTAACAAAAAAAAATGTACATAGTCATTTATCTAAGAATACATACCTACTCTCGCATACAAACACACGTCTCAATCTCTCGCATGCCAACACATATCTATCTATCTATCTATCTATCTATCTATCTATCTATCTATCTATCTATCTATATATGTGTGTGTGTGTGTGTGTGTAAAAGGATAGAGAGACAGATTAGAATGATGATAAGAGTAATAGAAAACGCTTTTTTATTATCTATAGATATTTCTATTTATGTAGAAAGAAACACTCAGACAAACTGAAAATTATCTTTCTCTCAAATACTCTCTCTCTCTCAAACTACACACACACACACACACACACACACACACACATATATATATATATATATATATATATCCTAGCAGTATAGTCCGGCGTTGCTCGGGTGAAATGAAAGCTTTAAAACTAAACCATGGTCCTGGAGCTCAGACTCAGCCTAAAGAATATTTGTGAAGTTTGGTGAGAATCGGATAAAAATTGTGGATTTGTGTAAAGGACATACAGACAGATAAACAGACACATACACAAATATTTTGCCTTATATATATATATATATATATATATATATATATATATATATATATATATATATATTATCGATTTTCTGCACTATTGCAAGAACTGCAGCCTTGAAACTTCTGAATATCTTTTCTTATGTCTTTGAATATGAGTGTATCAAATTTGATTAAAATCGGACAACTCCTCCTATAACCCGATTTTTTCGATTATCGATTTTCGATATTTATCGGGGGTACCTCGACACAAGTCCTAGCTAAGAACACTCGGAGACGCATATAGTACAACTGTGTAAATTTTCAAGAAAATCGGTTCAGCCGTTTAAGAGTCTATAGGTAACGGATACACACACACATAGAGACACACACACTGACAAAGTTCCATTTATACATCAGTTTAGATAGATTTATATATATATATATATATATATATATATATATATATATATATATATGGGAAAAAGATATACAAATTTCCATGAGTTTTTAAGTAAATAAAAATAATTTGAATAAAAGATAACGAATTGAAAAATGCACACACCCCGTCTCTCTTTCTTCAGCTGTAATTCGAACTCGGCTGCCCCGATTTCTCGTTCCGAGCCGATATCCACTGCACCACAACGCACATCCAATAGAATTTACTCGAATGTGGTACATTAGAATGACTGCATTGTGGACTCTAGGTCGTCCGTTAAATTATTATAGGATGATATTCTAGTAGTCTACCGTGATGTGAGGTCATTACTCAATAGTTTTTTAATCTCTCAATTGGATTTTAGTTTCTATAATTATTTTATGTTCATCTATGTTACCGTAGTCAGAAGATATTATTGTTCTATATGTTATTATCATAATAACTATTCAACCCACTTTATCCGAGGTGCTGGTGACGATTTTTAAAAGATTTTGATAGTTATTATGCTGCATTAAAATGTACTATCAGTATAGCCCGGCGTTGCTCGGATGTAATGAAAGCTTTAAAACTAATCCATAGTCCTGGAGCTCGGACTCTTTGGATGTTGGCACAAAAGACTAAAAAGCAATAGTTGTTTCCGGTTAAAGCGAAACTGTAGACTGAAAGAAAAATGAATGCATGTAAGTCAAATTTTGATTTCCTGGTATCGATATCAAATAAGATTTATCTCGTTGTAAACTGAATTTTGAAGGCTAAATAAGTCCTCTAAGTAAATGGTATCATGGCTGAGACTAAGAACTACAATTATACCTACTTAGAGCCAAACCTGAAGCAACAACTAAAATAAAAGGGCTGAATGAATTACAGACATACAGGCAGATAAACAGACACAAACATCTTGCCTTATATATATATATCTATATATTATCGATTTTCTGCACTATTGTAAGAACTGCAACCTTGAAATTTATGAATATCGTTTCTTATATCTTTGTGAGTGTATCAAATTTGATTAAAATCGGACCACTCCTTCTATAACCCGAGTTTTTCGATAATCGATTTTCGATATTTATCGGGGGACCTCGACACAAAACCTAGCTAAAAACACTCGCAGGCGCTTATAGTACAACTGTGTAAATTTTCAAGAAAATCCGTTCAGACATTTCGGATTCTATAGGTAACGGACACACACACACAGACAACATGCACACACACACACACACACACACACACACACACACACACACAGACAATGGTCCATTTATAAATAATTTTAGATATACAGTGGCGGTCTTCCATTGTTCGTGTTATCATAACACATATATATCACAGTGTTTTATAATAATTGAGGCAAAGCAGCGGCCTTTCATATTTTCACTGTTGACTTTATTCTCCTTCTCGTTTGTGGGACGTACTTAAGATTTTGATATATTCAGCCAAATACACCGAAATCATTGCATGGACGTTAGAGCAGAATTTCTTTTGTATGAAGACATATTATGAAAGTAAATCTTTCAAGATTTGTTATTTTTTTCCCTGATTATAGCTGGAAAATAGTTAACATTTTGATATGTTCAATCAAGTATAGCAACATCAGGCCTTGAAAGATGGATCAGATCTTTTGAGTGAAGACACATTACGAAACTAAGTTTTTTAAGATTCTTTATTCTCTGTATTTGTTCTGATTATTGCCGGAAAATAGTTAACATTTTGATATATTTAACCAAGTATAGCAAAATCAGGTTTTAGACCATGGAGCAGATCTTTTGCATGAAGACGTATTACGAAACTAAATCTTTCCAGATTATTCAAGCAAGCTATGGAAGGAAGTTCAATTTAAAGAAATTTCCAAACAAGTGTCGGACTTCCAAGTTGGTTAAGAACTTTCAAGCATATTACATTTGTGGAGATCGCGGGTTCATCACCATCTGGGCTTCCGATAACAATCCTAACACCCAAGAATGTCAAAACGGTTCAAGAGACAGTTGGCCAAAGTCCGTCCTGATCGTTCCGACAGAGGAGTCCAGAACTTGGAATCTCTGTATCTACTGTTCGGCGCATTCTAATTAAGGATCTCACTGTCTTAGAATAAATGGTTGCAGATCCTAAAATCTTATTCTTTTAACTTTCAAGAAAACGTAATTTCAATTACACTATCATTAGTGGTCCTTGATCTCTGGCCGTTCGTTTTTTCAAAAATTGTAAAAAAAAAAAATGAATTAATATAATCAACAAGTTTTTTACTTAGCTGATTGATATTATTTTCAGTATCTTGACTACAGAGTTTCGTCCATCCACTCGTCAGGGAGTATCAAGATTTGGCTGCTTATCTTGACTTTTCTCCTTTATATGCATTTATCATATGTTCATGTTATATTTTATTAATGTATGTGTGTTTGTGTGTGTTCGCTTAAGTGTGTTTGTGCAGGCGCGTGTTTACGTTTTCACACAGGCGCCCATGCGTCCATATGCACGGATGTGCGTATGTGTACAGTTTCGTGATTATTTGTCAAATTCTTTGATTATTTTTATCTTTTTCACATCATACTTACTCATTAACTTATTCCGAAACTGAGAAAATAAAATTATAACTAAGTGAAGATATATATATAAATATATTCCGTTTTTTCTGTTTCCTTTCAATTGTCGCCATTTGTTAGAACTTGATTTTCGGTTTGTTTGTTTATTCTAGACGTCGTTTTTAAATTTTCTGCTCTCTAGTCTTTTCTTAAGTTAAGAAAATTGTACTTTTTTTTATATAATTGATTTTAATGCCTAAATGATTAAGTATATATATATATATATATATATATGCCTTTGCTTGGCTATTATTTCGTTTCTTATTTCCTTTAGTTGTATTTCAAGTTGATTACTATTAAAATATTAATTGTACGAGGTTAGGTTTATGTTTAAATTTTTATTTATTAATGATTGAACTTATGTGCATATGGCTGTATGGGCTTGCGCCCAGGTACATACACATAGATATACACGCGTGCAAATATATACATAGAGCAACGCACGTACACAAGTACATTCGTTTTTATTAATAAATTGGTCAGTCAGTTAAGTGTTATACGTGAAACACGCTTAGGCGATCATGTCTCAAAAGAAACATGACTGGGCAGAAGATTATCCCACAGTAGGTTGCAATTGCTTTTTGCGGTAGACTGGTTACCTGCCAAGGTTATAGAACCCAATCTGTCCTGTTATTTAACCCATAACTGGAGGGAAGAGACGGATCAATACCATTCCCAAGGTTATTTGCGCGTAACTGAATGCAATGAATTCAACTGGAATTTGAACTCGGCTCCCCGATTTCTCGTTCCGAGTCGATATCCACTGCACCACAACGGGGCATTAGTAATAGTTGGTTGGGTTTATAGAGGTTTTTTTTTGCTCTTTGAATCTCTCTCTCTCTCTCTCTCTCTCTCTCTCTCTCTCTCTCTCTATATATATATATATATATATATATATATATATATATATATATATATATATATAAACCTTGAGTGCCTTGAGAAATGAATGATAACAACATCTGTCTAAGTTACAGCTCATTTCTGACATTTTTCAATTATAATGCGTGCAAGATTATCCGTGTATTTAAAATAAGCAGACATAATGTTTGCAATTTATTGATATGTGTAAAAGAAAATTTGCTACCTAAATACACAAATATATATAGAGAGAGAGGGAGAGAGACAGGGAGAGGGAGAGAGAGAGGGGGAGGGAGAGAGAAGGAGAACAGTGTGAGTAAGTACACAGTATATTTGGGCAGCAGTCTCACTTTTATGCATGTTTCATTAAAAATAACAGACAAGGTATTATGGTAAAGTTTGTTTTTTCATGTAAGAGACTTACCAAACCCTATCCGGAACATATTTGTTGACAATATAAATATCATATCATTATCCACATGCCCCCCCCCCCCCACACCACAAAATGTCTAATAATAATGAAAGCATTATTATTAAAAAAAAAAAGAAAAGCAAAACTTAAGTAAATGCTACGAAATGATCGTTGCTTCATTTGATCTTACACTTACTAATATACTAGCAGTATAGCCCGGCATTGCTCGGTTATAATGAAAGCTTTAAAACTAATCCAGGTTCCAGGAGCTCAGACTTTTTGGATGTTGTCACGAAAGACTAAAAAGCAATAGTTGTTTCCTATTTAATGCAAAACCCTACATTGAAAAGAAAAATGATTGGATGTAAGTCAAATTTTGATTTCCTGGTATCGATATCAAATAAGATTTTTTTCGTCGTAAACTGAAATTTGAAGGCTAAATAAGTCCTCTGAGTAAATGGTATAATGGCTGAGACTAAGAACTACAATTATACCTCGCCAAACCCTGAAGCAAAAACTAAAATAAAACGGCTGAAAAAATACATACAGGCAGATAAACAGATACACACATAAACATCTTGCCTTATATATATATATTATCGATTTTCTGCATTATTTTAAGAACTGCATCTTGAAAATTCTGAATGTCGTTTCTTATGTCTTTGTCTATAAGTGTATGAAATTAGATTAAAATTGGATCACTTCTTCTATAATCCGATCTATTCGATTATCGATTTCCGATATTTATTGGGGGTACAATGACACAAAACCTAGCTAAGAACACTCGCATACGCTTATAGTATAACTGTGTAAATTTGCAAGAAAATCGGTTCAGCCGTTTCGGAGTCTATAGTTAACGGACACACACACACACACAAAGTTCCATTTATAAATAAGTTTATATATATATATATATATATATATATATATATATATATATATTCAACTGCGAATAATCTAACAACGTTTTTACATGTGCGAAACATAAAACATACACCTTACCTGGAAATGGACTCGTTCCGAATACTTACGGTTCAGACATTTGTGAGCACCTTTTAAAGAATAGAAAGCGTGCACCGAATTTTAGTAAAGATTGGTCCACTTTTGTGTCCCAATCTCACTGTTTATTCCATCTTAAGGTGCTAGAGGCTTTGCATATCGGGTCCCGCACACTTTCACTGTGCAAACGGCGTGAATTGTTGGGGCTCGATATTATTAGCCTCTGGCTCTTTTCATTCATAATTTTTCCCCCTCATTTTCGATGACACACTTTATTTCAATTCCAATTTAAATCTCCCGCTGAGGCCGGACGACTGGGAGCGAAACCGGTTGCTTCGATTTTTTATTACTATTTCATAATGTTTAACAACAAGCGACATACGTTCATTTCTTTAATTAAATTTTGTACTTAAAAAAAACATTTTCAAAACATACATACAACACCACAAACATGCATAACAATACACACATTCTGTTATACGTAAAGTGTAATCTATGCTCGATAATGGCTAAACTCATAGCCGAAAGCTCTAAGATGAACAAAACATTTGGACAATTTTTTATATAATTTATGTCCTCAAAAGAAAAAAAAATCACATGAAAAATTACATAAAAATCTAGCCATAATACCTTGTCTGTCATTTTTAATGAAACCTGAACAGAAGAGTTTACAGTATATACTGTCACACACATGAACGAACTCGTGTAAATATGTATTGTGTTTGTATATATTTATATGTACTTTAGGCAAACGATTACACGTATAGATATGTCTATTTATTATTTATTCGCTAATTTGTTAATATTTTTTGAAAATTTATATTATATTTATTTATTTTTTATTTATTTAAACTTTATTTGCTTATTTTAATTAGTTCTCAGATAGTAAAGTAAGTATTTTTTTATATGTCTGCATTTATTCGTTATTTAAGCTTTCCTGTTTATGCGTCTATTGTCTATTTTAAAACTAATTATCTAAACTTATATATAATGGAACTTTGTCTCTCTCTCTCTCTCTCTGTGTGTGTGTGTGTGTGTGTGTGTGTGTGTGTGTGTGTGTGTGTGTGCGCGTGTCTTTGCGTGTGTGTTCGTTACCTATAGATTCCGAAACGGCTGAACCGATTTTCTTGCAAATGTACACAGTTGTACTATAAGCGACTGCGAGTGTTCTTAGCTAGGATTTGGGTCGAGGTACCCACTATAAATATCGAAAATCGATAATCGAAAAAATCGGGTGATAGAAGGAGTGGTTCGATTTTAATCAAATTTGATACACTCATAGACAAAGACATAAGAATCGATATTCAGAAGTTTCAAAGTTGCAGTTCTTACAATAGTGCAGAAAATTTGATATCGATACCAGGAAATCAAAATTTGACTTATATCCATTCATTTTTCTTTTAGTCTACGGTTTCGCTTTAACTGGAAGCAACTATTGCTTTTTAGTCTTTCGTGCCAACGTCCAAAGAGTCTGAGCTCCAGGACTATGGATTAGTTTTAAAGCTTTCATTACACCCGAGCAACGCCGGGCTATACTGCTAGTTGCTAATATTTACTCTAAGTTTACAATTTTTACTGGTAATACTGCACGGGCTTGATATTTTAATAATTTTCCATTTTATTTCAGTGGAGATATTTTATTGTTTATCCGGGCTTCACCACGCTCAGCACCTCCTGGAAGATCTTAGCGGTGACTCTCAGTTTTATTTTTTAAGAATACTGAGGTTTTATTTCGGATTAAAAGAATAGCATCCAAGACCAGACAAGCAACAGACAGAACGACAGATGGATTTGCAAAGACATCGAGGACTTTCCCATCGTGAAGCATACGAAGTTCCCGCCTCCGTCATCGTCATCTTCAGCGAGGAAAACGTCATGCTTCCGTTCTCTGGTTTTTTATATCGATGTCTGTGTGCTGTTGAAAACGATTTCATTGCTCTCAGTAAATATAGTAGAGCATAGGCCGTCGATGACCCCCTACACGTCGTTGCATCTATAACATGACGTTTTACAGGTAGTGATATTGACACAAAACAAGCCCCTTTATCTTCTGGGCGAGGTGGACTTGCTGCTAAGGAAGGTTAGATAACCCAATCTGTACTGCTATTTAACCCATAGGAAGAAGAGATACCTTTCTCAATGATATGTTGCGGGAATGTAACGAATTCAACTGGAATTTGAACACGGCTCTCCGAGATCTCATTCCGAGCCGATATCCACCGCAACACAATGCACATCCAGATAGTCAGTCAGTCAATTAAATGCCATACGTGATACACGCTTGGGCGATCATGTCTCGAAAGAGACATGCCTGATTGAACAGAAGATTATAGATTGCTATTATTTTCTGTGGTAGACCGTTTGCTAGCCAAGGCTGTAGAACCCAATCTGTACTTTTATTTAACCTATAACTGGAGGGAAGAGACGGACTAATACCTTTCCCAAGGGTATTTGCTCGTAAATGAATGCAAGAAATTCAACTGGAATTCGAACTCGGCTCCCTGATTTCTCGTTCCGAGCCGATATTTACTGCACCACAAAGCACATCAACATAATCTGAGTCTAAAGGAGGGAAACTAGAGCAAGAAAATATTGTAAGAATTTATTTTAAATCTTCTAATCGTAGACTATATTGTTTCTTTCCAGATAAACTGGCATGTGATAGTTCAAAGTAGTTTGTAAACCCAGTTAGTTGATTTCCTAAGCACCACTTAGATGTTGCACAAGGACGAAATTATGAGGTACCCAGTGAAAATCGAACTTACTACTCAGTTGTAATAGGTTCTAGCAAGACCACATCGGGGTGCCCAAGACAGGTAGAATTTGACCGAGAGAAATAGATAGATAGTTGATTCCCTAAGTACCACAAGGCCAAAATATGAGGTACCCAGTGAGAATCGAATTCACTACTCAGTTGTAATAGTATATAGCAAGACAAGCTTGCTAACCGTGAAACCACGCCGAGGTGCCCCTGTTTATTCTGTTAGTTGAAAATGTTTTAAACAACAGTTAAAACTGTGATAAACAGTTCGATTCTTGTTTGCAGCCGGTTAGAAAATTCAACGTTAAAATAAACGAACAAAGAGTTAGAATGTCGCCAAATCATCCAAACACAAAAAGTCGATTTTTAGCGTTAAAATTTAGTAATAGTTCAATTACATTGAGGACGAAAGATCTGTGATGTTGGTTTTTCTAAAAACCAAATAAAAAAAAATTGCAGGCAAAAAAAAAATAAATTATAAAATATGCCAACGATATAAATAATCAATTATGTCTATGACTGACTACAGCCGTAATAGTACTAGCTCGCATCTCACTGTCCATTGTGTAGTTTTCGGTAATGTGATTATGCATACGTAGTAAGGTCCTCTCCGACATATTAATTCAAGAGAAAGCCAATAAAACTGCTTTGGAAATATTCAGAATTGATGGATATTTTCCGGAAATCTTGTAGACTCAGTTTTCATAATAGTGCTGATGAAGAATATTTTTTGAAACACTAATCCGTACTTAAAGCACAAGCAATCTTCTTTGAATGCTTCTGTATCTTTTCTTCTTTTTTTTCCAGGGGGTATAGCTTTATATGCATGTCGCTTTTTATGCTATCAGATTGTAGCCCAAGGCAAAAATCAATTTTCACAGGAAATACAATTTTTTTCTTTAAATATTTGTTTTTCTGTTTCCTTGATTCAACTTAACAGAGAAAGATAGATGGAGCGCTTGTGAGAGAGAGAGAGAGAGATAGAGAGAGAGAGAGAGACCGAGAGAGAGAGAGAGATGGGGGATTTCTCAGTTTCCTTCTTTGATTCTCTCCTGCGGCTGAGCGTGAAGCATCAAAAATGCTGAAAATGGAAAATATTTTTAGAACATCCTTGCTTTTTCCCATTGCAGATTTAGTGGGAATTTCTGAATTCGCACGCATGCGTACACACCACCTATATCTTTTATACGGATTCGGACAAAAATCTCCGCTTAGTGGCCAATAATTTTTAAATATTATTACGAGGGTCATACAATAAATAAGGTGAATTTTTCAGTATAAGGATTTCTAATACATATAGAATCTTACTTTTTTTAATTTGTTTCCTTTGCTTCTTTTTCAAAGGGATTCAATTTGTTTTTTGTTTTTTTGCAGATTAAAAAAAAACAATATTGAGAGTTTTGGAGATTACCAAAGATGGCCGACCAAGAGGCATACTCCAGGATTGAACAGAGGTCAGTTATCAAGTTTTTGGTTGCTGAATGGTGCAAACCAGTTGAAATTCATAGGAGAATGTCAACTGTGTATAGTGCCACATGTTTCAGGCAAAAAATGTCTACAAGTTGGATAAATTGTTTAAAGAAGGACAAAGCAATAATGAGGATGAAGACAGGCTTAGGAGGCTTACAAAAGTGAGGTCTCCTGAAGTAATCGAATCAGTCACTGACCTCATTTAGTCTGATAGTAGGGTGACAGTGGATGACATTTCAATAACTTTGAGCCTATCTGTACCAACAGATAGGCTCAAAAATTGTCCATGATGACCTTGCCTAAAGAAGGTCAGCTGCTGGTGGGTGCCAAAGATGCTTACTGCAGAGCACAAACAGAAGAGCGTCGAGTTGTCCCAGCAGTGTCTCTCTCGCTTACAGCCCAGACCTTTCTCCTTCAGACTTTTACCTGTTTGGTCCCTTGAAAGCGTTCGCGAGATGCATGAATTTGAAAGTGACGAGGAAATCAAAAGTGCTGTGAGCGATTGGCTGAGACCTCAGTCCAAAGATGTTTACGCTGAGGGAATACGGAAACTTGTGTACAGATGGGATAAGTATGTGACACTGCTGGGAGACTACGTTGAAAAAGAAAGTAAGCTTCTATCTGCATTAGAAGTTCTTATACCGAAACATTCACCTTATTTATTGAATGATCCTCGTAGAATTACTTATACTGAAAAATTCACCTTATTTATTGAATGACCCTCGTAGAAGTCCTTATACCGAAAAATTCACCTTATTTATTGAATGACCCTCGTAGAAGTCCTTATACCGAAAAATTCACATTATTTATTGAATGACCCTCGTAGCAGTCCTTATACCAAAAAATTCAACTTATTTATTGACTGACCCTCGTATTTTGACATCATTGTATCTTATGGAGTACATTGTCATGGTTCTCTCCATATATTACGATTGCCTTTATTAGAATGTACCAATGCCATGACTTCTTTCTAAAGATGCTGGAAGGTCTGCCTTCTTTATTTTCCATTCCTCTATGGAATCTAATTATCATTCTTTTAGTCTGTATCAGAACTTGAAATAAATAGTCCTCAAATAAAATCTGCGAGAATTACATTAGTGAAACTTCTAAGAATTTAAATAAATGTTTAAATGAAACATAAGTTTCAACGAAGTATTTTATTTTTATTACAGTGACATTCACCCTGTAAATGGTTCTGGGTTTACTCGAGGTAGAAGTTTACATTAAGGGGTAATTTATATGGATAGGAGGGAAGAATAACGGTTGAAGATTTGAACAGGTTAAGATTGTGGTAATCGGGGAGAACTTTCTTGGAAGTCGGATCAACAGAGAAATGATTCTCGATAAGAAGCTGTTTGAGTGGAACTTCTCGCCGATGGAACACTGAGGAAATGCGGGTAATTTGATATTAAGTAAATGACATAGTGGGTCCTAGCCGGGAAAGTTAGACATTTTTAGAACCAAGGAATATTGGTCGTCTAAGAACACTTCATGATAGTAGTGATGAAGCAGTGAAAAATACACCCCCATCCCGCCTATGAGAGAGAGAGAGAGAGAGAGAGAGAGAGAGAGAGAGAGAGAGGAGAGAGAGAAGTGATTTTCTAAGTGAAAAAGCCAAAAGTAAGGGACACTCAGTCAGGACCGAACTCGTTACTAAATTGTAATAATTCTAGCGAGACAAACTTGCTAACCCTTACACCACCTCGAGGTGCCCAAATAGAAAGGTGATTTTCTAAGCGTAGCTTAGATGTGGCACAAGGCCGATAGTAAGTTACACTCAGTGAGGGTCGAACTCACTACTAAATTGTAATGATTCTAGCGAGACAAGTATGCTAACCACCTCGAGGTGCCCCTGTGTGTGTGTGTCTGTATGTGTGTGAGTATGTGTGTATGTGAGATATATATATATATATATATAAAGAGATAGAGAAAGATATATATATATATATATATATATATATATTGATTGATTGATTGATTGATTGAGGCGAAAATAATTATTCTCCAAGAAGGACACTGAGGCGTGTTTGCTCTTTACCAAAACTGAAAAGTGAGGTCTGGGCATCTCCTGCTAAAATATTGTACCAGAACACCATTTTCTGACTTATCTGGCTCTTACAAAGTTAGAGAATTTCATGAAAGAGCATGTTATTTACTCGAACAGCACAGATAGCCAATCATGTTCCTGCATCCTTAGCAATGGATAGTATAGTGAATGCTGGACAATACCATCAAAGATGAAGAAAAAACATGAAGCAACTGAAATGTGATTCTACAGAAGGATGCAGCGAATATCATTGATCGAGCATGTAAGCAATGATGAGGTTTTGGAAATGATGGAAACGAAAAGAAAATTAATATTGAACATCAGGAAAAGACAGCTAAAGTTCTTAGGAGATGCAATAAGGAAGAAGGGCTTGGAGAATCTGATACTAACAACCCAGATAGAGGGAAAATAGACAGGGGAAAGCAACGGACAACATATTTGAAGGACCTAATCAGGTGAATGAAGAAACGAGGACTGCATGGTGTGACAGGAGAAGGCGTGCTCAGAGCCAGCAGGGATAGGGAAAAGTGGAAGGCCATGATCGCCTACGTCCTGAACGGACAAGGCACATAGAAGAAGAAGTGTATGAGAGTTACACTTGAAGTGGTGTGGATTTTAGCAAAAGTTTCAATTTAACAAATACAGCTTTAATTAAGATGTATTGAAAGTGCAGTAATTCTGGAATATGCAACAGAAAATTTACTTCTAGCACAAGTTACACCTTCTCTCTAATAAGACTTTGTTTGTTTAATTAGCAGCATATCAACTCCTTAAGGGTTATTTAATTTTGTTGGGAACATTCGTAATTTCTATTACAAAAATGCATAACAGGATTTTTTTTTTTCATTTAATTGCTGGAAATTTTTATTTATTCATTGCAAAAATCCATTAATTGTATTTTTGAAATAAGATTTACTTTTATAGTGTTTTGACCCCAGTTTTGGGGTTAACTATTTGCCCATAGATGGGGCCCTAACAGGTGCTATCACTCCGGATCAGGGTGGACCTGGAAACAACAGCAATTAACAGACGGGTAATCTGTGCGTCAGTGACTGCAATTAAATTCATAAATTCTATGCACCATAACAAAGAGTTTATCTAAACAATCATTGTGAAAAGATTTTGAGATAATGCTCATGGTTGTAATTACTGTTGTAGACTGGTTGCCTGCCAAGGCTACAGGAACCAATCTGTTTTGCTATTTAACCCATAGCTGGAGAGAGAAACGGTGGAATAATAACTTACCCAAAAGTATTTGCGCGTAACTGAATGCAACGAATTCGACTGGAATTCGAACTCGGGTTTTCAATTTTTCATTCCGAGTCAATATTCACCGCACCACAACGAACGTAAATCACTGAAAAAAGAGCATAGCCTAATGAAAAAAGATTTTTTTTTAAATAAAATAAGTAAAAATACTTTAGTATTTTCTCTTAACAATGTAAACATTTTGACGTTAAAAATTTTTTTTATCAATTTGGTGCCCTTTTTCATCATTTACCCTTTTTTTTTCAACGAATTATTGGAGATAACGAGTTGCATGCAATATAACATATTTTCGGACAATTATCTTTTTTTTATTTCTACCACTAATGTTTTCCACTCTTTCCAAATAAAGCTATCAAACCCATACAGATCGAAGGGCATGATCACGATTTTTTTTTATCGTATCACCCCGAGCAAGGCGATAACGCCACTGATGTGCAGGGGGCTACGTAATAGTGAAAAGATTGGACAAGAGAAAGCCGGAAACCGGATCCTAAACAGGGAACAAGGGATGAGCCTCTTAACCTGTTCAATAGACGTGGGTGGAGTGTGAACCGGACGATATTTTAGTCTATCTACTCCAATTGAGAAAAAAAAAGAAAAGAGTGAAAAGATTGGAAGAGAGAAAGTCAGAAACCACATCCTAAACAGGAAACAAGGAATGAGCCTCTTAACCTGTTCAACAGACGTGGGTGGAGTGTGAACCGGGCGATGAATGATATAGTAAAGAACGAAACAAATGCAGAAGGTCGTGCGCTTATGTTTTATAGATTATGCAAAATCATTCAACTATGTACGGCCGAAGGGTCTGTTTGAATTTTTAGGAAGATAAAATCTACTTGGAAAGGATTTTAGAATGATCCAAATTCTTTACCGCAAAAAAGACGCTCAATTTCCCATACTAATCCTTTTCCAACCTGTTAACGCAAGAAAAACTAAATTTTTAAGCAAAATTTCTAACGTCCTAGAAAGGATGAAAAAAAAAAAACATTTTAACGTTAAAAATGTGTTTTATAAATTTGGGAGAATTTGTATCAAGCTATGCTCTTTTTTCAACAAATTATTGGAGATACCTAGTTAAATGCAATGTAATGTGTTTTCGGGAATAATTTTTTTTTATATCTATCGCCAAACATGTGTTTTGGTCTTTCCAAACCAAACTATTAAACATACAGATCAACGTTTATCAAGGGCATGATCAGGAATAGAATGATATCATAGAGCTGAACAAATGATCAGGAATAGAATGATATCATAAAGAGCTGAACAAATGATCAGAAATAGAATGATATCATAAAGAGCTGAACAAATGATCAGAAATAGAATGATATCATAAAGAGCTGAACAAATGATCAGAAATAGAATGATATCATAAAGAGCTGAACAAATGATCAGAAATAGAATGATATCATAAAGAGCTGAACAAATGATCAGAAATAGAATGATATCATAAAGAGCTGAACAAATGATCAGAAATAGAATGATATCATAAAGAGCTGAACAAATGATCAGAAATAGAATGATATCATAAAGAGCTGAACAAATGATCAGGAATAGAATGATGTCATAAAGAGCTGAACAAATGATCAGAAATAGAATGATATCATAAAGAGCTGAACAAATGATCAGAAATAGAATGATATCATAAATAGCAGAACAAATGATCAGGAATAGAATGATATCATAAAGAGCTGAACAAATGATCAGGAATAGAATGATATCATAAAGAGCTGAACAAATGATCAGGAATAGAATGATATCATAAAGAGCTGAACAAATGATCAGGAATAGAATGATATCATAAAGAGCAGAACAAATGATCAGAAATAGAATGATATCATAAAGAGCTGAACAAATGATCAGAAATAGAATGATATCATAAAGAGCCGAAAAAATGATCAGGAATAGAATGATATCATAAAGATCTGAACAAATGATCAGAAATAGAATGATATCATAAAGAGCTGAACAAATGCAGAAGTCCTTGAGCTTTTGCTTTATAGATTACGCCAAATTATTTAACAAGTTACGGCAAAAGGGTTTATTTGAACTTCTAGGAACAAAGATCTACTTGGAAAGGATATTATAATAATCCTACATTACACCTTAAGCAAACCGTCTAAACTGAACAGCTATGCAAAGCGGAAGACAAAGTTATGTTTTCTTCTTCTCGGGACAACTTCCATTCAGGACGTGGGCGAGCATAGCTTTTTTACTATTTTTAATCATTTATTAAAGGTTTTATCTTTTCATTGTACCTACCAATACATGTTCTGCTGCCATCGATTTACAAGGTAAGTAATCTGCTGCTTTATTACGTAGTTCTTGACTTCAGTATACCCTTTCAGGTATAAATTCTTCACGCCTCCTTTCTTGATTATGCATCTTAGAAATTTCAACTATCTCCTTCTGTTTCTTAATAGAAACGGCGTATGTATATTTACTTTCCTCCAAACTTCTTTCTTAATCTCTTGTTCCGTCGATAAAAATTCTCAATATCCTTCTGTAGAACTATTTTCCCCCCAAATATCATCATGTCTTTTTTATCTTTTTTTTATAATCGTTTCACTTCAAGCAAGGCAGTACTGCCACTGCTACACAAGAGGAGAGTGAAGTGAAAGAGAAACAGGGTACAGTGGGTGTCGAAGAATGGATACGAGAAGGAATGAAATAATTGTGTGTAGAGAGGTACGTGAGAGTAAGAAAGAGTGTCGGGTAAAGGAGAAGAAGAAGATGGGCTTCAAAGAGATAAGAGATGGCAACTGACGTTACCGTTGTAGCTATCAAGTATAATAAAAGGAGTTCCGCAAGTGGGGGTTGTACGAGAAAAGAAGCTTAGAGTAGAAATGGCGGTTATATCTGACTCTTTTGACTGTACAATCTAGGAACCTAGTTGCCAGTCTGGTAGCTTGAATAAATTTGTGCAGAAGAGGCACCAGGTAGCTAAGCTTGTCGGAGCAGAAAAAGTGAAAATATTTGTAGAAAAGACAGAGGGAAGACACATCTCGTCGGTTAGAAAGTGACTGACAGTTGAGCTGGCAAGTCGGGATCGATTACATTGCAGATTCTCCTTTGATTTTATCGAGAACCGCGAGATGAATAGCAGGGCCGCCCGACCAGATATCATATCTGGTCGGGCGGCCCAGTATTAATTGCACAGGCGGATAGTAAATTTGTGATTTTCTGACATTCACTTTTATCGAGAAGGACTGATACTACATATTAGTTTAGTACTCGTATGCCATTGTTTTCTCTAAGCCTAAAGCTGCATTAGTTGACCCTAGATTTGGACTACAAAATTCAGAGGTCAGTCTTTTAATCCTTAAAGATAATTTTCAAAAGAAATATCATTAAAAATGTATGATTGCTTGATTGTTGAGCAATATGTCAGGGAAGGGTTAACAGTTAACATGCTATGACGGGAAGGGTATTAATCCACCAGTTATCCACCCAGCTATAAATTAATTAATAATAGTAGTACTACTAAACCATTACTCTCTCTAAAAATGTCTAACCATTTAAGAAATAATGTTTCTGTCTTTAATTAGCCTTCAAAAGGGCTGATAATCTGTATAAAACGAATCAATCAACCAATACGACATTCTTCTCTAGCTATGGATTAAATAGCAAGACTTGCATCACTAAATTTTTATCATCTTTAAAAAAGATTCTTACAATAAAAAATGAATATTTCATGACTGAAAATAACCTGCAAACAATACAGTCCGGCAGCAAGTCTTTGAATGGGAGATTGTGAGGAGCATGGAACCACCTCTTAACTGCTGTTGCTCTACGTTCCACCCTGATTCGGAGTGGTAGCACTTTTTAGGGTCCCAGCTATGGGCAAATAGTTAACCCCCAAACTAGGGTCAAAACACTATGAAAGTATAAAAAAACACATTTATGGAAATATAGACATAAGAATAGACTTTTATAGAAAAATATACAATTTTCAAGGAAAAATATTACCAAAAATAAATACATTTTTGAAAGAAAAAATTATTACCATAACACATTTTTGAAGAAAAAAATATTCTCAACAAAACATTTTGAATACAAAATTAGAATACATCTTCAGTTTTCTAAAATAGATAATAAGATAAAAAAATCATTAACATCTGACTAAATTAACCTTTTCACTATAACCAAACATTGAAGAAATACCTTAAAACACATCGTGTTGGCATTAATTAACCCACAGAGGTTGATATACCGTTAAGCATAACTCAAACTCAAACTCAAACAATACAAGATGGCTTCCTTAACACATTTAAAAAAGTACCATTGGCAGATCACAAAACAAATTTGGAAATTGTTAGAAGAATCGCAGCTGCAAAGAAAAATATACTAACAATCGGAAAGAGACAAGTAAATAGAAAGAAAGGAAAAAAATTAAAGAAATGACTGAAGATCTAATGCGATGCCATGTTAAATTACTTTAATGGCATGAAAACTACTGCTGAGATATTTAATATCGAGTTTTGTATAAAGTATCGAGTAAGGTTCAAAATCAATACTCAGTATTAAGAGCCAACCAGAATATAATACAGTTTATAAACCCTTTTCATGATATTTAAACCAATTTTTTTATAATTATATCACCCTAAGCAAGGCAGGCTACTGGCACTGGTGCGCAGGGGGTTACATAGGAGGAAAGAAATGAGAAAGAGTGACAGGTTACAGGGGGTGTCAGGAAGCCGCAAGAGAAGCGTTAAGATAGTGAGTGTAGAGTGGACGGCGAAAGGAGCATGAGAGAGAGGATGCAAGTTAGCAGGATAGGAGAGGACTATTGACTTTACAATTAAACTTCTGGAGAATGCAGCTGTCGGGGAAGCAAGAAAACGGAAATGAATTACACAGGCGGGATTTGCGAGAAAAGAAGCTGTTGGAGTAGAATTTGTGTCCACATTTAATTGGTTTCACAGTAAAAGAGTAGGACCTAGTTGCTAATCTTGTGGCTCGAGCAAATTCATGTATAGGGGAACCAGAAAGCTAAGTTCTTTGGAGCAGAAGCCGTGAAAATACTTGTAGAAGAGACACAGAGAAGCCACATTGCGCCGCTGAGAAAGTGACTGCATATGAGCTGCCAGGTCGGGATCGATCACATTACAGAGTTTCCGTTGGATTTTGTCAAGGACCCCTAGTTGGATAGCACGAGCACCCGACCAGATATGGCAGCAGTATTCAATGCAAGGGCGGATACTATGTTCTTATCGATATTTCTGTGATGAGGTAGTATGTACACTATTTACATTATTCGGACTATTGTCCTCATCTTTGTTGCCATTTGTACAACGTTTCGGCCGTTTTACGCTCCGGACTTCTTCACTTGTCTGGAATTTCAAACCGAGCTCTTTATTACGATCACTGGGATATATCAGTCTCATTCCTTGTGTGAAACTTCTTTTGGTAGTCATGAGTTATCTCCCTCTAAACTTACTCACTAATTATGTGTTCACCACTGCTGTAGCCTCGTATTGAACTCAGAACACTTTGGGTCAAGTCACTGGAACTAACCAACGCCTATATCCACTGGGCCATGTATCTTTAATTGATGAACAAGTAACTTAGAGAGTTGGGTTAGAAGAATATAACTCATGGCTACCAAAAGTGGCTTTGCACAAGGATTGAGAATGATATACTCCACTGATCGTAATAAAGGGTTCGGTTCGAAATTCGTAGCACCTGAAGAAGGCCGGAGCGTATAACGGTCGAAATTGTCAACAAAGATGGGGACAATAGTCCGAATAATGTAAATAGTGTTTTTTTGTTTTTTTTTTAGATAATAATGTTATAATGGAATGTCTTACCTATTAACCCATAGCTGGGACGAGAGTAGCTGAATTCATACCTTTCCTAACGAACACTACGGAAATTGGAACTTGTCTCTTGGATTAAAAATTTCGAGCTATTGACCATTACCTCACCTGTACATCTAAGTTTACAGCACCTGGTCAACACGAAGAGCTAAGCGGTTACTAAGTTGCGTAATTTTGATACACGTTTTTTTAATCATTTCACCCCAAGCAAGGCGGTACCGCTACTAATGTGCAAGGGGCTTCATAAGAGAGTTAAAGTTTTAGGGTGAAGACAAAGACGAACCAGCTACAGTGGATGAAACAGAATGGACAAGAAAATGATGTGAACACAGGAGTGAAAACATTTGTGAAGGCAGAGAGAAAGGAAAAGAACAAGATACACTGGGTGATGTAGAAAGGGCTGGAGTCTAGTGGATAAGAGATGGGAATTGCCTTTGAATTTAAATTGAAATTCCTGGAGGTTGTTGATGTCAGGAAACCAAGTATATGGAGGGGAGTTCCGCGGGCGGGAAGCGCGAGAAAAGATGCTGCTGGAGTAGAACTACTGCTTTCATTTGGTTGATTTAACTGTAAAAGGGTGAGACCTTGTTGCCAGTCTGGTTGTCCGAGTAAATTCATGTGAATGAGGCACCCGTGACATAAGTTTTTCAAAGCAGAAGCCATGAAAATATTTATAGTAGAGACAGAGGAAAGCAACGTCCGTCGATGAGAAAGTGGTTGCAGTCATGCTGCCAGGTCGGGGCCAATCACATTACAGATTCTCCTTTGGAGCCTGTCGAGAACACTGAGACGAACAGCAGGGGCGCCTGACCAGATATGACAACAGTGTTTTATGCACCGTCGGATGTTTGCTTTGAATATGTACTGGAACTGGAGTTTCAACGTGATGCGACCGTAAGTTGGCTAACCAAAATAGCATCGCTAACTAGTAACCCACGCCAAGAAACCCAGTAGTAGATTTAGTGAAGATAACACTAAAAAGGAATATTGAAAGCAAACGAAAATAGGAAAGACAAGGAGTAAGCTACCTAACATATTTGAGTTAATGAAGTAACGGATAGGCAACAGTAAGAACAAAAAGGTGCCTTAATATATTGAATGGCAAGGATGCGTTCCAGAATCTAAGTAAAGTACTAACACACAGGAAAATTTTACTAGAAACAAAGAAAAGAGTGCTGGATTGCTATGTGATGTCAGTTCTTCAATACGGCGGTGAATGCTGGACAATATCATCGAAAATGAGGACAAAACTGGAAGCAGCGGAAATGTGGTTCTACAGAAGGATGCTGCAGATATCGTTGACTGAGCATGCAAGCAACGATGAGGTGTTGGAAAGAATGGCAACAAAAACTTAATTAATACTGATCATCAGGAAAAGACAACTGAAGTTCCTGGGACACGTAATGAGGAAGGAGAGCTGATAATGACAGGCCAGATAGAAGGAAAGAGAGACAGAGGAAGGCAGTGGATAACATATTTGCAGGGCCTGATCTGGTGGATGACGGAACGGGGGTTGCAAGGAGTAACAGGAGCAAACATACCAAGAGCCACAAGGGATAGGGAGACGTGGAGAACCATGATCGCCTACGTCTTGAAGGGACAGGGCATATAGAAGAAGAAGAATGTATTGCTAAGATAACAAAACGAAACGAAGATTCAGTTAAACCATCGCAAAAGTATTCGTTACCCAGTTCAGATCGGGAAGAGTAAGATCAATTCAGTCAGTTAAGTGCCATACGTAAAACACGCTTGGGCGATCATGTCTCAAAAGAGACATGACTGAGTGGGCAGAAGATTATCCCACAGTAGGTTTCCATTGCTTTCTGCGGTAGACTGGTTGCCAGCGAAGGCTATAGAACCCAACCTGTACTGTAATTCATTCATAGGTAGAGAGTTAAAAAATGTATAATATTATTAAGAAATAATTAGTGAGGGATCAGTTTATTACTTCATAGCAATATAAAACTGATCGCCCACTTTATTCCAGCTATTATATTCAGTCTGTCAGTTAAGTGCCATACGTGATATACGCTTGAGACATGACTGACTAGGCAGAAGATCATCCCGCAGTAGGTTGCCATTGCCTTCTGCTGTAGACTGGTTGTTAGCCAAGGCTATAGAACCAAATCTGTACTGTTATTTAACCCATAACTGGAAGGAAGCGACATATTAATACCTTTCCCAAGGGTATTTGCGCGTTAGTGAATGCAATGAATTCAACTGGAATTCGAACTCGGCTCCCCGATTTCTTGTTCTGAGCCGATATCCACTGTACCACAACGCAAAATCAGTTCAGTTTTAGTTAAATTATCGCAAAAGATGTTGCAAAAATAGCCGGCTCCCAAGTCAGCTTCAGAAACGTATGATCAGTTCAGTCCTTCATGACAAATGCTTTGACGAGCTACGTTGATTGTTCCTAGCAGTCCAGACCCCCATATCTAGCACCCGTCACGACATATAAGGAAAACTTTATTCACGTCATATTCTATTGTTAATGAGTGAAAACTCAATAGACAGGTTTTTTTTTTTGGTTTTTTTTTACTTTGGAAATATTAATTTGTGAATTAGACTCACTAGAGGATGTTTCCTCTATCTTTAAGATTGCTAGTTTAGGACCAATCGATAACGTAATCTACATATAGACGCACTTCTTACTTTCTTCATTTTCCCAAGTTAAAAAATCGTATTACGTAACCCTGTATATTGAATGTCTCTTTGGTTTTGTATATTGTGAACAGCATTTTAAAAAAAAAACTTCACCCTATACAGCAAGACAATTCTGAGAGCCCTTGAACTCCTGCAAGGATTCGTCAGTCGCGGGCACAAACTGAACAGTGTAGGATACGCAGGGGATACCGCGCTGATAGCAGATACAGAAAAGAAAATACAATCATTTATACGGGAAGTTTTTTTTTTTTTTAATCATCTCACCCCAAGCAAGGCATTCCACTGCCACTATTGCGCATGGGGCTACATAACGGAAGGTAAAGAGAAGGAGTGGTTAGACATAGGGAATGTCAGGAGGAAGGTGACAGATGAGTAAGGATACCGAGGGTGAGGGTTGGGCAGATGGGAAGAGTGTTTGATAGAATGGGAGCAGGTTAGTGTGTTAGGAGGTGTCTATTGACCTTACATTTAAACTCCTGGAGATTGTAGCCGTCGGGGAAGCAATCGTTTGGAAGAGAATTCCACAGTCGGGAAGTGCGAGGAAAGAAACTGTTGGAGTAGAAGTTACGGCTGCATTTTATCGGTTTCACTGTAAAAGGGTGGGATCTAGTTGCTAATCAAGTATCTCGTTCAAATTCGTATTTAGGGGTACTAGTGATCTAAGTTCATCGGAGCAGAAGCCGTGAAAGTATTTATAGAAGAGACACTGGGAAGCCACGTCGCGCCGGTGGGAGAGAGACTGCAGGCGGTCTGCCAAGTCGGTATCTATCACATTACAGACCCTCCTCTGAACCTTATCGAGAAGCCCGAGGAGAACAGCAGGGGCACCCGACCAGATATGGCAGCAGTATTCAATGCACGGGCGGATGGTAGATTTATAAATGTGCAGGATAGATTTAGACGGAAAAAACTTCCGTGCCCTACTCAGAGAACCGACTTTCATAGCAGCGGATTTAGCAATGGATTCGATATAGTCATTCCATTTGAGGTCCGCTGAAAGTGTGAGACCAAGGAGGCGCAAAAAAAACAGAAAGAAAGGACTATATATAAATTACAAAAAAAACTGAATGCATGGTAATCAGTAAATAAGAACAATCCAAAATTTAAACATGGAAGTGTTCTGACAGAGCGATACGGAGATCGGAAGGTGTATTGCCATGACTAAAGATGCATTCCAGAAGCTAATTAGAGTATTAAAAGATAGGAAATATTAGCGGGAAATAAAGAAGGAGGTACTGGATTGCTATGTGATGTCTGGTCTTCAATATGGCAGCTAATGCTGGTCAGTCTCTTCAATAGACTGACTTGAAGTAACCGAAATATTGTTCTACAGAAGGATGTTGAGAATACAAAGAACAAAACGTGTGAGCAACGACGACGTCTTGGAGAGGATGGACATGAGAAAGAAACTGATATTTAACATAAGGAACAGACAGCTGAAGCTTTTGAGACATGTTGGTGGTGCAGTGGATATCGACTCGGAACGACAACTCGGGGAGCCGAGTTCGAATTCTAGTTGAATTTCTTGCATTTACTTACGCACAAATACCCTTGGAAAAATATTAATTCGTCTTTTCCCTCCAGTTATGGGTTAAATAATAGGACAGATTGGGTTCTAGAGCCTTGGTTGGCAACTAGTCTACCGCAGAAAGCAATGGCAACCTACTGCTGGATAACCTTCTGCCCAGTCAGTCATGTCTCTTTTGAGACATGATCGCCCAAAGCGTGTATCACGTATGTCACCTAACTGACTGAATAAAGAAGGAAGGTTTGAAGAAAGTGATGCTAACGGGGAGGATAGAGGGGACGAGAGACAAGGGGAAGTAATGCATGGCATACTTGATATACTTGAGGAGATGGATGGTACAGCGAAGATTGATTGAGTGATAGTAGAAGGGTATTAAGAGAGACAAGCTGGATAGAGAGATGAAAGGTGGAAAGCCATGATCGTCTACGTCCTGAAAGAACACGGCACATAAAAGAAGTTAAAAATAAAGAACAAGGTCACTACCATCCTGAAAGAATGAATACAGCGAGAGGGAGAGAGAGAGAGAGAGAAAGAAAGGAAGAGAGAGAGAGAGAGCTTGAAATATATCTGTGGCGCCATCTTTAAAAAATAAGGTTTGTTTACAAAAAGGTAGATAAATAAATAAATAAATTAAAGACTCACGCTTATTCACAGTAGCTAAGCTGACACTAACCAATCAAGTGAAAAAGAGAAGTTTATTCTAAAACTAGTTTTTGGTTTGATTTTTTATGCCATTCATTTTGTGGTTTCCATGTTTTTACGCTTGGTTTGCAATAAATAAGATGTATAATGCTTAATCGATAAAAGCCGGCTAAAATAAAGTTATAATCTATTCGTTATCTTTAATGGAGGACTTAACAGATACTAAAAGAGATGATGAAATACAGCCAATAAATGGGACGTTGAAATACATAAATACCCCAAATAACCAAAGAAATAAGAAAAAAATAAAGAGAAGAAATAGAAGGAAGTGTAAGAAAGAAATCGCGCATGCGCATTCATTCATAAGAAAAAATAATGCATGGGTAAAAAAAAATATATAAAGTTATGTTTCAACAGAAACGTAAGTATTGTCTACAGTGTTTTCGGAGACGTAAATAGTGAAACAAAATAAACGCAATAAAAAAAAAACATAATCACATGAACCCTATAAAAAGAGACATCGATCCCACAAGTTGCTGCGCCTAGCAAAGAATTAAACATAAAGAAAAAAGTTCTGGCGTCACTGAAACTCGCGGAGACATTCCTATTCTTACCAAACAACACGAAGCGAGACGAAGCAGTGAATTCTTTGTTACTTTGGTTCAGACAATAGCATAAACAAGCTACTTCGAATGGAAAAAAAGAAGAAATTTTCCAGTGTAACTTCAATTACGTCAACGCGAAGAGACGAAGAGAGTGAGTTTGAATTGTTTCATGGCAGATGTGTACGTATAGACAAGGAAATACCAGCCGCCATTATCTTCAATCATAAAATCGGTATTTTTGTTGTAGGAAAAGCGTTAAATACTTTCATACAAATGCTATTAGAAAAAACAGTAGCGATTCCCCCGACAAAATCTTCACTAGATGATGCTCCCGGACTCAGGAATAATTTCATAACTGAAACATAATTAGTAAGGCGCTCTATATATATCCTACGATATCATCACCAGGCCTCGTTGATTTTCTGATAAAGTGGAAAGAAAGCTTTACGTGTGACACGTTTCGCCTTTTAGGAGTTCATCGGACTAAAATTGTTGTGTTAGTACGACTACACATGCGAACGAATGAAGGATTCTGAGAATTTTAAATTATAATATATATATATATATATATATATATATATATATATATACATATATATGAGTATACCTATAAATACTTTCACGGCTTCTGCTCTAATGAACTTAGATCACTGCTGCCCCCTAGATACGAATTTGCAAGAGAAACTAGATTAGCAACTAGATCTCATCCTTTTACAGTGAAACCGATAAAATTCAACTGCAACTTCTACTCCAACAGTTTCTTTTCTCGCACTTCCCGACTGTGGAATTCCCTTCCACATGATTGCTTCCCCGACGGCTATAATATCCAGGAGTTTAAATGTAAGATCAATAGACAACCTTCTAACACACTCTCCCTATGTACATCCTAAGTCGTCTACCACCCACCTTCTGACATTTCCCATACCCAATCGCTCTATGTAACCCCCTGCGCTACAGTGGCAGTGGAATGCCTTGCTAGGGGTGACACGATTAAAAAAAAATAAAATAAAATAAATAGAATGTATGTATGAATAATACATTTGTATGTACACATATACATAAATGTCTACGGCTATATCGTGTTGAATACACCGGTTCCCGTCCGATCATCGAAGTTACGCAACATCGAGCCTGGTTAGTACTGAAATGGGTAACCATTTGGGAATACCAGATAATTCAAATTTACCAAGCAGCTTAACTCGATCTTAATTTTTGGGAAAAGCAAGAGTTGAAGACAGTGGAACTTTCTTAATTCAAATTTCCTGTGTGAAACTGCGTGGTAAGTATGAATTGTTTCCTAAAGCTGTATTTTTTTTTCTAACTTTTTGACTCTTTTTCACCCCCAAAACGAGATGGAATGTTTCACATTTCATATATCTTAAGAAACGTTATATATATATATAACGTTTCTTAAGATATATGGTCACGTGGGTTATTGAATTTCCTTTATCATGTCGTTTGTTTCTTTCCTCGTTAACCAGCTCTCCCTGACGATCCGCTTAAGTGAAACCTTGGTAGGTTTGTTGGCTCACTAGGTATATTTTATTTATTCTGCTCTACCTAAGTATTGAGCGTTTTTTTGTAGGTTGATTACTCGTCTCGGGTTTTTTTCTTTGGGCTACGTGCTGACTTGGTCAGAATCCTTTTGGCTGAAGTTCATGTGCTTAGCTGTTTCTTTTTTTTATAACCATTTTTCCTTCCACGTAGATCTGCGGAGGGTTTTTCAACACGATTATAGTTACAAGTTTGTCTTTACATATATATATATATATATATATATATATAATTCGGATTTTGATATCAGCTTGTACATATATGAGTAAACTGATCAATACATGAAGGTATAATTAATTCAGGAGGGTACAAGCGACTACATCCAAGATTAACACAACTTACATATTATCAGGTGCACCCATATACATGAAAAACATAGATAATTAGGTGCACCCTTATACATCAAATATAATTAAGTGCACCCATATACACACAATACATATAATCCTAATTATACTTGGGAACATACACATAATTATGTGCACCCATATACACGAAAAACCTATATATAGCCTTACAGTTAAGTGCACCCTTATACACGTGAAGTACTTAAATTGGAATAATTATAGTAAAAATCATTTACAATCACATAGGACATTTTTAACTTAATGATCAATGCAAAATAGGAAGAAATCAGTGGGTGTGATAAAATAGGGTAATTCTAAGATTCTATGTATTAGATAGTTAAATAGTTAAATTTTTTTTCTTTAAACTATGTTCCTAATTCTTTTACACTCAGTAACCACTTTTGCCTTAGGGGCTTTACTGCCTTGCAAGGGGTGAAACTGATTAAACAAAGACAAAACCAATATAAGCAACAAATACTTGACGTTGTGTAGCGGCTGTAGGTGCAAAAAAAAATGTTTTGAGAGAGCAGTTTGATCAATGCATGAAGGTATAATTAATTCAGGAGGGTACAAGCGACTACATCCAAGATTAACACAACTTACATATTATCAGGTGCACCCATATACATGAAAAACATATAAATAATTAGGTGCACCCTTATACATCAAATATAATTAGGTGCACCCCTATACACGAAAACACTATATGTAATCTTACAGCTAGGTGCACCCTATACACGTGCAATATTTTATTGAAATAATTTTATTAAAATACATTTACAATCACGACGTGAAAGATAGGACATTTTAACTTCATACATCAATAATATAAAGTTCTTGCATACATATATTGGCATGTCTACCCATTACATGGTAGATCTCCATTTTCACTTCTTCAGTCCGTAAAATCCTCCAATGAATGATCAACGTAAGATATGAATGAATCGGTAAGTATGACGGAACGGGATAATTCTAATATTCTATGTGTTAGATAGTTTAAATTTATTTTTATGACGGCATATGAAAATTATTTCATTTCTTTGATTTAATAATTGGCTAGTTTCTCTGATAATTCTAATCTTTTTGTCTGAGCATAAATTGTATCTGCTTCTGAAGCTATTATGGGTAATATCTAAAAAGTCCACTTGTCTTATATTAGGGTTAATTATTACGCTAAGACCAAAAAATTTAAAAGCTCCATGAATTTATTTTCTAAGTCTATCAACCTTATCTCCGATGGATTTATTTACTATCAAGAGTCCATCGTCTCTGTAAAGCCCTATATTTTTTATATTGATTTCTTTATACGCCGTGAGGTTGTACAGCAGAAATAATCCGACTAAATCCGAAGACTCTGCAGAATACAGTGCTTCCATAGATAAATAAAAATTATCCGTTCTGTTTTTGGTCCATTGTTCATTGTTGTGGATCATAACTGATTTCCTGCAATTCGAGATTATGTTGGTTTCCTCTTTTGAAATGTCCGAATAAAATTCCGTGTAGTCTAGGTCAAAATGGAAGAAGTTTTGAGATACAGATGTGTAAAAATGTCGAAGTAGAGTTTTTTTTTTTATCTTCAAAGTTCTCGAAACAGTCGATTATCTCCAAAGTACCACTCCATTGTATCAGTTGGAGTTGTTTTTATTCCGGTTTACTCTTTCTAGTATTAACTTACTAATTCTACCGATCTCTGATTTTGTTGGGATGATAATCCTAGTGGGTAATTTTCGGAGGAATTCTGTTTTTTTTTTTTTGCTTTTGTTTTTTTTTAATCATTTCACCCCGAGCAAGGCAGAAACGCCACTGATGTGCAGGGGGTTACATAAATGTAACAAGATTAATTAGAAAAGAGTGAGGAGTACAAGCTAGCTAGAAAGGAACAATAGAAAGCTGAGAAAGCAGGTGCAATGACAGATACATAGGCGGAGAGTAAGTGAAGGTTATACAGGGGAGGGGAGAGAGCTAGAGTCCAGTGGTTAGTAGATGAGTATTAACTTTGCATGTAAATTTCTGGAGGTTGTAGCCGTCAGGAAAGCAAGAATACAAGAGTGAGTTCCACAGGCGGGAAGTGCGAGAGAGGAAGCTGCGAAGTAGAATTGTCGTCTGCATTTGGCTAACATGACTGTGAATGGGTGGGACCCAGTTGCCATTCTGGTTGCACGGGTAAACACCTGTTGAGGAGGCATCAGTGACTTAAGCTCATCCGAGCAGAAGCCATGAAAGTATTTATAGAAGAGACAGAGGGAGGCCACATTTCGACGATGGGAAAGTGGCTGCAGTCGAGTCGCCAGATCAGTACCTATCACATTACAGACTCTCCTTTGGAGCTTGTCAAGAACACTGAGGAGAACGGCAGGGGCACCTGACCATAAATGGCAGCAGTACTCCATGCACGGACGGATGGTTGACTTGTATATATGCAGGATGGATTCAGGTGGAAAAAACATCCTGGATCGACATAGTGACCCAATCTTCTTAGCAGTAGATTTTGCTATGGATTCAATATAGTGCTTCCATTTGAGGTCTGAGGACAGGGTAAGTCCGAGGAGGCGTAGTGTATTACTCTCCGGGAGAATCATCTGGTCCATGCTTATGGGTGGCAGAAGAGGTTGCCTGTAATGGTTGACAGACAACAGCTTGGTCTTAGAGGAATTGAAGTTGACAAGCCACTTCTTGCTCCAGTTCACCACAGAGTGTAGATCCCGCTCAAGGTCAGCAGCGACATTATGTCTGTCCGCCACGACAGGTTTCTTACTGGAGCGGGAGTATATTGTAGTGTCATCTGCGTAGATACCTACTTGGTTTTTTAAAGTAAAATTTAAAATTTGTGCGAAATTATTTTCTGTCTCTATATTCTGAAGAATAATCGCAGCAAGTATAGAACGTCTAGAAGACTTTCCAACTGCGAATATTTATCTGAAATTATCATCTAAACATTGTCATAACCCGGATGAATCTGAAGTTGAGGCATCGAACCTCTCTTCCCAGCCTGAGCAGAGTCCAAATTATTTACGCAGCCGAATACAAAACTTTAACAGAGACAAACGTCGCAAGTTATCTACAAGACATATGATCCGACGATCGATATTCCCTATTTCTACCAGTTCAGCCCTTCACAACTAAACACTCACCATGTCACGTACACAACATCAAGTTGCATTCCCTTTGTATATATTAGTAATAAGGAAATTCAATTTGGACAGCTTCTACTGAAGTACTTCTGCCTTCGGGAACGGAATCACAAGTGAATGATTTCCTGAAAATTGCAAGGTTAACATCTTCAAATCTTGTTTAAACCGTTTTTCCCTCCAACATATCATCACAATCTGCTATAACACAACGTTATTTAGGATAGCTCTACCTTCAGTTGTTGGACTGTTTATTGGGTAAACAACAGCAGATTTATGTCATTGAATTAATTTTTGTCTATGAAGAATATATCAATCAGTCAGTTAAGTACACTATGTGAAACACGTTTGGGCGATCATGTCTCTTTCGAGACATGACTGACTGGGTAGAAGATTATCTCGCAGTAGGTTGCAATTGCTTTCTGCGGTAGATTGTTTGCCGACAAAGGTTATAAAACCCAATCTGTCCTATTATTTGATTCATACCTAGAAGGAAAAGAGATAGATTATATTACATTATTATATTAAGTATTAGTGGGGGATCAGTTTACTACTTCATAACAATAGAAAAACGATCCCCCACTTTATGTCCAGTACAAATTTTAATTATTTTTTCAAGTATTATATTCAGTCAGTCAGTTAAGTGCCATATGTGATACACGCTTTGGGCGATCATGTCTCTTTCGAGACATGACTGACTGGGCAGAAAATTATCCCATAATAGGTTGCCATTGCTTTCTGTGGTAGACTGGTTGCCGACCAAGGATATAGAACCCAATCTGTCCTGTTATTTCCTTTCCGTGTTTGCTATCAGCACTGTATCATCAGCGTATCTTAAGATTGTGGCCGCCGATGATGAAGGTTGGTATAACTTCTAGGGTCCTCATAATAGTCTCGCTGTACAAGTTGAATAGATCCGGTGAAAAACGTATCTTTGTTTTACGCTTCTTTCTATCTTTGCATATCTGCTGAATACATTTCCTGCCCGTATGCGGGCGTTTTGCTGCCAGTATCAGTCAGTCACTTAAGTGCCATACGTGATACACGCTTGGGCGATCATGTCTCGAAAGACATGACTGGGCAGAAGATTATCCCGCAGTAGGTTGCCATTGGTTTCTGTAGTAGACTGGTTGCCGACCAAGGCTATAGAATATGTGTCCTATTATTTAACCCATAACTGGAGGTGAAGAGACGGATTAATACCTTTCCCAAGGGTATTTGCGCGTAAGTGAATGCATTGAATTCAACTGGAATTCAAACTCGGTTCCCCGATTTCTTGTTCCGAGCCGATATCCACTGCACAACAATAGGTTCTTGAAAACTCTAATGTTTTTCGAAAATATGTTGAGGTTGCTGAGCATTTTTATCAAACCTTTGTGGCGTACTTTGTCGAAAACCTTTGCATAACAGACTTCGAAATTTTACTATTTCAACATCAGATCCAAATAAAATTTATATATACACTACCGGCCATAATTATTAGGCCACCCCAGTGTTTTAAGAAATTATGTATTTCATAATATTTTTTAGTATTTTTTGCTAAGTGAATAATTGTAAATGAAAATAAAATGTTTTTTGTTTTTTTTTGTTAATATTGCACAATAACATGGGTATCGAATGAATTTATAAATATTTGATAATTACCTATATTGCAGTTTCATCAATAAAATAATGAAGAAAATTTATGGTGATTCGGAAGAGTTCATCATTGCTTCCTTGCCTTGTAAAATTTTGCAAAGTAATTATAACAAAAGAATCATTACATTATCATTTGGCAATAAATACTAAAAATAGTATAAAATTCAACATTTCTTTAAAATAACACTGCGGTGGCCTAATAATTATGGCCGGTAGTATATATATATATATATATATATATATATATATATATATATATATATTAATCATTTAAAGGCAGAAACGCCACTGATGTGCAGGGGGCTACATAAATGTAGAAAGATTAATTAGAAAAGAGTGAGGAGTACAAGCTAGTTAGAAAGGAACAATAGAAAGCTGAGAAAGCAGGTGCAATGACAGATACATTGGCGGAGAGAACGTGAAGATTATACAGGGGAGGGGAGAGAGCTAGAGTCCAGTGGCTAGTAGGTGAGTATTAACTTTGCTTTTAAATTTCTGGAGGTCGTAGCCGTCAGGAAAGCAAGAATACGGGAGTGAGTTCCACAGGCGGGAAGTGCGAGAGAGGAAGCTGCAGAAGTAGAATTGTCGTCTGCGTTTGGCTAACCTGACTGTGAATGGGTGGGACCCAGTTGCCAGTCTGGTTGCACGGGTAAACACCTGTTGAGGAGGCATCAGTGACTTAAGCTCATCCGAGCAGAAGCCATGAAAGTATTTATAGAAGAGACAGAGGGAGGCCACATTTCGACGATGGTAAAGTGGCTGCAGACGAGTCGCCAGATCAGCACCTATCACATTACAGACTCTCCTTTGGAGCTTGTCAAGAACACTGAGGAGAACGGCAGGGGCACCTGACCATAAATGGCAGCAGTACTCCATGCACGGACGGATGGTTGACTTGTATATATGCAGGATGGATTCAGGTGGAAAAAACATCCTGGATCGACATAGTGACCCAATCTTCTTATATATATATATATATTTATATATATATATATATATATATATATATATATATATACACAGAAAGAAGCAAACATGACCATTAAAAAACTATACATAAAATTTAGTATTACGGTCAAGGATGTTTTTTATCGGTTAGGGTTACGTCAATCAGTCATTTAAGTACCAGACTTGATACACATTTGGGTGATGATGTGTCAAATGAGACATGAATGACTATGCAGAACATTTTCTCGCAGTAGGTCGTCATAACTTTCTGCAGCAGACTGGTAGCCAACCAAGGCTACAGAACACATTACACCGTTTTTAATGAACATTTAATTCAAAGGGTTACTATGATCGAAAGAATTAGAAAACTTACAAAAACCAAAAAGGAACGAGAATAAGAGAAGAGTGAGCAAGAAGACCGTAGATAGCAGTTGATATTGTTTTGAAATTATTTAGATTAAAGTTGACGTGAAAGCATGTAAACGGAAATCTAAACTTATTTATAAATGGAACTTTGTCTCTCTGTGTGTGTGTGTGTGTGTGTGTGTGTGTGTGTGTGTGTGTGTGTGTGTGTGCATCTGTGTTTGTATGTGTGACCGTTACCTATAGACTCCGAAACAGCTGAACCGATTTTCATAAAAATTTACACAGCTGTATTATAAGCGTCTGCGAGTATTCTTAAGTAGGTTTCGTGTCAAGGTACCCCCGATAAACATCGGAAATCGATAATCGAAAAAATCGGGTTATATAAGGAATGATTTTAATCAAATTTAATACACTCATAGACAAAGACATAAGAATCGATATTCAGAAGTTTCAATGTTGCTGTTATTACAATAGTGCAGAAAATCGATAATATGTATATATAAAAGTCAAGATGTTTGTGTGTGTGTGTCTGTTTATCTGCCTTTATGTCTGATTTTTTTTTCAGCTCTTTTATTTTAGTTTTTGCTTCAGGTTTGTCTCTAAGTAGGTATAATTGTAGTTCTTAGTCTCAGCCATGATACCATTTCTTCAGAGGACTTATTTAGCCTTCAATATTCAGTTTACGACGAAAAAAACCTATTTGATATCAATACAAGGAAATCAAAATTTGACTTACATCCATTCATTTTTCTTTCAGTCTACGGTTTCTCTTTAACTGGAAACAACTATTGCTTTTTAGTCTTTCGTGCCAACGTCCAAAGAGTCTGAGCTCCAGGACCATGGATTAGTTTTAAAGCTTTCATTACACCCGAGCAACGCCGGGCTATACAGCTAGTATATATATATATATATATATATATATATATATATGTGTGTGTGTGTGTGTGTGTGTGTGTGTGTGTGTGTGTGTGTGTGTGTGTGCAATTAGTAAATTGTCGCAATTATTTTATTATTTTAAATATTCTTTACCCTGCGTCTGAACTCCTGGACTATGGATTAGTTTTAAAGCTTTCATTACACCCGAGCAACGCCGTGCTATCCTGCTAGTGGTCCCAATGCACGATAAATGCGTTAAAAGAAACACTTAGCATAGAACTTAAGGTTGGATCTATCAAACTTAACTGTAAACTGATGAGATCTTGTTAGCAGTTTAGTCAGTCAGTTAAGTGACATGCATGGGCGATCATATCTCAAAAGAGTCATGACAGATTATGCCGAGGAGTGCCATTACTTTCTACGCTAGACTGGTTGCCGATCAAGGTGATAGAACCGATGCTGTCCTGCTATTTAACCCATAGATGGAGAAAGAAGCGACGGATTAATAACTTTCTCAAGGTTATTTGTGCGTAACTAATTCAACTGGAATTCGAACTCGGCTCTCCGATTTCTTGTTCCGATTAGTTATCCACTACATTCCAACGTACCTATAGTTAGATAAGCATTGCAAATGTTGACAAAACATTAAAAGATTTTTGTTCAAATTATACATATTACCCCATATATTGGTGTTCTTATTTAGAAATACTATTTTTGCGATAATTGTCAGACCCTAAGTCTTAAAAATAATTCTATTGAATACATACAAGTTTATTCGCCTGATGAGAGCCAACTTAAGACTCGAAACACGCGTGGCGACACTGATACCATTATGGACACTTAATATATTATACAAAAAGAAAGTAATTATATAATAATAGCAACAACAAATCAACATTTTAAACAAAACGTTCACGGCTTTTCGCCTTTTTTCTTCTATACCAATTTCCCTAGTTTAAACAAGCACTATTTCTGTTTATATATATATATATATATATATATATATATATATATATATATATATTAGTCATCCACATACAAGCCCGTTTCGCTGTATCACAGCTCATCAGTGTGGCTAGACATATCCACTTGCTTCTGGCCCGATCGAAACTCGACCCTAAGCCATCGGCGCATGGGATCAGAGAAGGGAAATTTTAACGTCTTTTATGTAAGCAGTGTATAGGTCCCAGGCCTGACATATAGATGGCGCCACTAATGAGAATATCTATATGATTTTTATGAAGTACTAACCTCTAAATGGCACATGATAACATTTGGGCCCAGTTGGACTATTAGTTTACAAATTACAGTTACATAAGTAAAGCTAATGTTGCAATGTTTCAAAACAAAACAAAGGAAAAAAAATTGAATTTCGTGTGTTGAAAAAACATTGCGTTCTGACGATAAAAAATATACTGGTCAAGCAAAGCAATGGCTTTATAAGTGTTATTCGGACTCTGCCCCTTCAGAAACAACGGTTAAGACGTGGTATGCTGAATTTAAACGCGGTCGTACAGACACAAATGATGCTGAATATTCAGGTCGCCCAAAAATGACAGCTGTCCCGGAAAACACCAAAAAAGTCCACAAACCCTTTTTGACCGATCGTAAATTAAAGTTACGTGAGATAGCAGAGGAGTTGAACACATTCAGAAGTGTATTCACCATTTTGCATGATCATTTGTCAATGAGAAAGCTGTTTTGATGGTGGGTGCCGCGTTTGCTAACAGTCGATCAAAAAAACGCGTCAGTTTATTTAGAGCGTTTTTGCAACTGTTTCAACTCAGCAAGGAGCTGTTTTTGCGTAAATATATGACAACCGATGAAACATTTACCTCCCACTCCACTCTGGAGTCAGATCGGCAGTCAGCTGAGTAGACAGCAGCCGGTGAAACTGTCCAAAGTGACACAAAGACGCAAATATCATGGGCTTCCGTATTTTGAGATGCGCAAGTTATTTCGTTAATCGACCACCTTGAGAAAGAAAGAACCATCAATAGCAAATATTATATAGCATCATTGGCGCGTTTGATGGAAGAAATCGCAACAAAAAACGGCCACAAGTGAAGAAGAAAATGTGATCTTTCAGCAAGGCAAGGCACCGTGTCACAAGTCGATTGCAGCGATGGCAAAACTACATGAACTGCAATTGGAATTGCTGCCGCATCCACTCTACTCTCAAGATCTGGGCCCCAACGACTACTGGCTGTATGTAGAACTCAAAAGAATGCTCCAAGGAAAGAATTTTGTTTCAAATGAAGAAGTGATATTAGAAAACGAGGCGTATTCTGAGGCCAAAGACAAATCGTTCGACAAAAAACAGGCATCGAATTGTTAGAGAAGCGTTGGAATCAGTGTATCACTCAAGAAGGAGACTATGTTGAAGAATAAAGTGGAATTTGGCCTAAGAATTGTTGTTTTATTAGATTGGCTCTGGATTTATTGAATGAATATATATTAACTTGATAATACCTATAACAATATTGATAATATTAATAATAATAGTGTACGTAAAAAACGCATTATACTATTGCAAACAAATGCATAATAATTTCAAACATGATGAAACAACACTCAAAAACATAATATATAAAACTTTTAAACCAATAAATAATAATAATCAAATTAACCTCATCATATACTATAAAAAATTAAAGCAATTGACCTCATAGTCTCTAATAACCCTACAACCACACAACTAAATCCGCTACAGAAAACCAATATTGTGTATCAAATTTACATGCCGTTCAGAGATAGTATCTCTGGTACTAGTAATAAACCTACTACCATAATTGGTTTGACTACAATCCCGCTCTCCAGTAGACCTACCTGCCACCTTTCTGATCATAGTTCAACTAAACAACATTTTTCTGAAAAACATAGCCATATAGGTAATATTAAATTTTACTCGATAACACAATAATACTCAGATATACTCAGACATGCAAACAGTAAAAAGATCTTTCAGATATTAGAGGCCATCTTCATTAAATCAAAGCAACTCAAAATTAATACAATCACATTTCAATCTGGTCGCAACACATTACATTGCATTTACACATATGGTTCTGTTGACATTTCGGTCTCTCACGTGGAGTGACCTCATAGAACCACATTAAAAATTTACGAACTGCCTCAATTTTTTGTGACTGTTACCGTTGCATAGCAATGTTTTATGTCAACAAAAAATAATATCATCTTTGATGGGGGATGTCTTTATGTTAACGTCCCTTTAACCTCTCTGAAGATAGCTCATGTGAGCCGAAAGCTTAGAACCAGCATAATAAAAAGAATATCCAAATATTGGACAATTTTTTGTCTTTAGTTTCACCTAAAATTAAAGCCAAAATACGAGGTTTAGAACGACTCATGATTAAGTATAATAGACATTCATTGTTATTTTTAAGTATATATGTTTAGATAATTATTTGATGCCTCGATTATCGCCGACTGACGCCAATTCGGTCGGGTTTCAATCCTGGGTTAAAAGCAATCGGAGTCTAACCATACTGAGGAGCGGTGATACAGCGAAACAGATCTGTCTGCGGATGACTATATATATATATATAAGAAGATGATGACACTAAGTCGCAAGGGATTACTGTGAATGACAAAGACTGGAAAGATTTTAGTGAGGAGAAAGGACAATAGAAGAACAAATTCCAGGAAGTCAAAAGATTGGGATAAGGGTTGCCTAATATTTTGGAAGATTGTAGGTGGTAGGGAAGGGTTTTTGCAGTGATGTCTCGAAAGACACATGATCGCCAAGTTTGTGTTACGTCTGGTACTTAACTGACTGAATGCATATATATATTTTTATACATTTTATATCTAAACTTATTTATAAATGGAACATTGTGTGTGTGTGTGTGTGTCCCCGTTACCTATAGACTCCGAAACAGCTGAACCGATTTTCTTCAAAATTTACACAGTTGTACTATAAGCGTCTGCGAGTGTTCTTAGCTAGGCTTTGTGTCGAGGTACCCCCGATAAATATCGGAAATAGAAAATCGAAAAAGTTGGGTTATAGAAGGAATGCTCCGATTTTAATCAAATTTGATACACTCATAGACAAAGACATAAGAATCGATATTCAGAAGTTTCAAGGTTGCAGTTCTTACAATAGTGCAGAAGATCGATAATATATATATATATATATATATATATATATATATATATATATATGTGTGTGTGTGTGTGTGTGTGTGTGTGTGTGTGTGTATAAGTCAAGATGATTGCGTGTGGGTCTATTTATCTGCCTGTATGTCTGTATTTTTTCAGCCCTTTTAGTTTTTGCTTCGGGTTAGGCCCTAAGTAGGTATAATTGTAGTTCTTAATCTTAGCCATGATACCATTTACTCAGAGGACTTATTTAGCCTTCAAAATTTAGTTTCCGACGAAAAAAATCTTATTTGATATCGATACCAGGAAATCAAAATTTGACTTAAATCCATTCATTTTTCTTTCTACGGTTTCGCTTTAACTGGAAACAATTATTGCTGTTGCTATTGTCTTTCGTGCCAACGTCCAAAGAGTCTAAGCTCCAGAACCATGGATTAGTTTTAAAGCTTTCATTACACCCGAGCAACGCCGGGCTATACTGCTGGTTCATTATATGGGAAAATAATGATCTTTCTAGCCAGTTAAGACTGTGTCATATTACAGCAAAATGAAGTAATGAAATCCAAGTAATTTCTTTTTGCATTTCTACATTCCAGATAAAGAGAAAACCACTACCCAGTGACCTAATATTTCCTCAATACACGACTTAAGACGAATTAATGTTAATGGATACTATTTTCTATACAAATGTATATTAGATCAAATTCGCCAATATCTCCACTCGCTCTTCTTTTATTCTATATATATGTGTATATCTATATATGTGTGCGTGTGTCTTTGTGTTGAATGCGCATGTCTCTACGTCAATATGCAATTATAAAACGGATAAGAACATAAAAATATTACTTCAACTTTATTACTTAATACAAAGACATTTTCAAATAAATGATATCTACAGTTACCAGTTTTGCAAATTTCAAGCTCTCCCCTCCCCCGCCAAAAAAAAAGGAAAAAAACTTAAGACGCCAATTTGTAAGACATATTCTACTCAGAAGAAGGAATTACACTTTGAGATGCGAAAAATGATACCAAGATTTTATCACGTGAAAAAATATTCAAAATTCAATTTAACACCTGCCGAGAACATCATCAAATTATTACACGTCATTTTGTTTTCTTCACTGGGAAACTTTACTTTCACACACACACACACACACACACACACACACACACACACACACATATATATATATATATATATATATATATATATATATATATATATATACTATACCACATATTATAATACAAATAATATTATTAATAATATTATTCACTGCATAATTGATATTAACCAACCAATATTTGTAAAAATTTAAAGATATATTTACATGATAAAACTTCTACGTTAAACTTAGCTAATAATATGTTTTATTGTGTTGTGAGATGTTATGACATTTTGTTTGTTCACTATATAGATAGATAGATAGATAGATAGATAGATAGATAGATAGATAGATAGATAGATAGATAGATATTAACAGTCTCTAGAGCTCTGTCGTCCAACATCTCATCAGCAGAAAATCGTTGGAATCACAAATTAAACAAAAAAACACAAAAAATAACAACGAAATTTAAGAGCAATAGAAGTGGGGAACATATATAATAAATAACCATATAAATATATATTTATGACGAGGGGATAGGTATGAATATATATATAAATATACATTCATATGTTTATACGTTTTTACTCTTCATTTTTGTTGGTGTTATTTTGTTTAATTTGTGATACCAACGATTTTCTCCTGATGAAATGTTGGGCGAAAGAGCTCTAGAGACTATTAATAAATTCCTCGTTTTTAAAGTACTTTACAAATTTTGTACCTCCAAGCATTTGTTTACACACACACCCCCACACACACACACACATATATATATATATATATATATATATATATATATATATATACTGTGAGCTATGCTAAGTTTTTAGGCACTCTTGATTACACCAATTTTGGTTTGTGTAATAACGTCGCTTCTTTTTTTCAGACGGTATCGTGTTAGTAACTAGCTACTCTCATCTATGAACGGTAGTTGGCATATTTTGCAATGAAAATTCACGGATGTAAAGAAATTGGTAAATTTTCAACGAGAGCAAATAATAGGATGGCATCAGTGTAGAAAGTCAAGTAGAAAAATTGCTTGTTTGTTTTTTTGTTTGTCAAACGGTGGATAATATTGTCAAGCAATTTAATGAAGAAGGCTATTGTCGTGTAGAACAACTTTCAGAAAGACCAAACAAAGGTGTCTGAAGCGCGAATTCATCAGAAACCGTCGTCAGAGTGTCAAAATGTTGCCGAGCAATGTTGCCATATGCGGTATGAATGACTCTAAAATAACTAGGCTATCAAAGAAGACTTGCAAAGAAGACGCCATTGATTTCAGAGGTTAACGAGAATAGACGTTTGGTCTGGCCGAGAGAATTCGAGAAAAAAATCATGAAATTCAGCAGTCTGTAATTTGGTCAGATGCAAGTAAATTCTGCCCATTTTCGAATTTGAGATAGGTTTATGTTTGGCGAAATCAAATTGAGACTTTCGAACACTGAATGTCTGCAGATGATCTTGAAATTTGGAAGGATTGCAGTGTGGAGCGCTGTTTGGTTTGGATGGAAATCTGAGCTAAAACTTGTTGACCTGCAGTTTAATGGTACGAAATACTGTCAAATATCGGAGAAAGGAATACTGAAACAGATTGACAAGAATGTCTACATTTTTCGAAAAAAAAAAAATAGAGAGTTATGTCATACGAGTCATGTAGCAAAGTCCTGGCAGAAGTCACAAAGAATCAAGTCACTGTCATAGACAATCCAAATTCTTGACATGAATCCAATAAAGCAACTCCACTGAAAATTTGGAGAGCGTGTAACCAAAATCAGGTCAGTAGAAACCGTGAAATAAACATTGCTAAAATAGTGACAAAATATGGAACACACAATTGTTAATAACTAATGAAACCCATGCAAAATCGAATAAAAGCACTGAAACTAGAAAAGGGTGTACCTAATTCATACTAGTTCCAAAAACTGTTTATTTATATTGAGTTGAGATTGCGTAATTAAAATTTGAATTTGAATGTATCAGGTCGGTGCAAAAGTTTTCGCCGATTTAAAATTTCATCTTGAAAATGAAAAACTGTGTGTTTTTGAAAGTCTATTCATAACAATTACAACCTTTTCTTTCTATAACTTGATTCCATCTCCTCAACATGATATTTTTTGGGATGGAGTCCTACTCTTTGTTGCTGAACTAGTCTTTCTCTTCGATTTATTCAAGATCGCCGACGTTTAACGTTATAGTAGAAAACCCACTTCTCATCAGATCTGACAAGCCTACCCAAAAATGGTGTCTGAAGGTGTCGTGAAGGCAAAGATTCGCAACAAGAAACACGTTGTATTTGCATTGGAACCTCTTTGAAACTTATAGAGTAGCGCATTCCTAATGTGTTCTTTAGATGGAAAAAACATGGGTGAGAATATTGCAGAAAAATATGAATGATGCTTTAAAAATCTGAAAGAAAAAGTCATAAATTAATCCTGGTGATATATTTAAGTAATAACAATATGCATAAAATAAATTACAATGATTTAAAATGCGCCTTTTACAATCCAGTAATAACTTTTGCACCTACCTAATAGTTTATTTCTCCTGGCTAAAACATATATATATATATATATATATATATATATATATATATAATGAAGTCAACTCCGTGAATGACGAAAATAATTAAACAAGATTTAATTAAGATAAAATATTAAGTGTCAGATCTGTATAGAGAACTCAGTTGATATTATCCAGAGCAATATGATGTCTATAAAGTAAAACTAAATGCATTATTTAAAGTCGTTATAACTTATGATTCATTTCTATAAACTAAATTTGTTCATTTTTTCAGACCACACTATATTAGTTCCATTCAGTATAAATATTTTCCCGGAATAGAAATTTCTTTTAAAACGAAATGGTAATCAAGTAACATGATACAGAATAGAAATGTTGGCCTTATCTCGGTTAAGAATCATTAAGGCTAAACGAGAAAGTTCCTTGGGGCGAATGAGGGACCATAAAACTACTAACGCCCACACACAAACACATTAATAAACCCTACATATGAACATACGCATACACACGTATATTCACATACAAATATATCCATACTTACACATATGTAAATACAAATGCGTCTATACGTACACCTACATATAGATACATACACGCATCCATTCATGTCAACATATAAATATATATTTATGAAGACCGGACTTATGTGCGGATAATTAATCCTAAGACATATTTACGCAAGACCTCACATATCCTCAGAATAAATGCATATATTTACACACAGAAACATATTTCGCATACACACGTATATCCACATATACATATATTTCCATACTTATATATATGTACATACAAATGGGTCTATGCATCTCTGAAAACTTATACTGGTTGGTGGGAAAAAGTGAACACGTATATACATAGATGCTAGCATTTTTCTTGTATACATAGGTATAAGTCTTTATAAGTATCAGTCAATTAAATGCCATACGTGATACACGCTTGGGCGATCATGTCACGAAAGAGACATGACTGACTGGGCAGAAGATTATCCCGCAGTAGGTTGCCATTACTTTCTGCGGTAGACTGGTTGCCAACCAAGGCTATAGAACCCAATCTGTCCTGTTATTTATCCCATAACTGCAAGGAATAGACGGATTAATACCTCTCCCAAGGGTATTTGCGCGTAAGTGAATGCAACGAATTCAACTGGAATTCGAACTCGGCTCCCCGTGTTGTCGTTCCGAGCGGATATCCACTGCACCACAACGCATGGATCCAGAAAGTAGAGAGTGCGCAGGCATAAAAAATTTATACGTAGAATATTTTGTGTATGTATATGCATACAATGTATACAAATACAGGCAAAAGTTATATATGTACAGAGATATATATGTGTATGTGAGGGTATGTGTGTAAGTATATAAATGTATGCGTATTTTTCCGAGATCATCTTCAGAGGTATGAGTTATGGTAAAAAAAAAATAAACGCAAAACTGTTGCTAAAAATTACTGTAATTTTTTTCTGCTTCAAATATAATGCTTGACAAATTGCTTAGCGTTCATTAGAACGTGAAAATTATCCAAAATGGAATTTTTTTAATATATTTTAATGTCATGGTCATGCACGTGTTAAAGCATGAAAAAACTGTTCGTTAAATTTGAAGCAGTAAAAAAAATTAGAGTAACTTTTAGCAACACAGTTTTGCGGTTATTTTTTTTACCATAACTCACACCCCTGAAGATGATCTCGGAAGAAGATTGAAAGTACTTGGGTACATTGAGAAATGAATGATAATAACACCTGTTAACGTTACAGCTCATTTCTGACATCTTTCAATTAAAATACGCGAAAGATTATCCTTGAGTATGAACAGATTTTGTTTTTAAAATAAGCAGTCACAATGTTTGCATTTTATTTAACCTGACATATATATATATATATATATATATATATATATATATGTTCTTTTATTGATCGTCCGTAGTTTAACATTATCTCAGCTAATACCTTCACATTATTAGGTCTCCCCAGATTTTTTTAAAGAAATTATGTATTTCATACTATTTTTAGTATTTATTGTCAAATGACAATGGAGTGCTTCTTTTGTTATTATTACTTTGCAAAATTTTACAAGGCAAAGTAGTAAAGATGCATTCGTCCGAATCACTCTAAATTTTCTTCATTCTTTCATTGATGAAACTACAATGTAGGTAATTATTAAATATTTTTAAATTCATTTGATGTACATGTTATTGTGCAATATTAGCAAAAGAACCATTCTATTCTCATTTACAATTATTCACGTCGCAATAAATACTAAAAAATATTATGAAATACATGATTTTTTTAAAACACTGGAGTGGACTAATGATTATGAACGGTAGTGTACATATAAATTTTATTCGCATTTAATCTTGAAATAGTAAAATTTTGAAGTCTGTTATGCAAAAGCTTTCGACAAAGTACGCATATATATATATGTTCATATTATCCTATATTGATCATCCGTTCCTTATCTCAGTTAATACCTTCACATTATATATATATATATATATATATATATATATATATGGTTGTGTGTGCGTCTAAAACGACAAGAGAAAAACTATTCTAACTGACGCGTTTCGTCCTTTGATGAACTTTATCAAGGAAACTCCATTTTTTTAATCACATCACCCCAAGCAAGGCGGTAAGGCCACTGGTGCGCAGGGGGCTACGTTAGAGTGAATAGATTGGAAAAGAGAAAACAGGAAACCACGTCCTAAGCAGGGAACAAGGGATGAGCCTCTACACCTGTTCAATAGACGTGGGTGGAGTGTGAACCGTGCGATAGTTCAGTCTATCTACTCCAATTACTGCTTTGATAAAGTTCATCAGAGGACGAAACATGTCGGTTAAGTATAGTTTTTACTCTCATTCATTTTTTTTCCTTCACCGATATAGTACACACACACACACACACACACACACCACATATATATATATATATATATATATATATATATATATATATATATATATATATACGGAAATATAAGACAGACATGTTATTCTATTTTTATTGTACAGGAGATTTTTGTGTAAAATATTCTGTACAATAAAGGCGGAAGCTGAAGATGCTTCGCCTGAAATAGGCCCCATACTTCCACTTAACCATGGAATAAGGTGTCGTCTTATTTTTACGTATATTTGCTCGATATGTATTTATATACATATATATTTTGAGCTCTCCTATTAAGTCATCCTACCACTTGATATACAGGATACTCCTTTGGATTTTTCTATATCTACACCGCCTATATATATATATATATATATATATATATATATATATATATAACTGGAAAAGTAAAGCGTCGTAAGAGAATGAGGTGGTAAAATATTCTGGTATTTTTATTGTTTATTCTTTATGTCAGTTCTTCTGGCCTCAAAAATGCAAAATTCCTCACCTTACTTTCCAACGTTGTTTATAACGTTTTAAAATTAATTTCACCAAACCGGACCAGCTTTAATACACTCTACAACACAATAGAAGATACAGTTAAGAAGAAAATATACCTAATATCACGAAAGATGCTGGGATTTTTTTAATAAAATCCTTCAATTTAAATATAGTTATATAGAAAAGACATCTTTTTAAAATTCTTTTTTGTGCCATGTCCTTTCAGGACGTAGCCGATCATGGCTTTAAACATCTCCCTGTCCCTGGTGGCTCTTGGTATGCTTTCTCCTGTTGCACCATGCAACCCTCGTTCCGTCATCCACCTGTTCAGGTCCTTCAAATATCTTAACCGCTGCTTTCCCCTGTCTTTCTTTCCCTCTATCTGGCCTGTTAGCATCAGGTTCTCCAAGCCTTCCTTCCTCATTGCATGTCCCAGGAACTTTAGCTCTCTCTTCCTCATGCTCAGTATTAATTTCTGCTTCGTTTCCATCCTTTCCAAAACCTTGTCATTGCTCACATGCTCGGTCCATGATATCCGCAGCATCCTTCTGTCGATCCACATTTCAGCTGCTTCAATTTTTTCCTTCAATTTGATGGTATTGTCCAACATTAACTGCAATATTGAAGAACTGACCTCACATATTAATCTAGTAATCTCTTCTTTGATTCTATCGAAACGGAAAGAAATCTAGGAATCTGAAATTTAGCCTTCTACGAATATGATAGGTTCATACGATGGGACAGACTTTTAACTCGCTTGTAATACACAGGCACAACAATAATATATTACCAACTACAAACGCATGTCAAACACACTCCAACTTTTTAAAAATTCATAGTAAAAGAATATAAGAGATGTCTTCCTACTTTTGTTAGAACTTGTGATACGTCATCCTTTCTTAACTCAGCCAAAATGTCACCAAATCAACGTGTGGACAAGTACCATGAATAAATAAAAATGTCTACCAGACACACACCCACACCAACATACACACAAACACACACAAGCACACACACACACACAAAGATAAGCACGCACACATGCACACACATGCACGCACACATACACACACATGCACGCACACACAAATGAATATATGGCGCGATGAATAAATTATCATTTACTCACAAAGAAGAAAAATTTTACTCCGATGGAAAATTGGACTGAACTGCTTAGCATTGGCGCAGGAAGCACAAATACGAACATTTCAGTGTGTTTGGTGTCAAGCTGAAGACAGTACAAAGGATTCGGAATGAGTTGGATGGTGATTACGAAGGTACGGAACCTCGGGAAATTCACTACGATCTTTTTCATGAGAAAAGATTTTTGGTTGGTTGTTTTTGCTTTATGGCATATCAACTTCGGCGGGTCATTGATTGCCAAATAAATTTTTATTTATTTATTGCTGGTCATACCTTTTTCTTACATTTTCTTGTTGCATTTATATAAGTTTTGTGTCTAGTAATACTATTTTTCTTTTCGAGTATCAAGATTCATTGGGATTTGTTTTTAAGAGCAGGGTCCCCAAGTCCTACCCTTGTTATTTAACCCATAACTGGAGGGAAGGGACGGATTAATACCATTCCCAAGGGTACCAGTGCTTAAGTGAATGCAGGGTATTCCACTGGAATTCGAACTCGGCTCACCGGTTTATCTTTCTGAGCCGATATCCGCTGCACCACAACGCGCATCCGTCACTAACTGCTTACAGCACCTGGTATTCCCAAGCGGTCACCCATCTAAGTACTGACCAGGCTCAACGTTGCTTAACTTCGGTGATCTAGAGAGAACCTGTGTATTCAACGTGATATGGTTTTAAGCCTCGTGAGAAAAGATCTCACGAATTTACTGTTGCCATATCTGGTCAGGCGCCCCTGCGGTTCTCGACAGGCTCCAAAGGCGGATCTTTAATGTGGTTACTCGTGCAACCAGACTGGCGACGAGGCACCACCATTTACAGATCAACAAAATGCAGGTGACAATTCTAATCCATCAGCTTCTTTCCTCGCACTTCCCAGCTGTGGAACTCTCTTCCATATATTTGCTTTCCTGACCGCTACAACCTCCAGGAATTTAAATGCAATGTCAATTCCCATCTCTTACCCTCTTGACTTCAGTCCTTTCTACATCATCCCGTATATCTTTTGCAACTGTCGTCACACCTATGTTCCCATCCTTATCTTGCCCTGTCTCTGACACCCTCTGCAACTGGTCCGTCTTTCTCTTCACTCTCCTCCTGTCTAAACTTTTGTTCTTATGTAGCCCCCTGTGCATCGGTGGAGGTACCGCCTTGCGTGGAGTGAAACGATTAAAAATAATTAATAACTTTCAGAAGCTATGAAACATTGTAGTGAAAAGAAGAAGAAAAGCAAAATAGCCTCATTAAACGTATGAAATAAACCCAACGGATTACAAGAAAAAGATAAATGAAAAAGACACTAAATTGAAACTTTATACTGTTTTTTTTTTTTGTTTTTTTTGTTTTTTACATATTGACTCTAGATAAAGTTTAGCGTGGGAGAGAGGATCAAAATTTGCAAAAATACAATTTGAGATTAGACTTAAAGAACATATGCAAACTGCCTGAAGTATCATATCAGACCAATTTTATATTCGGAAAATGCAGTGACAAAAAAAAACAAAAAAAAAAACAGGGTAAATTATAGAAAAAAAGACATTGAAACAATCCAGTCTGTCAGTTAAGTATCATACGTGATCATATTTCGAAAGAGATATGACTGACTGGGCAGAAAATTATCCCGCAGTAGGTTGTCATTACTTTCTGCGGTAGACTGGTTGCCAGCCAAGGCTATAGAACATAATCTTTCCTGTTATTTAACACATAACTGAAGAGAGAAGACGGAGTAATACCTTCCCCAAGTGTTTTGTGCAGAAGTGAATTCAGGAAATTCAATTGGAATTCGAACATTCTTCTTCTTTGTGCCCTGTCCTTTCAGGACGTAGGCTTTCTACATCTCCATGTTGCTTGTGGCTCTTAGCACGCTTTCGCCTGTTACACCATGCAACCCTCGTTCCGTCATCCACCAGATCAGGTTCTTTAAATATGTTATCCGCTGCTTTCCCTCGTCTCTTTTTCCCTCTATCTGGCCTGTTAGTAACAGGTTCTCCAAGCCCTCCTTCCTCATTGCATGTCCCAGGAACTTCGGTTATCTCTTCCTTATGCTCAATATTAATTTCCTTTTCGTTTCCATTCTTTCCAACACCTCGTCATTGCTCACATGTTTGGTCCACGATATCCGCAGCATCCTTCTGTAGAACCACATTTCAGCTGCTTCAAGTTTTTCCTTCATCTTTGTTGATATTGTCCAACTTCCCCTGCCATATTGAAGAACTGACATCACAGAGCAATCCAGTACTCTTTTCTTTGTTTCTAGCAAAATTTTATTGTCTCTTAATACTTTACTCAGCTTTCGAACGAGTCTTTTGCCATGCCTATTTGCCCTCGGATCTCTGTGTCGCAATTTCCATCTTCTGTTAGAACACTTCCCAGGTATTTAAATTTTTGTACCTGCTTGAATTTAGTGTCCCTCACCTGTATTTGGTACTTAGGGCTGCCTTTTTTTGCTGAGGACCATGCATTCGGTTTTCGTGCAGTTTATTTGTAGTCCTTTCTTGTCACTCTTATTAGCTACCTTCTGTAGGGGGTCATGCAGTATCCCTTTCCGTATCTACTATCAGCACTGTTTCATCTGCTTACCTTATGCTCTTTAAATCGGGGCCTCCGATGACGAATCTTGACATAACTGCTAGGTTCTCAGCATAGTCTCGCTGTACAAGTTGAATAAATCCGGTGAATAGACATTCTTTTCACGGGCAATCAAATATTTTGTTCCCACTAAAATAAAATGAACATAGATATTTCTCTTTCACTATTAACTCTAGAATATCAAGGTAATAATAGTTACTTTGATAATTGAAATAGAAAAAATGTGGAAATTGAAAACAAGAGTTGTGCCAGTGATATTAGGTGCGCTTGGAATGATAAAAAATGGAACAAAACAACACATTGAAAAAATCACTGGAAACCCCAGCTTAAAAGATATACAAAAAATTGTCTTGTTAAGTACATCCCACACACTAAGGAGAACTTTGTCTCTGTAACGCTAGGGATGTTCTGGGAGATAGAAAAAAACTTGAAATGGAGCCATAACAACACATCACGAATTGCCTTAAGTCCTTCCACAGATCTGGTTGGTAGTATGACCATAGCAAAAATCGAATTATGATGAAAAATGACGTAAAAATTAGTTAATAATTCATGTGTTAAATAATCTAAACTTATTTATAAATGCAACTTTTTCTGTGTGTGACTGTGTCTGCGTGTGTGTATCCGTTATCTATAGACTCCGAAACGGCTGAACCGATTTTCTTGAAAATTTACACAGTTGTACTATAAGCGTCTGCGAGTGTTCTTAGCTAAGTTTTGTGTCGATTTACCCCCGATAAATATCGAAAATCGATAATCGAAAAAATCGTGTTATAGCAGGAGTGGTCAGATTCTAATCAAATTTGATAAAATCATAGAGAAAGACATAAGAAACGATATTCACAAGTTTCAAGGTTGCAGTTCTTACAATAGTGCAGAAAATCGATAATATATATATATATATATATATATATATATATATATATATAAGGCAAGATGTTTGTGTGTGTGTCTATTAATCTGTCTGTATGTGCTTTATACAAAACCACAATTTTTATCCGATTCTCACCAAACTTCACACAAATATTCTTTAGGCTCAGTATGAGCTCCAGGACCATGGATTAGTTTTAAAGCTTTCTTTCATTACACCTGAGCAATGTCGGGCTATACTGTTAGTATATATATATATATATATATATATATATATATATATATATATATGTATATATATATATATATATGTATATTAGGTGCGATTGATAAATTGTCGCAATTTATTTAGGCTAAGTCTGAGCTCCAGGACCATGGATTAGTTTTGAAGCTTTCAATACACCCGAGTAACGCCGAGCTATACTGCTAGTATGTAATAAATGAGAGATTTTATTCAGTAATAAAGGAAGCCGAAAAATACAAATTGGAATTTGAAGTGGGCGAAGAAGTGCAAATAAAAACATTATACGACTTCGGCAGCGGACAAGAATCTAAAAACGAATGCAAATGCAATGTACCAAGTGTAGAAACGATGGCAACAGAAGCCTCGTCCTGATCAATACTCGGCGCACATTGAAAAAGAAGGGCCACTTAGCGTGCACACAGAATACACATACATATTTTTTTCTTTGAATTATCTCAATAGACTGGCCCACTTGTAAACTCAGTGAAATTGATTTTGTGAAATAATTCATTTAGGTTCGGATCTGAATTCTCTCTGAGAAATTTCATCCTTTAAAAATATGATAACTCCACCACCCAATGGCCATGAGGGGCTAGTAAAAACTATACATTTTTTTTAAATTCAAGTAACAGAAAGGTTTCAGCACTGATCAAAAATTCAATGGAGAGTAGAAGTATTCCTATCAATTTAATTATGAAATAATTCTCGTGGGTTAGCATTCTATAGAGATTCCAGTAGCCAGAACCGAACCGTAAGATATTGATTTTTAAAGATTTTGACGTGGGTGTCCTGTTCATAATATCAATACAGTGTCAAATAGATCCCCGGTGTATACAGCGTCATATGGATTTAATGCTTTTAATTTATAAATATTGTATCTTGCAGATGTGCTAACGACATGAATATCTGCATTCATTCATGTAATTGTTTGTTTTTTAATTGCACATCTAAACTTATATAATAAATGGAATGTTTTCTGTGTGTGTGTGTATCTGTGTGTGTATCTGTGTGTGTGTGTGTGTGTGTGTGTGTCTCCAATATCTATAGACTACGAAACGGCTGAATCGATTTCCTTGAAAATTTACACAGTTGTACTATAAGTGTCTGCGAGTGTTCTTAGCTAGGTTTTGTGTCGAGGTACGCCAATAAATATCGAAAATCGATAATCGAAAAAATCGCGTTATAGAAAGAGTGGTCCGATTTTAATCAAATTTGATACACTCAGAGTCAAAGACATAAGAAACGATATTCAGAAGTTTCAAGCTTGTAGTTTTTACAATAGTGCAGAAAATCGGTAAGATATTTGTGTGTTTATCCTGCCTGTATGTCTGTATTTTTTCAGCCCTTTTATTTTAGATTTTGCTTTGGGTTTGTCTCTAAGTAGGTATAATTGTAGTTCTTAGTCTCAGCCATGATAACATTTATCAGAGGACTTATTTAGCCTTCAAAATTCAGTTTACGACGAAAAAAACATATTTGATATCGATAACAGGAAATCAAAATTTGACTTACATCCATTCATTTTTCTTTCAGTCTACGGTTTCGCGTTAACTGGAAACAACTATTGATTTTTAGTCTTTCGTGCCAACGTCCAAAGAGTCTGAGCTCCAGGACCATGGATTAGTTTTAAAGCTTTCATTACACCCGGGCAACGCCGGGCTATACTGCTAGTGTATATATGTTTTTTCTGTAATGTTTTTTAATCATTTCACTCCAAGCAAGGCAGATTTAATGCCACTGTTGCACAGGGGAGGGTGCATAGGAGAACGTGATGAGAAGGAGGTGTTAGCTATAAGGGGGATGTCAGGAGGAGGGTAATAGCGGTGTAATGGGGATGGAGAAACGCGAGAAAAGAACCTGTAGAAATTGCGGTTATATTTTATCGGTTTCACTGTAAAAGGGTGGGAACTAGTTGCTAGTCTAGTAGCTCGTGTAAATTCATACATAGGGGGCACCAGTGAGCTAAGTTCAATGAAGCAGAAGCCGTGAAGTATTTTTAGAAGAGGCACAGGTAAGCCACGTCACGACGGTGAGAGAGCGACTGCAGCCGAGCTGCCAAGTTGGTATCGATCACATTACAGATTTTGTGGATATTAAAATGAGTCTTTTTTTGTAAAAAATGACAAAATATTTCAAGGAACAAAAACGTTTCTTTTTTCTGAATATGAATCTTCTTCTTCTGTGTACCGTCTCCTTTCAGGACGTAGACGATCATAGCCTTCTATGTCTCCCTATCCCTGGTGGCTATTAGCACGCTTTCTCCTGTAAGGTGTCTCAGCCCCCGTTCTGTCATCCACATGCTCAGGCTCTTCAAATATGTTATCTGCTGCTTTTCTCTGTCTCTTTTTCCTTCTGTCCAGCCTGTTAATATCAGGTTCTCTAAACCCTTTTTTCTCATTGCATGTCCAAGGAACATTAGCTGTCTCTTTCTGATGCTCAATGTTAATTTTCTTTTTGTTTTCATCATTTCCAAAGCCTCATCATTGCTCACATGCTCGGTTCATGGTATCCGCAGTAACCTTCTATGGAACCACATTTCAGTTGCTTCAAGTTTTTCCTTCATCTTTGTTGATATTGTCTAACATTCACTGCCCTATTGAAGAACTAACATCACATAGCAGTCGAGTTCTCTCTTCTGTGTTTCTAGTAAAAAGTTTCCTGTGTCTTGCTTCGTACATTTTTGCTCATATAGGTTTAAATACCAACTCTGAATTCTGCCCTTCCTCTTTCAATGATAATTCATAGTCCTTTTTCTTCCTTTCAAATATTCCTATAGAAGAAAAAAATTCTTGATAACCTACATTCAATACCTTAGTTTAGAGTTGGTCTTCATGTGCGGAGAGACAATTCCGTTATTCAGATCACACTCCACATCTAAATACTTTACCACTTTTCTAGTCATGTCAACCTCGATATCAAAGCCGATGTTCTTGAAGATTCTTAACAGTCAGTCAGTTAAGTGCCATACGTGATACACGCTTTAGGCGATCATGTCTCAAAGGAGACATGACTAACTGACTGGGCAGAAGATTGTCCCACAGTAGGTTGCCATTGCTTTCTACGTTAGACTGGTTGCCATCAAATATCCCAATCTGTCCTATTATTTGACTCATAACTAAAGGGAGAACAGATATATTGCATTATTACGTAGTAATTAGTAATTGATCAGTTTATTACTTAATAACAATAGAAAACCAATCCGCCAATTTATGACCAGTAGAAGCCTTAATCATGATTCCAACTATTACATTCAGTTAGTCAGTTAAGTACCATACGTAATACACGCTTTGTCTCGAAGGAGATATGACTAACTGGGCAGAAGGTTGCCATTGCTTTCTGCTGTAGACTGGTTGCCATCCAAGGCTATAGAACCCAATCTGTCGTGCTATTTGACTCATAACTAAAGGGGGAAGAGATAGATTATATTACATTATTATATAAAGTATTAGTGAAGAATCATTTCATTAATTCATAACAATAGCAAACCGATCCCCCATTTTATGCCCAATACAAATTTTAATTTTTTTATTAACTTTTGTATTCAGTGAGTCAGTTAAGTGCCATACGATGTACACGCTTTTGGCGATCATGTCTCGAAGCAGACATAACTGATTGAGCAGAAGATTATTTCGCAGTAGATTGTCATTGCTTTCTGCGGTAGACTGGTTGCCAGCCAAGGCTATAGAACCCATTCTGTCCTATTATTTAACCCATAACTGGAGGTCATAGATGGATTAATACCTTTCCAAAGGGTATTTGTGCATAAGTGAATAAAAGGATTTCAACTGCAACAGTGCCTTTCTGATTTTGTTATTTTCTCTTCTACTATCAGACACTACCATGTGTTTGTCATCTCTGTACAGCCTGTGGTTGTCTATATGTACCAATTCATTGAATTTATAATAATCCAATCTATTCAGAAAACTTCTGCACCATCAAACGACCCTTATGATACGGCAAATGCGCCCCGTTTGATTTCCTAATCCAAGCTTTTCGATTGTGAAATAGAACCGATTTACGACAATGTAAAATTATCTAATTTTATTCCGGTGGTATAATAGTATAGTCCTTAGCGTAGTGCAAATCTTCTAGTAGAGTTTTTCCCGTTATCAAGGTGTAGATGCTTTTAATATCATATTTAATGAAAACCTTTTTCTTATCATCAATCGCGTTAAACCAAGAGATACATTCACAAGCACCCGTCCATTGTTTAGTTTGCGCGACACTCTTAACAGTTGGTATAACCCATGTAATGCAAAAAGGTTTGTCTTACTTAATTCTGTTTTAGCAGGATCGATTAACCGAAATGAGGGACTGCTTGGATAGTTTTCTTTGTGATCTTTCACCATTAGAAATGCCTGTTTTTTTTATTTTTATTTTTTGCACATTATTTACACTGTCACTTATACCCAGTTTAGCCAAGATGCCCGATCTTACTCAACAGCACTCACATGTACGCATATTTGCAAGTTATCTGGATATTCTTGAGTGCGCACGGAATCTGAAACCTTTCTATAGTCCGACAAACCCCTTAGTATAGAAATAACTGTGCTCCAGTGAAACAGCACAGTCACACACTAGATAATACAATTCACTGTTAGTGTGATTAATGTTTAACCTTTAAACTTTATTAGTTTGTCAAGACCTTTATTAGTTTGTCAACCCTTACAAGCGGAATAATGTGCGTAGCTAAGTGCCAGATGTTACAATATACAGGTAGTTTAAAGTATAATTAACCTTTAAACTTTATGAAGGTGCACCAGGGAAATGATGCAAGTAAACTCGTGCAAGATGTTAAAATACACCGGTGGTTCAATATATAGGGAGTCCAAAAGTATAAAAAAACCCTAAACTCTTACAATCATGCAAAGATCTGTAACCTTTAACCGTGTACCAGTAGAGCAATACGCTTAGACCCGTACTAGATGTGACGATATACCGGTATTTTTATTAGTATGTTTAACCTTTAACCTTTATAATCGTGTAAAAATACACGGTAAAAAAGGGGCACTATCGCGTGGAAGAAGCGGCTTCAGTCAGTCAATTAAGTGCCTTAATACACGCTTTAGGCGATCATGTCTCGAAAGAGACATGACTGACAGGGCAGAAGATTAACCCGCAGTAGGTTGCTTTCTGCGGTAGACAGGTTGCCAGCCAGGGCTATAAGTTCCAGTCTGACCTGTTATTTAACTCATAACTGGAGAGAAGAGACGGATTAATACCTTTTCCAAGGGTATTTGTGCGTAAGTGAATGCAAGGGATTCAACTGGAATTCGAACTCGGCTCCCCGATTTGTCGTTCCGAGTCGATATCCACTGCAACACAACGGACTCCACACAACGATTCACACTCGCCAAATAGTGGCTGGTTGGAACAGCAGACAGTAGTTCAAAAAGTCCTCAATGCCCACCTAAAACAAAGGAACGAAAATGAACTGAATATGCAAAGCTAAACAATATGTTAAAAAAACGAACACGCACCACTTACTTGCTACCCAGGACTCGACCACGTTTGTCTCTTCAGGAAAGCATACTACTTAGTTGCCTCCTCTTTTGAGACAAAATGTGGCAAAACGCCTTCAAAATGTGGCAAAACGCCTTTAGGTAATCTGAGTTATATCGTGTTATGTTGTATGTAACAGAATTATTGAGTAAATGAATACAAACAACGGGATTGTAGGGAATTGGTATATTCCAGGAGAAGTAGTATTTACAAAAGAGGTTGTTAGTAGAATACAGGAACAAGGGTTTAGTAGCACGTATCGTCGTAAGACGTAGAGTCTGACAATAGCACACTTCCGGTTCACTACCGGAAATACTCGACTGACTTGTTAATCGGCTGACTCGTTACTCGATACTCGATTATTCGATACTGATCCTCGAGGTCTTCAAACTACTACTTTATGTAGTGATTGGAATAGTCCATTATAGTAGAACACAGGTGGAGAGCGCCCCAACATATAGCTAGGACAAAGATTGTCTAATTTTGTCCCCCAGATGAGACTCTATCCTTAGGTAAATAGCCTCGTCTGTGTTCCTCTCCGTCCGAAGCCAGAAAGTCAGGCAATATCAATGTCGACCAAGCGACTAATCACTTCAGACAGCAGCATATTTAGCTGTCTCCTCACTTGAGACTTCTTCTTCTTCTATGTGCCCTGTCCCTTCAGGACGTACGCGATCATGGTTCTCCACCTCTTCCTATCCCTTGTGGCTCTTAGTATGTTTGCTCCTGTTACACCTCGCAACCCCCGTTTCGTCATCTACCTGATCAGGCCCTGCAAATATTTTATCCGCTGCCTTCCTCTGTCTCTCTTTCCTTCTATCTGGCCAGTCAGTATCAGGTTCTCCAAGCTCTCCTTCCTCATTGCGTGTCCCAGGAACTTCAGTTGTCTGTTTCTGATGCTCAGTATTAATTTCCTTTTTGTTGCCATTCTTTCCAACACCTCATCGTTGCTTGCATGCTCAGTCCACGGTATCCGCAGCATATTTCTGTAGAACCACCTTTCCGCTGCTTCCAGTTTTGTCCACATTTTTTATTATATTGTCCAGCATTCACTGCCGTATTCAAGAACTGACATCACATAGCAATCCCGCACTCTTTTCTTTGTTTCTAGTGAAATTTTCCTGTGTGGTAGTACTTTACTCAGCTTCTGGGACACGTCCTTTGCCATGCCAATTCGCCTTCGGATCTCTGTGTCGCACTTTCAATCTCCTGTTAGAACACTTCCTAAAATGTATTTAAATCATTGGAAAAACATTTCCTCAAGGTCTCTGAATTGCATAATCCCTTTAACAAAAATATATTTAAATTTAGTTACAACTGCACCAGTAACTTAGATAAAGATGTAAAACGACATAGCGCCAAACACTACAAGGGTAACACGGTGAATGAAAATGGTGGTGACTCATGTAACTGCAGGGTAAAGGTCAATTGTCCGCTAGGTGGTGCTTGTAAAACTGAAGGTGTGGGGCATAAACCTGATATAAGAAATTCAAATGGACAAAAAAGGGTTTACGTAGAATGCACGGCTGGCAGCTTTAAGCAAATGTGGTAAAATCATAAGCCTTCATTCAAGTTGCAAAAACACAGGAACTGTAACAGACTCACCAGCCACGTGTGGGAGATGAAGAAAATGAAAAGGAGAAATCCCATATTGTGTTGGTGACAAGTCTCATTTTTGAAAAAACACATTATTTAACTTGTTTTTCATATGTATCATATTGACCGATGGCAATATTTTCCAACGTAAAACTGTAGAAACATCGCAATTCGTATTTAAACTAACAAATATTAATCTTTTTATTGAGAAATACTATTTTCTAATAACAATCAGACCATAAGTCTTTGGAAATAACACGATTAAATTTACCAAGACCAAAGAGTATTTTCATCAAATCTTTTTTAAGGTAAAAGTAGAAATAAAACCTTCGTGACTATGGTAATTGATTTTTTCATAATTGTCTGTCATGTGCAATGTAATTTAATTCCTTTTTGATATAACAACTGTAGCCAGCCATAAGTCGTTTGTCACATTGTCCCATTGTTTTGTTATCCTGATAGCGTTATACTCCTTGCTTTTCACTCGCATCGCCGCAGATATGTGAGACCTGAGATGGAAAATTCAAATGGACAGAAAAATGTTTATGTGGGATGCACAGTTGGCAGCTTTAAGCAAAGGTGGTAAAACCATAAACCTTCATTCAAGTTGCAAAGACACAGGAACTGTACCAGACTTACTAGCCAAGTGTGGGAGTTGAAGAAAAAGAAAAGTAGAAGACCCAAAGTGAAATTCTACTTAGAAAGGCCCGACCGTAGAGGGTTGGTGAGAAAGTTTGCAGGTAATGCCAGGAGGAAAACTAGCTACTGTCACATACCAAGACCTGAAAATTTTATTGAAGTTATGACGGCGTGTAGGCATTTAAGAAAATATGTTTTAAGATTATACGAACTTGACTGAGGTTACACACACACACACACACACACACGAAACACTACGGGCCATAATGATTAGGCCACCCCAGTTTTTTTTTAAATAAATGTATTTCATACTATTTTTAGTATTTATTGACAAATGAAAATAGAATGATTCTTTTGTTATTATCACTTTGAAAAAGTTTACAAGGCAAGGAAGCAAAGATGAACTCCCTAAATTTTCTTCATCTTTTCATTGATGAAACTGCAATATAGGTAATTGTTAATTATTTATAAATTCATTTGAGGCACATGTTATTGTAAAATATTAACAAAAGAACCATTCTATTTTTATTTACAATTATTTAAATTGCAATAAATACTAAAAAATAGTATGAAATACATAATTTCCTTAAAACACTGGGGTGGCCTAATAATCATAGAAGGTAATATATATATATATATATATATATATATATATATATATATATAACAGAGTATAGGGTACGTATGGCTGGAATAATATTCCTTATCCAAAGAAACACTATTCTTAAAACAGTGTTCTGATTGGTCCACTCTGATTGGTCCAGATTGTACATACAACAATACCTCCCTGATTAAAAGAGTTTTGTTTGTTTTTAACCTTTTAAAACCCTTCAATTTTAAATAAACCACATCACCTGACAAGGCACAAGAAGTGTCGAAACAAAATAGCTACTTTTATAGTGATATTATAACATATCCCTGTTATAATCTGAATATATATATATACATATAATAAAAGTATTACCTGGCAAATTGGTTCCTTTTTTAAGAGTGATCCAATCTATCCATGTATTGCCCTCTGCTGTTCTCTTATAGATTTTTCTTTATATAATTCTATTAAAAAATCCGTGTATGAGAAGAATTCACTTATTTCAAGAGGTTTAATTTGGAATTTTGTCACCTCTTTCGGGTAAAATAGACAAACATACTTGTAAGCTTATTTTACAAGTCTTGGTAAAATTGACAACCAGGGTATTTTACTGGTAAATATTTTAGTATTATGAAGGCAGGTAATGTTAAAAATGACAATACAACAATTAACACAGAAGTTCATTTACTTTCGCCATTAATTCTTAAGAAAATTTCAATATTTTTCCTCTATCAATTGTTAAACTATTATAATTTATTCATCATCATTTATTAGAAGACAGATAGATGTCTCTGAATATTTTAAGCACTCCAGGCATAAGCATCTCTGAAATCCAAAATTTGCCCTTGGGAATTGTGCTCCTGCCAATACACCCCAGGTGCACCCATTGAAAAAATGGAGTCACAGACAATATAATTCATGTTGTTCAATTCCTGCCGACACAGTTCGAACAACTACTGCGCTGACAATCTCAAACATAACATATTCTTAATACTCCCTTCCATACACTTGCTTTCCTGACGGCTACAACCTCTAGGAATTTAAATGCAATGTCAATTCCCATCTCTTATCCATTTGACTTCAGTCCTTTCTACGTAAACCCGTGTATCTTGTTCTTTTCCTTTCTCTCTACCTTCGCAACTGTCTTCACACCTGTGTTCACATCTTTCTCTTGACCTTTCTCTAATACCACCTGTAATTGGTTCATCTTTCTATTCACTCTCCTCCTGCCTAAACTGTTACTGTTATGTAGCCCCCTGCCCATCAGTGGCGGTACCGCCTTGTTTAGAGTGAAACGAATAAAAAGTATTAAACACTATATTTACTTGCAAAATAGCCTTGGTGCCTATTTTACTTGGACCAGCATAAATGCCTATTCGTTTTTAATCTATTGGAACTATGATAGAGACAGTTAAGTGCCATACGGGCGATTATATGTAGAAAAAAGCTTGACTGACTAGCCAGAAGATTTTTCCACAGTAGATTGTCATTACTTTCTTCAGTAGACTTGTTGCCAACCAAGGCTATAGAATCCAATCTGTCCTGTTGTTTAATCTATAAATGGAGGGGATTAATACTTTCCCTAAATGTATTTTCACGTAAGTGAATGCAACGAATTCTACTGGAATTCGAACTCGATTTGCCGTCCATGGACGATATCCACTGCACCACAACACCTATCCGCAGAATAAATGGACCAAACTGAGAAACTGACTCAGTTTAGAGAGAAATGAGTATTTTTGTACTCAGAAGTCTAGTCGTTCAGTTTAATGCACGTTATATTTGTATGTGCACTAGGGGAAATTTTTAAAATCATTTCAACACAATCAAGGCGGCAAGGCCATTAGTATACATGAGTTTACTGAGAAAGAATATATGAAAGAGAAGACTGAGAATAGGGAGGATTGATAAAAGAACAAAAGAGGAAACCTAGGAATTTTTCCAACAGGAGATGGAAAGTGCGAGACGGAGATCCGAAAGCGAATTGGCATGGCGAAGACGCGTTCCAGAAGCTGAGTAAAGTACTAAAAAATAGGAAAATTTCCCTCGAAACAAACAAGAAAGTGCTAGATTGCTATGTGATGTCAGTTCTTCAATACGGCTGAGAATGCTGGACATAATCATCAAAGATGAAGGAAAAACTTGAAGCAACTGAAATGTGGTTCTGCAGAAGGATGCATACGAGCAACGATGAAGTGTTGGGAAGAATAGAAACGAAAATAAAATTAATAGTGCGCATCAGGAAGAGACAACTGAAGTTCCTGGTATATGCAGAGGAAGGAGGGCTTGCAGAACCTGATACTAACAGGCCAGATAGAGGGAAACAGAGACAGGGGAAAGCAGCGGGTAACATATTTCAAAGACCTGAGACCGGCGTTGCGAGATGTTACAGGAGAAAGTGTGCTAAGAGCCACTAGGCATAGGGATATGTGGAAAGCAATGATCGCCTACGTCCTAAAAGGACAGGGCACAAAGAAGAAGTCGAAGAAGAAAAAGAAGAAGAAGTTCAAGAAGACAGAAGATGGAGACTGACGTTGCATTTAACTTCTTGAAGATTGTATTTATCAGGAACACAAGCAAACAGAAGGGATTTCCACAGACGGAAAGTGCAAGAAAAGAAACTATTAGAGTAGAAGCGGCAGAGTTATTTACCTATTTAAACAGTAAAAGAGTGGTTCTAGATGCCAATCTAATCGAACGCTTAAAATCTGGTAGTTGGGGTCAGTCAGTCAGTTAAGTGCCATACGTGAAACACGCTTGGGCGATCATGTCCCGAAAGAAACATGACTGACTGGGCATGAGATTATCCCACAGTAGGTTGCCATTGATTTCTGCGGTAGACCGGTTGCCTGCCAAGGCTATAGGACCCAATCTGTCCTGTTATTTAACCCATAACTGGAGGGAAGAGACGGATTAATACCTTTCCCAAGGGTATTTGCGCGTAAGTGAATGCAATGAATTCAACTGGAATTCGAACTCCGCACCCCGATCTCTAGTTCCGAGCCGATATCCACTGCACCATAACGCACATCCTGGATTGGGGTACTTGAGAGAAAAACTCGTCTGATCACTTTCCATGCAAATATATGTAGAAAAGAAAGAGGGAAGTCACGTCCCGTCGGTGAGAAAGTAACCGAAGGCGGGCTGTCAAGTCTGGATCGATTATATTGCAGATCCATCTTTAGGTTTTGTCGAGAACCTCGAGACGAACAGCATGAGTACCAGACCAGAAATGGCAACAGTGTTGACTGCACAGATGAATGATCTTAGGGAATTAGCGGGAATTCTTTTTACCGTCCATCGTGTTCACCAGGTTTTCCACCTTTAGACGTTCTTCTCGTCATATAGTAAATTTTGTCAGCAAATGTTTTTTTCTTCAAAAAATGAGGTGAATAACTCCGAAAGGACAAAAGAAATAGAGAAGGATTTGTTCCTATGTTTTAGCGATTATGCAAAGGCATTCAAGCTCCTCAAAGAATTGATGGGATTCTTAGCAACCTCGACATATTTGGGAAAAACATAAAAGTAATCAAGAATATCTCCTGGCAGCAAACCGCCTGTATACGGACAGGTAACGAACTCAGTTAGAAAGGGGCGTAAGACAAGGATGTGTCTTTTCACCGAATCTATTTAACTCGTACAGCGAAACTATTTTGAGGACACTAGATGTTATGCCAAGATTTGTCAACGGAGGCCACAATTTGAACAACATTAAATACGCAGATGATACAGTGTTGATAAAAGACACGGAAAGGAAACTACAAGACCTCCTATAGAAGGTAACTGAAGAGAATGACAAGAAAGGACAACAAATAATATGCAAGAAAGGCGAATGCAAGGTTATCAGCAAAAGGAGCAGCCCAAAATGCCAAATACAGGTGAGTGGATACTAAAATCAAGCATGTATAAAAATTTAAATATTTGGGAAGTGTTATAACAGAAGACAGAAAGTGCGACACAGAGTTCCGAAGGCGAATTGACATAGCGAATGACCAGAAGTTGAGTAAAGTATTAAAAAAAGGAAAATTTCAATAGAAACAAAGAAGAGAGTACTGGATTGCTATATGATGTCAGTTCTTCAATATGGCAGTGAATGCTGGGCAATATCATCGAAGATGAAGGAAAAACTTGAAGAAACTGAAATGTGGTTCTACAGAAGGATGCTGCGGATATCATGGATCGAGCATGTGCGCAATGATGAGGTTTCAGAAAGGATGAAAACGAAAAAATATATATACTTAGCACAATGAAAGGACAGCTAAAGTTCCTGGGACAGGTAATGAGGAAGGCGGTCTTAGAGAACCTAATACTAAGAGGCCAGATAGAGGGGAAAAGAGACAGTGGAAAGCAGCGGATAACTTATTTGATGGGTCTGAGATGACAAAAGAGGGGTTGCGTTGTGTAACAGGAGAAAGCGTGCCATCAGGGATAGGGAAACGTAGAAACCCATGATAGCCTACGTCCTGCAGGGTCAGGATACAAAGAAGAAGAAGAAGAAGAAAACCTTTTGTGAAATAACTGTCGATTCTTTCCCAAGTGTATTTGTGCGTAAGTGAAAGCAAGGAATTCAACTGGAATTTGAACTCGGCTTCCCCGATTTCTTTTTCCGAGCCGATATCCACTGCACCACAATGCACATCTTTATTTCAGGTAACTTACATAAATTGATCGACCTATCTGAAAATTAATGGATTTCTATGAATTCTATTAACTAACTTTTGAGATCAGTGAAGATCTTAAATTGTTTTTTTTTCCAAAATTGAGCAATTCATTCCAGAAAATTTAAAAAATAAATTTTAAATGAAAATTTCAGTTTATTTTCGGAATCAGCACCATCAAATGAGCTAAGAAACGTGTTATGTATCTTAGCAACAAAAATTGTACAACCCAGTGTAATAGATTATAGAAAAAAAAAGAATTGGTAACCTTTGAGTCAACTTAAGACCTACTAGCAGTATAGCCCGGCGTTGCCCGGGTGTAATGAAAGTTTTAAAACGAATCCATGGTCCTGGAGCACAGACTCAGCCTAAAGAATATTTGTGTGAAGTTTGGTGAGAATCGGATAAAAATTGTGGCTTTGTATGAAGGACATACAGACAGATAAACAGACACAAACACAAATATCCTGCCTTATATATATATATATATATATATATATATATATATATATATATTGTCGATTTTCTGTATTATTTTAAGAACTGCAACCTTGAAACTTCTGAATATCGTTTCTTATGTCTTTGTCTTTGGGTGTATTATATTTTATTAAAATCGGACCACTCCTTCTATAACCCGACTTTTTCGATTTTTGATTTTCGATATTTATCGGGGGTACCTCGACACAAAACCTAGCTAAGAATACTCGCTGACGCATATAGTACAACTGTGTAAATTTTCAAGAAAATCGGTTCAGCCGTTTCGAAGTCTATAGGTAACGGATACACATACACAGACACACACACAGAAAGACAAAGTTCCATTTATAAATAAGTTTAGATTAAAAAACAGTCAGCCATTGCGCGAATTCGAACTTTGATCACTAGCATTCTAGGCAGACTTGCCTATGTTATGCCTAAACATACGTCTCAAAACAGAAATCGGTGAAAAAGAAATTTTGGCTCCCTTGTCATGAAGCGACAAGTAACATATCAATTCTAGTATTTGTCCTATATTTGTCCTGTAGATATCGATATCTGTGAAAGGTTTTACAGGAAGCAAACGCGGTAATAATGCTTAACTGTCCTCGGGGGAGTGGCTCAAAATACTCGGGGCGTCTGAACGGACAGACGTAATGGACAATATCCAGCAGACTGTGGAAGATTAAAGAGGTAATGCAGGGAAGATTGTCAAGTTAACTGATTTTACTTCGGCGCGCCAAAATATTCTTCTCTCCTTTTGCAATGTATTTATTTGTCTTTGACGGAGATATCAATCATTCTTATCTATCTATCGATACGAATAAACACACAAACATCGACACTAGATAGATAGATAGATAGATAGATAGATAGATAGATAGATAGATAGATATTAACAGACTTAGATAGATAGCTAGATAGATAGATAGATATTAACAGGCTAGATATATAGATAGATATTAACAAAATAGATAGATAGATAGATAGATAGATAGATAGATAGATATTAACAGAATAGATAGATAGATTCCGATCTTCGGCAAAATGTTCGAAGCCATTATCAATACCGAGGTCGTTGGGCATCTCACAGCCCACGAGCTCCTCTCGAACAAACAGTATGGCTTCCGCTTCACCAGGTCTACTGCTGATATGATAACGACCATCACCGAGTATATATAACAGGCTCTCGACAAGAATGGTGAAACCCGAACCGTCGCCTTGCATATCTCTAAAGCATTCGACAGAGTATGGAATGCCGGCCTTCTACGGAAACTGCGAAGCTATGGCATAACTGGACTTTTGTTGGACTTAATCCAGTCATTCTTCTCTAACCGCACACTGAAGGTGGTATTAAACGGACATGCCTCCCAGAACCACCCTAAAAATGCGGGTGTCCCCCAAGGCTCTATCCTAGGTCCTACCCTCTTTCTAAACTATATCAATGATCTCCCCGATGCCATAAGATCACAAGTAGGCATATACGCCGATGATACCACAGTATACGCTCGCCTCGATGAAAAATCTGGTGTTGGTGACAAGGCGAACCTCGCTGCCGAGCTTGAAAAGGATCTCCAATCCGTGGTGGATTGGGGTAAGAAATGGCTCGTAAAATTCAATTCTTCCAAAACGAAGCTGCTGTCAATTAACCACCACAGACAACCGCACCTCCCTCCCATTAGTATGGAACAGGCTTGCCTCCCAGAGAGAAAAACACTACGCCTGCTTGGCCCGACACTCTCAGCGGACCTCAAGTGGAATGACTACGTCGAACCCATTGCTAGGTCCGCTGCTATGAAAGTCGGCTCTCTGTGCAGGGCCCGGAAATTCTTTCCGCCTGAATCTATCCTGCACTTGTATAAATCTACCATCCGCCAGTGTATTGAGTACTGCTGCCACATCTGGTCGGGTGCCCCTTCTATTCTCCTCGGGGTTCTTGACAAAATACAGCGAAGAATCTGTAATGTGATTGATAACGACTTGGCTGACCGCCTGCAGTCACTCTCTCACCGGCGTGACGTGGCTTCCCTGTGCCTCTTCTATAAATACTGTCATGGCTTCTGCTCTGACGAACTTAAAACACTGGCGCCTCCTAGATGTTAATTTGCAAGAGATACTAGATGGGCAACTAGGTCCCACCATTTTACAGTGAAACCTATGAAATGTAACAGCAATTTCTACTCCAACAGCTTCTTTCCTCTCACTTCCCGCCTGTGGAATTCCCTCCCGCATGCAAACTGCAGGAGTTTAAATGCAGGGTCAATAAACACCTCCTAACACACTAACTCACATGCTCTCTCTCCAACTCTCTCCCTATGTACATCCTAAGTTGTCTATCTCCCTCCTTCTGACATTTCCTATATCCAATCGATCTATGTAACCCACTGTGCTATTGTGGCAGTGGAATGCCTTGCTTGGGGTGACACGATTAAAAAAAGAAAAGATAGATAGATAGATAGATAGATAGATAGATAGATAGATAGATAGATAGATAATAACAGAATAGATAGATAGATATTAACAGAATAAACAGATAGATAGATAGATAGATAGATAGATGCATATTAACAGACTATAAATACAGATAGAGAGATAGATAGATATTAACAGAATAGACAGATAGATAGATAAATAGATAGATATTGACAGACTAAGATAGATAGATAGATAGATAGATATTAACAGATTAAAATAGATAGATAGATAGATAGATAGATAGATAGATAGATAGTAACAGATTAAAATAAATAGATAGACAGATAGATAGGTAAATAGATAGATAGATAGATATATAGATAGATTCACATTGAGCAAATTATCAGCCTATCATGTGAGAATGAAAGCTGTTGCATATGTGAAATTAAATACATCTCTTTACTTCATATGTTTCTCTGTCTCTATTGCTCTTCCTCTCTTATATATATATATATATATATATATATATATATATATATATATATATATATAAAGCAATAAGAAAAGTACATTTTCTGACCGGTAGAGTCACTTTGAGTTTCAAGAACGATGCTATCGTTAGATGCTGGTTGAAAACTCACTGTTATGAAGTTAAGCCAATGAAATTTATACGGTTGCTTAATGATATTTCAGTAAACCATGTATTTTTTGTAAAAAAGCTATATACTTTTTTATACATACAAATAAAAATATGGACAAAAATTATAATCAAATATTTTATGCACGTTTGTATATCTGTGGGAATATATATATATATATATATATATATATATTATAGTCGTCCGCAGACAGATCTGTTTTGCTGTATTGCAGCTCATCAGTACGGCTTAGACTCCGGTCGCTTCCTAACACAAGATCGAAACCCAACCGAATTGGCGTCATGTCGGCGATTCTACCACACTCTCTCCACGAGCGTCCAGTAGAAGGAGGCAGGTTTTATAACGCGTATAAACACGCCCAATAGCTAGAGTGATCCAATTCATTATCGAATGAGCGGTGCGTAAATGCCGGAGTAGTTACTGTTTTCAAGGTCTCCCACTCTTCCAGAGTACTCAATCAGGGTGTGACTGCGTAAATACTATAGTCATCCACAGACAGATCTGTTTTGCTGTATATATATATATATATATATATATATATATATATACTAGAGTCATCCGCAGACAGATCTGTTTCGCTGTATTACAGCTCATCAGTACGGCTTAGACTGTGTGTGTGTGTGTGTGTGTGTGTGTGCGCGTGCGCGCTCATTGATATAATTTTTAGTCGATTCACTCCAAGCAAGGCAGTACTGCCACTGTTGTGCAGGGTGTTACAAGTGAGACGAGCAAAAAGAAAGATATTATTTGGGATCAGGGAAAGGATAAGAGAAAGATAAAATCAAAGGGTGAAAAGATGGCAATTAATGTTGCTCTTATATTCTTAGAGATTGTAACTATCAGGGAAGCAAGTTTATGCGGAGTGGGGGAGTTCCAAAAGTGGAAAGCGCAAGAAAAGATGTTGCTAGAGAAAAAAGGTCGTCTCATTTGACCGTTTTCACTGCAAAAGGGTGGAACCTAAGAGCCAGAATTGTAGCACGAGTGAATTCGTTGGAGATAATCTCGTTAAAACAGAATCCGGGAAAATGTTTGTAGAAAAAACAGAATGAAGGCACATCTCGACGGTGAGAACGTGGCTGAAATCGAACTGCCAAACCAAAACTGATTACATTGCAGATCCTCCTTTGGATTTTATCGAGAACCTCAAGATAAATAGCAGCAGCGCCCAACCAGATATGGTAACAATATTCAATGCACGGACGAACTGTACATTTGTTAATGTAAAGATAGATTCTGACGAGAAAAACGTCCTGGCCTGACACAGTGGCCCGACCTTCTTAGCAGTAGCCGTATCTATTGATTCAATATAGTCGTTTCACTTAAGTCGGTTGTAAGATTAAGGCCTACGAGACGCATTGTATTGCTTTATGAGCAACAGGTGTCTCCGGACCGTTACCCTACGACTGTGTGTAACAAAGAGGGAATTACTTTTGGTAAATGGAACGTCAGGACAATTAACAATTGTGGACAACTAGAGAATGTCAAGCAGGAGATGGACAGACTGAAGATCAATATCCTAGGCATATGCGAATGGCCTAATAATGGAGACCTCAGTAGTGACACTCACAGGATAACTTCTGCAGGAGGCAAAAACAACAAAAATGGGGTCGGCTTAATACTAGACAAAGAAGTGAAAAAATGCGTTCTTAGATACTGTCAGCTTCCAGAGAGAGTCCTCTTCGTTAAAATACAGGGAAGGCCCTTCAGCATAGCTATCATAGCAGTTTATGCGCCGACAACTCAAAGAACTGAGACCGAAATAGAATCATTCTATCCATACTGGACAGTGCCAAGGCTCAGTGCAAAAGCCAAGAAATTAGGATCATGATGGGTGATTTGACTAAAAAGAGGGAAGGAGACACGACCGGCAACTTTTGACTAGGGGATCGCAACGAACGAGGAAAAAAATGGGTCTAATGGGGTACAGCAAATGACCAGGTAATTACTAACACCTGGTTTCAAGAACACCCACGGACACGGAAAAGCCCAGGAGGCGACAGGAAGAACCAAATAGACCATATAACTATAAACAAGAGATTCAGGAACGCAGTGGTTCAATGCAAAACATATCCAGGTGCTGACTGCAGAAGTAACCATGTCCCAGTCATCTGCAAACTAAGGATAAAACTCTGGAGAATGAAGAAGCCCAGCACATCACCAAGGCTGCAATACAACACGCTCGTGAATGACCTCACCCTGCAGAAAGAATACACTAACAGCGTAAAAAAGAAATATGAAGAACAAATTGGAAAAGGACACTAAAAATGGGACTTGCTAAAGGAAGAGATGGTGACCTCAGCGAACAACATTGCCCCAAATGAAATCAGAAACAGAAGAACAAACCAGTGGATGACTGAAGAGATTCTCCACGTGATGCAAAAGAAACGAAAAATAACACCAAAACATGGAGGAGAGTACAAGAGACTACACAGGGAGATAAGGAATAAATGAAGACAGGCTAAAGAGGAATGGCTTAACAACAAATGCGCAGAAGTAGAGAGACTGAGCAGTGTCAATAAAGCAGTGATGCATAAAGAGATAAGAAAACTGACAGGACAAAAAACCTGCTCCTCAACAGGATGTATAAAATCCAAGGATGGAACTATCATATTGGAGAAATGGGAAATACTCCAGCGATGGGGAGAGAATATAAAGGATCTTTTTTGTGACAGGAGAGAATAACCGAGAATACACTGGGAGGAGGATGGACCGGAAATATTAAAGTCGGAAATGGAAGCCCCAATGTCTAAACTGAACAGAAACAAAGCAGCTGGTCTAGACGGCGTCGTAATAGAGCTGCTAATAGCCCTAGAAGAATATGGTATAGAAAAATTTACCGACATAACAACCGAAATTTATAATAGTGGAATAATACTAGACGACCTATGCAAATCGATATTTATAGCACTGCAAAGAAACCAGGTGCAAACGAGTGCGAACTACACAGAACTATCAGCTTAATCAGTCACGTTACAAAACTGATTGTCAGAATCTTGAGAATAGAGCAAGAAGTAGAATCAGGCCAGAGATAGACAGGAACAGTGCGAGTTCGTCAAAGACAATGGAACAATAACTCCATATTTATGATTAGGATGCTCTCCGAAAGGGCAATACAAATGAAGAAAGACTTGTACCTATGTTTTATTCATTATGCGAAGACATTCAACAAGATACGACACAAAGAATTGATGGTCTGATCAAGAGGCTATTCATGGTCGAATGGTTAAGACAGTACCAGATCAAATGGTAGCTTCCCTATGTAAATAGGGGTCGCAGGTTCGAATCCTGCCGGATAGCACACATTTTCGTAATAAAAATTTATCGTAAAATAATCAGGCCGGTAGGTATAAATATAAAATACTGTTTAATTAAAAACAGAATATCTACTTAAATACGAGTATCGGTAAAAATAATGTTCAAAATAATTCGTTACAAATTGTCGGTTGATTATAACCAATTTTCGTTCATTTCCGTAACATGTTCATATATATATATATATATATATATATATATATATATATACACGCACACACTCACACGTGTATATATATATATATATATATATATATATATATATATATATATATATGCACTAGCGGCCATAATTGTTAGGCCACCGCAGTTTTTTAAAATATTATGTATTCATACTATTTTTAGTATTTATTGCCAAGTGTATAATTCTAAATGAAAAGAGTTTTTTTGTTATAATTACTTTCCAAGGCAGAGAAAAAGCCTTTGCAAGCCAATAGGAAGAAGAGACTAGCATGGGGAAGAGAGCACTAGAACAGTTCATTTGATGCGCATGTTATTGTGCAGCATTAACCAAAGAAACATTCTCTTTTCATTTAGAATTATCCACTTGGCAATAAATACTAAAAATAGTGAAATACATCATTAAAAAAGAATGGGCAGGGCTAATAATTATTGCCGGTTTTATATATATATATATATATATTGTCATCCGCAGACAGATCTGTTTCGCTGTATCACAGCTCATCAGTACGGATAGAATCTGATTGCTACACAACCCAGGCTCGAAACCCGACCAAATTGGCGTCAGACGGCGACTCTACCCCTGGGCCACTGGGCGTTCGGTGGAAGAAGGCACATATCATATTACGCGCCCAATGGCTAGGTGCTCAAATTCATTTTTACTGAATGAGCGATGCGTACACGCTAGAGGGGCTTCTGTTTTTCAAAGTCTACCTTTCTTCTAGAATCAGGGTGTGAGAGAGTAATTATTGTCATATATATATATATATATATATATATATATAGGCGCCTAGTAACTGGGAAACCAATTTAAACCTAAAAGTCAAAATAATTACTGATGAACTTAAAATGGATGATAGAGTCCTAATTTTAAATAAGCAACAGAAATTCATCATAATTACAATTTCACAATCAACCCCTAATCCTGTTTACTAAACCCTTCCGAAAATTGCATATGTATAATTAGGAAAATTATCCTTGGAGGGTCTTCCACACTCACTATGAACGCCTTATGCATGAAGCAATCGAAAAACAAAGCCGTGGCAATTGATTGGGTCACAAAAATATAAAATAATAAAATCGATTGCTGTCATTGCTATCCATTATTATATGAAAAAAAATCCTAACCGCAACCTTGAATTTGGCTAAAATTACTGCCCCATCAGTGACCAAGTTATCAACATTATTAAACGGGCCCAAAAATCTATATTATTTCAGGATGAATTCCTGTGAACCAGAAAAAAACAACCCTGATATTTGCATCTCAATGAGCGTACGATTCTACATGGACTTATGATCTGGTTTAACTGTTTTTGGTCTGAAATTTTACTTAGATCTTTGATTTATGTAATACCAGACTTTAGCGAGACAATGAATTCATAGTTGGTCACCGGTTATTGTTGGTCACTGGTGACAGTAATCGTTCCTATCACCAGTGAGCAAACATCGCCTGACGAAGTAAATATAGTACTGAAATATGAAAGCTTTTACGTAGCAATGTAAAATGTTTTTATTATAACTACTTATAATAAAAATATCGCAATAATAATATTGCTCTACTTTGTATTGGGCACTTTTAAAAAGTAAGCGCTACGAACTGTGGATCTTTAATCTATTTCTTCTTACACTTACTATATTTCATACGTGGACATAAAAACCTTAGAAAAAGCAATCATCGATTTTTGGGCCCAAAGAAGTTATTATAGGAGCCGACATTCACAGGGGGCTCTGAAATGTGTTTAGTGAGCCGACAATGCATTGGAGTAAGACGTGACCATTTTTGAAAAGTTTTACACAGAAAACAGTGTTAAAGATATAACTTCTGCAGCAAGGGCATGGAATGCTCAATAATTGGATTTGACAAGTGAGTTCAAAGCTACTGCAAACACTTTTCAAAGGTTTGAAGCATTTAGGAATAGAAAGAAAATAGTTACTCTAGACAAGAATATATTTGTGTATATGCCTTGCTGTTAATAAATGAATCATGATATGACAGACATTACGCTTAGGACAACCTTCATAATGATTTATTTATTAAAATATCAAAAAATATAAGTCAAGTAAACAACTATTGACAGGAGGCCGAAGAAATCGATTTCTTGACACAAGAAGCATATGCTTTTACAGACATACACAGAAGGCTCATATATGTGCAGATTAAGGCGAAAGATCTTGCGATTCTGTTCTTTAATATGGTAGTGAATGCATCAACAAAGATGAGAGAAAAACTTGAAGCAATTGAAATGTAGTTCTAGAGAAGGATGCTGGGGATATCATAGACCGAGCATGTGAGTAATGATGAGGTGCTGGAAAGAATGGAAACGAAAGGAAAGAGTCAACTAAAGTTCCTGGGATATGCAATGAGAAAGGAGGGATGGGGAACCTGATACTAACAAGCCAGATAGAAGGGAAAAGAGACGGAGGAAAGCAGTGGATAAAGTATTTGAGGGACCTGATCAGGTGGATGACCTAATGGGTTTGCGTGGTGTAACGGGAGAAAGCGTGCTAAGAGCCACCAGGGATAGGGAAACGCACATCGGTGTTAACATAGGGAATGGTTAATAATAATAATAATAATAATAATAATTTTTAAAAAATGACGTATTAATCCCTACGTCTTTTTTACTCCTATTTACTGGATTGCTATGTGATGTTACTTTTTCAATATGGCAGTAAAGGCTGGACAATATCATCGAAGATGAAGGAAAAACTTGAAGCAACTGAAAAGTGGTTCTACAGAAGGATGCTGCGGATATCATGGATCGAAACTGTGAGAAATGATAAAGTTTTGGAAACGATGGAAACTAAAAGGAAATTAATAGTGAGCATCAGGAACAGACGGCTAGAATTCCTGGGACATGCAATGAGAAAAGAAGGCTTAGAGAACCGAATACTAATAGGCCAAACAGAGCGGAAAGAGACAGGAGAAAGCAGCGGATAATATATTTGAAGGGCTTGAGAAGGTGGATGATAGAACGGGGGTTGCCTGTTGTAACAGGAGAAAGCGTGCCACCAGAGATAGGAAGAGGTAAAAAGCAATGATCACCTACGTCCTGAAAGGGCAAGGCACATAGAAGAAGAATAATATGGGAACGTTGGTGAACATTTTTTCAGACTGCTTACTCTCCGTCGAAGACAAGAAGGCTCTAATATCTGCAGGTTGAGTTAAAAGATGATGAGAATCAGATGAGAACGTGTGTGAACCTCTTTTTAATCGGATTGCTCTCCGTTGAAAAAAAATCATGTATGGCTCGTAAATTTTAATGCTTCTAAAACGAAGCTACTATCAATTAATCATCATAGAAAATCGCACCTACCTCCTATTAGCATGGACCAGGCTTGCCTCCCACAGAGTAAAACACTACGCCTCCTCTCCTTGGTCTCACACTCTCAGCGGACCTCAAGTGGAATGACTATATCGAACCCATTGCTAAATCCGCTGCTATGAAATTGGTTCTCTGTGCAGGGCCCCGGGGTTTTTTTCCGTCTGAATCTATCCTGCACATTTATAAATCTACGATCCGCCCGTGCATTGAATACTGCTGCAATATCTGGTCGGGTGCCCCTGCTATTTTCCTTGGGCTTCTAGACAAGGTACAGCAGAGGGTCTGTAATATGATCGATACCGACTTAGCAGAGCGCCTGCCGTCTCTCTCTCACCGGCGCGACGTGGCTTCCCTGTGTCTCTTCTATAAATACTTTCACGGCTTTTGCTCCGATGAACTTAGATCACTGGTGCCCACTAAACACGAATTTGCACGAGATACTAGATTAGCAACTAGATCCCACCCTTTTACAGTGAAACCAATAAAATGAAACCTCAACATCTACTCCAACAGTTTCTTTTCTCGCACTTCCCGACGGTGGAATTCTCTTCCACATGACTGCTTTCCCGACGGCTACAATCTCCAGGAGTTTAAATGTAAGGTCAATAGACACCTCCTAACACACTAACTTCCATTCTTTCAAACACACTAACTTCCATTCTTTCAAACACTCTTCCCACCCACCCAACTATCTATCACCCCACTTCTGACATTTCCTATATCTAACCACTCTTTCTATTTACCTTCCCTCATGTAGCCCCAAGCGCAATAGTGGCAGTGGAATGCCTTGCTTGGGGTGAAATGATTAAAAAAAAATGTAGGCTGCGGAAGGGGTACTTTCAATCAAAACTACCCATTGCTGCATAGCTAAAAGATTATCCTAAAAAATCAAGCCACATTCTTAATCTCAGATCAAAGTTTTTTCTATAACGCTAAACTTGTTCGAAAATAGCTAAAATATCAGCTCTGTACGATCGCTTTCTCGGGATATATGTTGATCAAGCGAATAAATATGTAGAACTTAGGGAGACTAATCCTTCTTTGATTATCTTAAACTGGCACTACATAATCACAAATAAAAAAATGTACCAAATAATTGAAACCACTTTACTTTAAGATATTCAACATCAGCAACAATAAAAATGGATAGCACGTGTTAATCGAACAGAAAAATTAACATTAAGATGTTGATATTTGACACTACTTGAAACAAAAGGTTTGCAAGGAAACCACCATCAATATTAAACAATGTTCTTCACAGGCTCCAAAAGAGGATCTGTAATATGATTGGTCCCGACCTGGCAGCCCGATTCCAGCCACTTTCTCACCGGTAGGGTGTCACTTCCCTCTGTCTCTTCTACAAATATTCTCAGGGCTTCTGCTCTGACGAACTTTGGTCACTGGTGGCCCCGCCACAAGAATTTACTCGCGCAACCATTTGGTGACAGGGACGTGTAGTAAAAAAAAAAGAAGAACAAGTTACATGGCACTAACAAATAGGCATTTAATATAATGAAAACCAGTACAATACATTAAGAATGTTTAAGTACGTCCCAAAACCAGAAGAATGTCTATGTTGTTCAAATGAACAAGCATGTTTTCTGCAAATATGGCAAAGAAATTAAATTTATATATAGGGGGTACCAGTGAGCTAGGTTCATTGGGACAGAGGCCGTGAAAGTATTTGTAGAAGAGACACAGGGAAGCCACACTGCGTCGGTGAGAAAGCGACTGTATCCTAGCTGCCAAGTGGGGATCGATCACATTACGGATTTTCCGTTGGATTTGGTCGAGAACACCTAGATGGATAGCAGGAGCGCCCGGCCAGATATGGCAGTAATATTCAATGCAAGGGCGGATGGTAGATTTAAATATGTGCAGGATTGTTTCGGACGGGAAAACATCCTGGCCCTACACAGAGAACCGACTTTCTTAGCTATGGATTCTATATATTTATTTTCCTTTGAGGTCTGATGTGAGAGTTAATCCGAGGAGGCGCAGTGTTTTACTTTCAGGGAGAGAAGCCTGTTCCATGTTAATGGGCGGGAGGAGCGATTGTCTGTGGTGGTTAATAGATAGCAGCTTCGTTTTGGAAGTATTAAAATTTACGAGCCATTTCTTACCCCAGTCCACTACAGATTTGAGGTCCTTTTCAAGCTCGGCAGCGAGGTTTGCTTTGTCAGCCTCGGCATATATTTGATCGACACTAGAGTAAATCGTAGTGTCATCAGCGTATATGCCCACTTGGGATCTTATTACATCGGGGAGTTTGTTAATATAGATAAGGAAAAGCGTAGGACGTAGAATAGAGCCTTGTGAGACACCTGCGTTCGTGTGATAGTATTGGGAGGCTTGTCCGTTCAATACTACCTTCATGGTACGATTTGAAAGGAATGACTGAATTAGGTCAAATAACTGTCCAGTTATACCGTAGCCCTGCAGCTTTCATAGTAACCTGCATGCCAGATTCTGTCAAACGCTTTGGAGATGTCAAAGGCAACATTTTGGGCTTCACCGTTTTTGTCGAGGGTTTAGTGCATATACTCAGTGATGGTCGTGAGCATATCAGCAGTAGACCTGGTGAAGCGGAAGCCATACTGTTTGTCAGAGAAGAGTTTGTGGACTGACAGATGTACCATCTCGGCGTTGATGATGGCTTCGAACACTTCGCCAAAGATCGGTAGGAGGCTAATAAGGCGATAATTAGCGGAGTCAGAGGGTTCTCCTGTATTTGTATACATAGGAGGAGGATTTCCAGCAAGCAGGAAAACAAAAAGCAGACAGGCAGTAGTTATAGAGTTCAGAGAGAACAGAAAAGAGTTCAGGAGCACATTTCTTTAGGACAATGATTGGTATTCCGTCGCTCTCGCTCGCCTTATGGGGGTCAAGCTTAGAAATTATTTTGGAGACCACCGAGGGAGTAATTAGTATGTCAGTCATCTGGGCCTGGATTCGGAGAGAGAAGTCAGGTACAGATATTCCAGACGAGTCCAGTGTCGGATTAATGGAGAACCTGCGAGCGAAGCACTCAGCCTTGTCTGTTGAAGCGGTGAGGACCTCAAATTCGTTGATTAGAAGGGGGATTGAGGGCTTACTGCTGTCCAGCACGCTTTTACAGAACCAGAACCCCCAGTGTAATTTAAAATATTTCCAAAACTTTGTGAAGAGAGAAAGTATATTTTATTTCTAAAATTTGAAGGAATTAGATTTAAAGTGAGTTAAATTTTAGGCCTGAATTAGAATTTCGGCCCAAGTCAGAGAATCGGTCCAAATCGGCGTGTGAGCCTAAATCGGTCTTTGGGACAGAATTGGACTTACCGCTTGAATCAGAGTTAAGACAAGTTTGAGAGTACTAGGAAGTTAATTAAAGAATTCAAAGTTATTTTTATTTAAAATTTACCTTTGCTATTATCGAAGCTAGACCAGAGATATTTTTAGTTTCAAGCCGGAGGCCTAATTAGTCTTCCTCTGGATTGCGGCTTACAAGCTGGTATTCGATAAAACAAACATTTGTTCGACTATTGTATTTTTGTTTTTAGTGCAGAAAAGTGATGGTGAGTTTGATCTTTGCCCTGGCAAAAACGAAGCAAATCAATAGCGTTCCATTTGTAGATTTGAATATTTGACAATAGATTCGATTAAAGGAGGCGCGGTACGTTGTTGAATTAATGGAAGATTTAATATCCAAAAATATTAACGCTTTGGTTGGAGAGAAAACGATGAAAATAGTAAAAGACATAACGAAAAAATATGAATAGGCTGAGATAGATAGATAGATAGATAGATAGATAGATTATTATGAATAGACCGACGCATATGAAGAAACCGTGATAGATAGATAGATAGATAGATAGATAGATAGATAGATAGATAGATAGATAGATGGATTATTATGAATCGACCGATGCATATGAAGAAACCGTGATAGATAGATAGATAGATAGATAGATAGATAGATAGATAGATAGATTATTATGAATATACCGATGGAAATGAAGAGACCAAGATAGATAGATAGATAGATAGATAGATAGATAGATAGATAATAAGAAAGAAAGAAAGAAAGAAAGAAAGAAAGAAAGGGCGGAAGGAAGGAAGGAAGGAAGGAAGGAAGGAAGGAAGAAAGAAAGAAAGATGCTACAAGTGCAATGTTCTTATTTCCACAGAAAGCTGTAAACAGATAAACGTATACCAATAGCACATTTCTCCATCTTTCCCCCACCACTGCAATGCATTTTTGCCAACCATGTACAAGAGGCTGCCAGCCGGGCTTGTGTAGCTGTCTTCTCCCACAAATCACTGTCGCCACTGCTGAAAAGCATTACTCATTGCCTCGTACGCATGATGATGGCGGACGCCATTTCAAGATTAAAGAATATATATCTGAAAGAAAAACTTTGTGATCAAAACAGCGATCAACCTTTAGAATTGTAATGATTCATAGCTTAATAACCGAATGCATTTTACACTAAAAGAATCTGATCAATAATTCGAAAAACCCTTTTTGGGGTTCTAATGACTCACCTCATTCTCATGGAATATATTAGAATAAAAAGGATCAATAATCCGAAATCCTCTTGCCATTCAAAGAGTTCGTTTAAAGATTTCAGAAGGTATCTTGAACAGTATTATGAATCAAACCCATTCTTCTTCTTCTTCTTCTTCTTCTGCTTCTTCTTCTATGTGCCGCTTTTCTCCAGGACTTCGTCGATCATAGCCCTCTACATCCTCCTATCCCTTGTACCTTTTACCACCTTTTCTCTTATTTCTCCCAAATTCTGCTCTATCATCAACTTACTAAAGCCCATTAAGTACACTACCGGTTCTAACCATTAGGCCACACCAGGGTTTTGAAGAAATGATGTATCTCATACTATTTTTTAGTATTTATTGCCAAGTTAATAACTGTAAAAAAATAGAATGACAGTTTTGTCGATATTGCACAATAACATGTGCATTAAATGAATTTACAAATATTTAATAATTACCTATATTGCAGTTTCATCAGTGAAAAAATGAAGAAAATTTAGGATTCCAACGAGTTCATATTTGCTTCCTTGCCTTGTATAATTTTGCAAAGTCATAATAACAAAATAATCATGATATTTTCATTTGGCAATAAAAACTAAAAAATATGAAATACATAATTGCTTGTAAAAAAATCCTGGGTGGCCTAATAATTAGGCCGGTAGTGTATGTCACGCGTGGCTTTTTCTTTTTCCGTCTATCTGTACTGAGAATATCAGATTTTCCAAGCTCTCCTTCCTCATTACAATTCCAGAAATGTCAGCTCTCTCTTCCACTGAGAGCGAACCACATGCAGGTATATACAAAACGATTTCAGTCGATGGAGGAACAAATTCAAAAGTAAAGGCTACTAAAGAGATAGGATTCAAAATAGATTATCATTATTGGGAATGTTTTTAACAGAAACAGGTACGCGAGAGGACTGCGCATAAAAAGGACAGAAATTAATGACCTATGTTATAACAATTGGGCTATAAGGAGTGGGCCCGTTCCGTCAAAAATGATGAGAAAATATTTATATCGATATATCGTCTAAAATGAGTGCAACATGAATATTGATGTACCTAATATTGAGTATCTTACATTAAAACATAAGAAAAAACAAAATAATTCAAACCCCTGAGTGTGACAAGATATATATATATATTTCGCGCTATCACGCGGTGTGAAGTCATAAAAACGCATCGCAAATTTAAGAACTGCGTTTATTATTTTTGGTAACTATTGCCGTTGCCAAGCGGAGTTTTATGTCAACACAAAATAAAATCGTCGGTGATGGTGCATGTTATAATATTTCAGTTTAAACAACCTCTCTGAAGATGGCTCATGTGAGCTGAAAGCTTAGAAAAAAATCAATAAATAATTATCCAAATGTTGGAAAATTTTTGTCTTTATTATCAACTGAAATTAAAGCAAAAATACGACGTTTAGAACGGCTCATGATTAAACATAATAGACAATCATTGTCTCTTATATTTAATAGCATATGTTTAGAAATTACTTGCTTCCACGATATACTATATATATATATATATACTATAGTCATCCGCAGACAGGGTTTTGAGACAGATCTGTTTTGCTGTATCACAGCTCATCAGTACGGTTAGACTCCGATTTCTTTTTAACCCAGGATTGAAAGCCGAGCGACTTGGCGTCAGTCGACGATTCTACCTCTGGGCTATAGGCGATATAAATATATATATGTATATGCAGTGTATTCATCATTTTGCATTAATATTTGTCAATGAGAAACTGTATTCAAAGTGGGTGGTACATTTGCTAACAGTCGATCAAAAAAACAAGGCGTCCACGATTCAGAGTTTTGTTTGCAACTGTTTCGATGCAACCAATATGTGAGAATGAATGAACCATGAGGTCACCACTTCAAGCCGTTCAAACTGACCAAAGACACAAACATCAGCCGGCAATGTTTTGGCCTCCGTATTTTGGGATGTGCCAGGCATGTTGTTTATTGATTACTTTGAGAAAGGAAGAACCATCGATTGTGCATATAGCATTATTCCTGCCACAAATGAAGAAGAAAAAAGGGATCTTTCATCAAGACAAGGCACCGTGTCACCAGTCGATCGCAATGACGGCAAACTACATGCTTCCGCATCCACCCTATTCTCCAGATCTGGCCTTTAGTGACTTCTCGCTGTATGAATACCTCAAAAGAATACTCCAGGGAAAGAGATATGGCTCCAGTAAAAAAGTGATATCAGAAACTGAGGAGAATTTTGGGGCCAAAAGCAAATTGACCTCTAAAAAATGCATCGAATTGTTAGACAAGCGTTGGAATCTGTATATCACCCTAGAAAGAGACTATGTTGATGAATAAAGTCGAATTTTGCCTAAAATAGTTAGGCCCTGGATTTATTAAGTGATATGTTAATTATTGAAAAGAAATAAAACAAGAAGTTTTTAAAGAACGAACACGTGGCAAGAGTTTTCATATCTGGTGGCAGTAAAGTTTAATAACTGGTAATAAAGAAAAGGAACTGAAATGTCTCTCTAATGAACTGAGCCGACGTTGCCTCGTTATTTTCTCTCTCTCCATGAGCCTGACAGGAGGTGCATATATATATAAACTACCGACCATAAGTTTGGGACCACTTAGATTTATTCTCTAAGAGAAAGAAATAACAAATTTTATGTCTTAGAAGAATAAATATAGATATATTTCATTGTTGCTCACAATTGTACAATAATTAAAACCAAAATTAACATAGAGTAATTTCAAATTTAATTAAAGTTAATTCGTATTATCTTTTCATCAAAGTAACCACGACGAGCCTCTATTACTGCAGAGCAAATCCTTGGCATTCTTTCTAATAACTTATAAAAAATAAGTTGGTGAAAGTCATTTCCAAGCATCCTGCAAGCATTTAAACAACATTTGTTCATTTTTAGGAAGTTCCTTTTGAACTGTACGATCAATTTCATCCTTTATTCTTCTTCTTTAATTATTGAGTGCTACAAAGCCTTTAAGTCCAGCAGAATGAAGTTGTCTTTTAACAGTAGAAACAGATACTGGATGTTGCCGAGTAGAATTCATTTCAATTGTTAATTCCGAAGCTATTTTTCTTCTTTTCCGCTTGCTAGATATGAGCAAGTGCCTCTCCTCTATCATGAGATGTTACTCTGGGCCTACCAGATCTTTTTCTGACAATATTTAACTCAGTTTCACGAAGTCGTTGAAGGCAATAATGCACGCTATTTTTTGAGAGGCTTAATGTTTTTTTAGTGATTACACGTTCAGAATATCCTTCTTTAGAAAGAATTTCAACCTGAGCTCTTTTTTCAATGCTAATCTCATTCTTTCTTGCCATTTATACCGTAGTAATATGGTTTACAAAAATAAATTATACCGTAATTATAATCTGAATAAATCTGAATTTTCGGCAAAAACTTGATCACAATAAGAGGAGTCAAGCAGAAAACTGAGTAAATGCTTACTTTATAGTTGAAAATAATACATTTTTTAAATGAAAACTGCATAAGAATAACAAAAATTACAAACTCGGCGAATTTGATTCTGCTAAAAATGTTTGGGTGGTCCCAAACTTATGGTCGGTAGTATATATATATATATATATATATATATATATATATATATATATATTACGATCTTTATTATAAGAGAGAGGATAAGAGTCGTCTCCGTCTGTCACACGATTCAACCAGTAATAACAATGCAGTATTTCCTTTGCCTTGGCAGACTGGCTGCAGCCGATCTCTCACCGGCGTGATGTGGCGTCCCTGTGCCTCTTCTACAAGTACTTTCATGGCTTCTGCTCCGATGAGCTTAGATCACTGGTGCCCCCTAAGCACGAATTTACACGAGATACTAGATTAGCAACTAGGTCCCACCCTTTTACAGTTAAACAAATAAGATGTAACCGTAAATTCTACTCCAACAGCTTCTTTTCTCGCGCTTCCCGCCTGTGGAACTCCCTTCCACAACTCTGCTTTCCCGACAGTTACAATCTCCAGGTGTTTAAATGTAGGGTCAATAGACACCTCCTATCACACTAACTCCCAACTATTCTCACAACACTCTCATCTACCCAACCCTCATTCTCAGTATCCTTACCCGCCTATCACCCACCCTCTGACATTTCCTATATTTAATCAGCCTTTCTCCACTCTACGTAGCCCCCTGCGCAGTAGTGGCAGTGACATGCCTTGCTCGGGGTGAAACGCTTATAAAAAAAATAAAAAAAAAATACATCTTTCTGAAATAATTTAATTTAAAATAAAACTTAAACAGAACATTGAAATATAAAATCTTCAACGCATAGGCAGAATATTTTTAGGGCAGATGATATACGTTTTGCACCTCTGGGTCTACGGTATTAATTGATCGAGAAATCAACCTTACGCGACCTACATCCATAATTTCTTTCCCTATCCACTGAATTGAATTTGTTGCAATCACTTAAATATCCTTGGGAAAGGTATTAACCCGTCTGTTCCCTCCAGTTATGGTTTAAATAACAGGATAGATTGGGTTCTATAGCCTTGGTTGGCAACCAGTCTACCGCAGAAAGTAATGGCAATTTACTGCGGAATAAGCTTCTGCCCAGTCAGTCATGTCTCGCAAGAGACATAATCGCCCAAGCGTGTATTACTTAATTGATTGATCCATTGAGCTGGGATTAAAGTGTAGAACTTTTCTCTTTATTTCTAATATCAATCGTAATATTATTCTTTTCCGTATAAGGAAATATATTGTCTTAAGTGAACGAGCAGCCATTTCGCGCTCGTTAACTTTTCTTCATTTTCTGGCCACTGGGCTGGGATCAAAATATACAGCCTTTTTTTCACATCTAATGTTAATACGAATATTAATGTTTTCCTTAAAAGAAAAAAATTCGGTATTCATTGTTTGATCAGTGTTACTCAACTTACGATGTGTATGTGTGTATGTATTTTTTCTTTTGTTTTGTTTTGTTTTTTTGCTCTTCACCTAACAGGCTGGGATGAAAGTGTAGAATCTGTTCTCTTTATTTCTAATGTTAATGGAAGTATTAGCTGTGAAGAAATATTCGCTATACATTGAAGATTAGTCAATTCTACTCGACTTATACATTTCTTCCCGCTTGCATCAAAGTGTACAACCTGTTCTCAACATCTCTAGCAAGGCATTCCACTGCCACTAGTGCATTCACTTACGCACAAATACCCTTGAGACGGGTATTAATCCGTCTCTTCCCTCCAGTTATTGTTTAAATAATATAACAGATTGGGTTCTATAGCCTTGGATAGCAACCAGTCTACGGCAGAAAGCAATGGCAAACTAATGCAGGATAACCATCTGCCCAGACAATCATATCTTATTCGAGACATGATCGCCCAAAGCGTGTATCACGTCTGGCACTTAACTGACTGATAGTGTGATCACTGTGGTTGCGATGGATATCGGCTCTGAACGAGAAATCGGGGAGTCAAGTTCAAATTCTAGTTAAATTTGTTGCATTCACTTACGCACAAATACCCTTCAGAAAGGTATTAATCCGTCTCTTCCCTCCAGTTATGGTTTAAATAATAGAACAGATTGGGTTCTATAGCTTTGGCTGGTAACCACTCTACGGCAGAAAGCAATGGCCACCTACTGTGGGATAACCATCTGCCCAGTCAGTCATGAAACATGATCACCCAAACCTGTATCACGTATGGCACTTAACTGACTGACATTGGGAAAAGCAATTATCCACCTGCTATTCTTCTCCAGGTATAGTTTAAATAGCAAGGTAGTCAGAGCACTGATTTCTGATGCGGTAGTCTGTGGGTAAGTTCGGTACCTTACGTATCAGTTCCGGTACTCTCCGCTAACTGTAATGGATCTCTACGATTACTCTCCACTGCCAACTGCAACTATATGGCCGCTACTCTTCTCTAAAATAATATTGGGTGATCATGTTTCATGTAGGAATATATATAAAATAGGCCAAACCCTGATATAAGAGAAATCCTGATATAAGAGATTTTCTCTGATCCTAAATTAGAGCCTGTGGTAATGTATACAAAATAGACCAAACCTGGAGATAATAGAACACTTAGCCGGTCCCGACAACGCTCTTATATCCGGGTTACACTGTATATGCAGGATAGAATGTTGGTTGGTTGTTGTGTTTTTTTGGCAAATCAACTTCGGCGGGACATTTATTGCCAACTAATTTCTTTTTATTTATTTATTGCTGGTAATACCTTTTTCTTTCAACAATTTTATTGTTGTTTTTATATAAGTTTTTGTGTCTAGTAATACTTTTTTCTTTTCCACTATCAAGATTCATTGGGATTTGTTTTTAAGGGCAGGGTCACCGAGTCGTACCCTTGTTATTTAACCCATAACTGGAGGGAAGAGATGGATTAATAGTTTTCCCAAGGGTTCCAGTGCTTAAACGAATGCAGGGTATTCAACTGGAATTCGAACTCGGCTCACCGATTTCTCTTTCCGAGCCGACATCCACTGCACCACGACGCACATCCGTCACTAAACGCTTACAGCACCTGGTATTCCCAAGCGGTCACCCATCTAAGTACTGACCAGGCTCAACGTTGCTTAACTTCGGTGATCGAGCGAGAACCGGTGTATTCAACATGATAGGCCGTAAGCCAGGATAGAATGTACGTTGTTTTCAGGTTTTATTTACTTTATATCACTTGTTGATAGAAATGCAGCTTTACGTGCGTTGACATGGTTCTGAATACAATCCTCACTTAACGCATTGTTTATCTTCTTTCAAATGGCTGAAGATTTTAAACCGCAGGATAGGTCATATTCGTCAACTCTGAGTGGCAACCATTTCAAGTTATACAAAACTATGAATATCAAACGTGGAGAAAACAACGATGAACTACCCCACTATATTTCCCAAGAAAACATGGCCAATCACACAAAACAAAGAAAATAAATGTCTGGGAAGTCAGGAGAGTTTAGTGATATTGAATTATATAAAATGAATGAATAGAAATACTTGTTCTTACTACCGTATCTTAGTGAATTGACTATTTAACAGGAGTAGGTTATCAATAGTCCGATGGATATTAAAAAGAATGTTGGTTATCAATAGTGCGATAGATATTAAACAGGAAGTAGGTTATCAATAGTTCGATAGATATTAAAAAGAATGTTGGTTATCAATAGTTCGATAGATATTAAAAAGAATGTTGGTTATCAATAGTGCGATAGATATTAAACAGGAAGTAGGTTATCAATAGTGCGATAGATATTAAACAAGAAGTAGGTTTTCAACAGTCAAATGGGTAGTAAGCACGAACTAGGTTATCAAAAGTCCGATCACCTCTGTAAATGCTGAGGTCTCGTCTACGCATTATTAATGTATATTAAACGGGAAGTAGGTTATCAATAGTCCCATCCCTCCTGTAAATACGAAGGTGTCATCACATTTATGAATGCATATAAAAAAGGAAGTAGCTTTTCAACAAAGGGATCACCTGAGTAAATTCTATGGTATCATCTCTCCATTTACGAATGTATATTAAACAGGAATTACGCTGTCAATAGTCAGCTCATTTGTGTAAATTCTAACGCCTCGTCTCTCCATTTATAAATACACGTTAAACAGAATTACGTTATCAATAGTCCAATCACCTCTGTAAATGATAAACTCTCGTCTCTTCACTTACAGACCTATATTTAAAAGGAAGTATGCTATCAGTAGTTCGATCACCTCTCTAAATGGTAACGTCTTGTCTCTTCTTTTATGAATCTATATTAAACAAGTAGCTTATCAACAGTTCAATCTCCTCTATGTATGCTATGGTCTTGTCTCTCTGTTTATGGATATATGTTAAACAATATGCACTTTATCAATTGTTCGATCTTCTATGTAAATGCGTAGGTCTCGTCTTTGTTTTATGAAAATGTCTCGTGTCTCAATTGAATAGGAGGCACGTTATCAATACTCCCTTTTCTTCTGTAAATGATTAAGACCTTTCTATCCATAACTGAATGCATATTAAATAGTAATTAAACTATCAATTACATGGTTCTGGGCATGATGGTAAACTGCATCCGGCAGCAAGACCTCTGATTGGGAGGTTATAAGAAGCATGGAACCACCTCTTAATTGCTGTTGTTCCCAGATCCACGCTGACCCAGAGTGGTAGCACCTGTTAGGGTTCCAGCTATGGGCAAATAGTTAACCTCAAACTGGGGTCAAAACACTATGAAAATATAAAAATAGACTTTTATAAAAATATATACATAAAAATAAACTTTTCTAGAAAAATAAACATTTTTGAAGGAAAAAGTCATTACCATAACACATTTTTAAATGAAAAAAATTATTGCCATAATATATTTTTTTTGCGGGGGGATATTACCAGCAATACATTCTTGGATACAAACCTAGAAGATATCTTCAGTCTTCCGAAATAAAATAAAAATTTTTAAAAAATGTTCATCAACATCTGACTAAATCAACCTTCTCACAATAACTGAACATTAAAAATACCTTAAAACACTGCCTGTTTGGCATTAAATACCCAACAGAGGTTGATATGCCGTTAAAAAAAAAACCTCAAACTCAACTCAATCAATTACAGAATTCCTAAAAATAGAAAATGCGTATAATTATGAGTTCAATCCTTGTGCCTGGTAGTACATTCATAGACAGAAAAGAAACAGAGCGAATTAATATTAAGCAATTCTAAATACGAACAAAATGAAATATCCCTACATAGGAACAGTGTATTGCTAATGATATGCCATACGTGTTACATGTTTGGGTGACCATGACTCATTCGAGAAATGGCCGCCCAAACGTGTATGATATAACTTTCTGGATTAAATAACTTGTAATTTTTCGAAATTTCCTAAAAGTTACTCGGGCACATGATCCCTTGAAAAAGGCTGGAAGATACAACGGGGGAAATATTATCATAACAACAAAAAAGAGAACGATGGGTTCTTCTAACATTGACTTGAACTCTAAACATCTAACATCTCTCTATAAACTCTGAAATATTATTTATTATTCTTCCTCAATAAGAGTAGAAACTTTCACCTATTGTTTGGTTCAAACATCTCCTTGCTGTTTTCGACAAAACTAGAAGTTTATCCCATTTTTCCTATTTAGGACTGAGTTTCTGTTTCGATATAAATTATTATTTGTCTATATTTCTGAGATGAGGAAATATTTACAGTATTTACATTATTCAGACTATTTTCCTCATCTTTGTTGCCATTTGTACGGCGTTTAATAATGGATCATTCTATTTGTCTATATTTCTGAGATTGGCTAGTATTTACAGTATTTACATTATTCGGACTCTTGTCCTCATCTTTGTTCCCATTTGCACGACGTTTAATAATAGATCATTCTATTTGTCTATATTTCTGAGATGAGGAAATATTTACAGTATTTACATTATTCGGACTATTGTCCTCATCTATGTTGCCATTTGTATGACGTTTAATAGATCATTCTATTTGTCTATATTTCTGAGATTGGCTAGTATTTACAGTATTTACATTATTCGGACTCTTGTCCTCATCTTTGTTGCTATTTGCACGACGTTTAATAATAGATCAGTCTATTTTTTGTCTATATTTCTGTGTTTAGCTATTATTTACAATATTTATATTATTCGGATTATTGTCCTCATCTATGTTGCCATTTGTACGACGTTTAATAATAGATCATTCTATTTTTTGTCTATATTTCTGTGTTTAGCTAGTATTTACAGTATTTACATTATTCGGACTATTGTCCTCATCTGTGTTGCCATTTGTACGACGTTTAATAATAGATCATTCTATTTGTCTATATTTCAGGGATTAGGTAGTATTTACAGTATTTACATTATTCGGATTATTGTCTTTATCTTTGTTGTCATTTGTACGACGTTTCGGCCGTTGTACGCTCCGGCCTTCGTCAGGTGCTAGGAAATTTGAACCGAACCTTTTTTTACAATCACTGGGGTATATGAACTTCATTCCTTGCATAATGCCTCTTCTGGAATCATGAGTTATATTTCTTTAACCCTGTAAGTTACTTGCCTGAGAAAATCATTAATATCAAAAAATTTCAATACGAGCTCTGATAAAATCTACTAGAGAAAACCATTACCATAAAAAATACTAAAGAAACCATTAACATCAAAATTGCAATATAAAATCTCAAAAAAATGGTTAATGGACATTAGGTTTATAAGTCTCCAGAATTCAGTTATATATATATATATAATATATATTATATTGTTTAGTTACTGTGACTTGAATACCATGCTAAAACAATGGTGAACAAGTAACTAATAGGGTTAGAGAGAGATAACTCATGACTTCGAAAAGAGACATTAGGCAAGGAATGGAATTCATATGCCCCCAGTGATTATAATAAAGGTTTCGGTTCGAAATTCTTAGCACCTGAAGAATTCCAGAGCGTACAAAGGCCGAAACGTCGTACAAATGGCAACAAAAATGATGACAATAGTCCGAATAATGTAAATACTGTAAATTATTCTTATTCTTTTTCACTCCTTGTTTTCATGGTGTTTTACTTGTATCGTTGCTTTGCTTGGTGAATTGATAAAAAATCGGAATATAAATTATGATAAAAATTAATCTCATAAATTCAGATAGAATGTATCTTAATTAAGAAAAAACTGTTATTAACTACCTGAACAAATCTGAAGATGATTAAGATATGTAAAAATCGAAAAACATATATTTACATTGTCTTTTGATTACTAATTCGGTAATCAGGTATAGAACTCACGTATCTTTGGGTCAAGTCACTTGATCTAACCAACGCACTAACCTGCTGACCTAGTGGAAAAATAAACTTTGAGAGTTGAGTTAAAAAGAGACTAAGTAGATATCTGGAAGTAGCATGATTCATGGAACGAGAACAATATAATTCAGTGATCGAAATAAAGGGTTTAATTCGAAATTAGAATCAGCAGAAGAAGATTGGAGCGTACAACGATCGAAACGTCGTGAATATGGCAACAAAGATGCGGACAACAGTCCGAACAATATAAATAATTTAAATAATTACAATACCTCATCTCAGAAGTATAGACACATATTGCAAAATATAGGTAACCTGTCACATTATATTCTTCAGAATTCGTTTCAAAACGTATTCTTCCATGTAACTATCAACTGAGTCTTTCGGTCGGTTTCTATGTCAACAACCGGGTTCCCCAACATATTATTGCTATCATCTCCTAGATGAATCGTCAACGGAATGACGTCATTACACCCGCTTGCCAAATCATATGAACGATTGGTTCCGGTTTTATACCGCCACCCATTATCCGCACGTTTTAAACAGATGTAGATAATATATGCAAATTCTATAAGTATTATTCAGTGCATGTTTACATTTAATAGCCTCTTGAAAAAAAGAAATTGTTGAACGTTGCGATATCATAATGAGTGTAATTAGAGATTCTTGTATTTCTTTTTCTCTCGGGCCATTTTAAGAATATCAAAAGATACGTGCATCAGGTTTTTTGTTGTTGTTGTTTTTTTTATATATGTATCAGAATTAGGCTTGACGTAGATTCCAAGACTCGCATTAATTTTTCCAGTGTGTAACTCCGAAACGAATTAAGGCAACTAATTAATTTACAAAATAAGCGTACTCTGAGTGCAGAAAGAATAGTTTATTTACAGCTTAAGCCGGGAAAAATCGATGCCATGTTGCAGAAATACGAAGAACCTTCGTTTTTATGAGAAATTGTTAAGATATATAATATGCGTGCTACAGAAAATTTTACCGAGAATATGGTATATACATTTTCGTATATAAAAGCGTTGTTGTGATATTTAATGACATATCTTAACAGTGTTGACCTGCATTCTTATAGTCTTCTCTGCGAGTGTTCTTAGCTAGGTTTTGTGTTTAGGTACCCCCGATAAATATCAAAAATCGATAATCTATCGCCCGGTTTACACTCCACCCACGTCGATTGAACAGGTTAAGAGGCTCATCCCTTGTTTCCTGTTTAAGATGTGGTTTCCGGCTTTCTCTTTTCCAATCTTCTCACTTTGTTTTTTTTTCAATTGGAGTAGATAGATCTATCTATCGCCCGGTTCACACTCCACCCACGTCATAAAATTGGAAAATATTTACTTCAGGGATCAATCTCTATCTCTCTGTCTGGCTGGCTGGCTGGCTATCTATCTATCGATCTATCTATCTATCTATCTATCTATCTATCTATCTATCTATCTATCTATCTATCTAATAGGCACAATATCAGATCCATGTTCTTTTTTAACAGTGCACAACGAATTGTACCGATTTTTTAAAATACAAAATGTAGACATATTTGTAAAAAATATGTTTGTTTTGGAACTATTCAGATTAACATATGACAGCAATCCATCTAATGAAGGTAAGTATATATTATACGATTTCGGCAAGAAAGAATATCAAGATGATTTGTTTTTTGTAGTAGAATGATAAAAATGTCTTACAAGATGAAATCGGTTCATTAAAATGTTGCTCTCGTCCATAACAGAACAATACAAATGCCACATACAAAAAGAACATTAAAAGAAATAAGACAGGATACAGCAAGGAAATGTAAGGCCGAAAACAGCAAAGAAATAAGGCAGCATATAGCCATGAAATCTAGGGCTGACCACAGTAAGGAAATAAGGCAGCATATTGCGAGGAAGTCAAGGGCTGACTACAGCAATGAAATAAGGCAGTATATAGCCAGGAGGTGTAAGGCTGAATACAGCGAGAAAATAAGGCGGCATATAGCCAGGAAGTATAAGGCCGAATACAGCAAGGAAATAAGGCAGCATATAGCCAGGAAGTGCAAGGCCAAATCAAACGAGGAACTAAGGCACAATATAGTCAGGATGTGTAAGACCGAATAGAGCAAGGAAATAAGGCAGCATATAGCCAGGAAGTGCAAGGCCAAATCAAACGAGGAACTAAGGCACAATATAGTCAGGATGTGTAAGACCGAATAGAGCAAGGAAATAAGGCAGCATATAGCCTGGAAGTGTAAGGCCGAATACAGCTAGGAAATAAGGCAGAATATAGCCAGGTTGTGTAAAGCCGAATACAGCAAGGAAATAATGCAGCATATAGCCTGGAAGTGTAAGGCCGAATACAGCTAGGAAATAAGGCCGAACACAGGGGAACAAGGAATCCAGTAAAATTGTTGGACTCGGTATGTCTTCTTCTTCTCCCTGTATAATCACATGACCTAGCACGAACAGATTATTACCTTTTTTGAACACTTCAAAAACTTTTGATTGCGATAACATTACTTGATGAAAATTAGGTTGATGGAAAAATCTTTTCATGTGAAAAGATGTAGAAGTTTTCTCAATAAGTATGGAGGGGGTAGTTGCCTATTAACTAGCAACAACTAATTGCAATTACTGTTGAATATATAACGGAAGAAAATGCAATTGTAATTTGTTTTTTACCAATAAAGTTCATAAAGAAAAAATATAAATTACTATTTATAACTCAACCTAATAGGTATTTTATCCCACAGGGTTTTATCGTAATAATGTTTATAAAGAATACGTTCTACACATCTGCAAAAGTCACCTGAGCCATCAATTTTGTCAGAAACTTAACACTTTCTGTAAGGTGAAATTAAGAAGAAGACTAAAAGATGATAGATGGTGATTCAAAATGGTGGATATGTTAAGAAAATGAAGAAATGTCTATTTTTACTAAATAAACCGAATGTACATTTGATGTTAGCCCAAAACAAATAGGAAAAATAAAAAAAAAACATTTTATATAAAAATGTATTGAAAATATAAAAAGAATAAAGAAATACAGAAAGAAAGACACGGGGGCGTTTGTATACATGTAAGTTACGTTAGTTGATTTAGTGTATGCGAAAAAATGTTATGGATAGAAAGGAAGATTTGCTAAGATGTATTTTAACTTATTAATGAACTGCTTACGGCGTCGGTAGTGCTGTTGAATACGTTCGGGAATCTCATCGATTTTAATGGGAAGGAAGCTTAAGAGAACCAGCCTCAGGCCAATTGTAAGCACTTGGAAAAAAAAAGCCACGAGAAACCAGAAAAGCGTACTTCATTGACATATTATGTGAGATCATACTGCATTAAAATTCACACACACACACACACACACATACACAGAGAGAGAGAGAGAGAGAGAGAGAGATAGAGAGAGAGGAAGAATATTACTACATCATTATAATTGATAGTTTTTCAAAGTGGCCCGAAATACTGATAATTAAAAACCAAACGTCGGAGAACACAAAATATTTCTTCATGAGTTATTTGCAACATTCGGTGTATTAAACACCATAGTAACCGATAATGGAAATCAATTGCCTTCAAAACAATTTCAGAACTTCTGTAAAGAATACCAAATCGAACATATTACCAGAGCTTCGAACCGTCCGAGGTCAAACGGACTAGCAGAAAAGTTTGTTGAGACCTTGAAGAGAGCCCTAAAGAAAGAAATTGGTATTAACCGACATATTTATTAAAATTTATTTGTCTGAATATTATTTTTAATGGATACTCGTATTAGAGGGGATAGTCTGCTTTTTCTATAATAAAACAGTAAACTTTTAATATTCACTGGCCTAAAATATTCGAGAAATTTTGTTAGGAAAATATATATTTTTCCATCACGATTCGAACCTTTAAATTAAACATTAAATATTTCAGGGAAGTCTATATTAAAAATGTACTATTTAATTATAGAAAAGATGGACTATCCACTCAAATATGAGTATCCATTAAAAATAATATTCAAACAAATAAAATTATATATACATATATACACATATATATACTTTTGCTATTATTATAGTAATAATAGCATACTGCAACTCAATAGTTATAAAGTTTCGGTGTTCAGTATACCATCATTAGTCAGTGAAATGTAGTTAATTTACTTGTAACTTACGTGGTCATATATATATATATATATATACTGTAAAGTGATTTAAAAAAGAAAATTACACTAAAAATAAATGCATCCCATTGTTATATATATATGCTGGACAATATCATCAAAGATGAAGGAAAAACTTGAAGCAACTGAAATGTGGTTCTACAGAAGGATGCTGCGAATATCATGGATCGAGCATGTGAGCAAAGAGGAGGTTTTGGAAAGGATGGAAACGAAAAGGAAATTAATACTGAGCATCAGGAAGAGACAACTGAAGTTCCTAGGACATGCAATGAGAAATGAGGGCTTGGAGAACCTGATACGAACAGGCCAGATAGAGGGAAAAAGAGACAGGGGAAAGCAGTGGATAACATATTTGAAGGACCTAATCAGGTGGATGACGGAATGAGGGTTGCATGGTGTAACAGGCGAAAGCGTGCTCAGAGTCACCAGGGATAGGGAAACGTGGAAAGCCATGATGGCCTACGTCCTGAAGGGACAGGGCACATAGAAGAAGAAAAAGAAGAAGAAGAAGAAGAAGACGAATTGTACTTAGCTACATACGTTCATTGCTATAACCAGCTTTAATAGAAACAAAACTGTCTTCAATATTTTTAATTGTGTACGATTAAAAAAGAATAATATGAAATATTTTTGTTCAGTTTTCATAAAGTTCTTTTAATTTTTCTTTTTTTTTTTAACTAAGAGTGCTTCCGGTTGATGCGTCAGCCCTTTTTAATGGAGCTTCATGTTCCTTTTTAATGGAGCTTCATGTTCCTTTTTAATCTATTTAATTATGTTTAATTTTATTCGTATTTTCTGAGGCTAGTCATAATTTCTTTCATAATCAAGTATTCTGTTTACTGCACTGACTAATTTCGAATCAAGTGGATGATGGATTGAGTGTGGCATGGTGTAACAGGAAAAAGCGTGCTAAGAGCCACCAGGAGTAGGGAGATGTGGAAAACCATGATCGCCTACGCCCTGAAAGGACATAGCACATAAAAGAAGAATATATATGCCAAATGTTTATAATAAATTAATGTGGGTATAAAATGGGGGCTCAATTCTATATTATAATCAATATAGAAACTGATCCCTCATTTTGTGGTCATGCTAGTTTCTATACATTTATATTCTAGATTTATGTGCCTGAGCTAGTGGATGACAGACCGGGGGTTGCATGGTGTAACAGGAGAAAGCGTGCTAAGAGCCACCAGGGACAGGTTGACGTAGAAGGCCTACGTTCTGAAAGGACATGGTCTATAGGAGAAGAAGAAGAATCTATCTTCCCCACTTACTTCTGGCTAGCGTTTCGTCCTGTCTGCAAATCTAACTTTTTCTCTTCACTTTTTTCCTTTTCCCTTCCCACTTTTCTTCTATCTTTTTTCTCCCTTCCTTTCCTGCATTTTTTCCCTTTTATTTCGCTAACATTTCTTTTTCTTTTCTTTTGGCAAGCTTAATTCCCGTTTCTTTACCTTCACACTCACGGAAAAAGAAATTGAATTTTTCATAATATTAAATTAGTTAAGTGCCATACGTGATACACGCTTTAGGCGATCATGTCACGAAAGAGACATGACTGACTGAGCAGAAGATTATACCGCATAGGTTGCCATTGCTTTCTGCGGTAGACTGGTTGCCGACCAAGGCTACAGAACCCAATCTGTCCTATTATTTAGAGGATTAATACCTTTCACAAGGGTATTTGTGCGTAAGTGAATCCAAGGAATTCGACTGGAATTCGAACTCGGCTTCACCGATTTCTCGTTCCGAGCCGATATCCACTACACCAAGACGCATATCAGTCATAATATTAAAGATTTGCAGAAAATCTATATGTAAGAAATATATATAAATAAATTTGTAAACAGAATTCAATCTGATATAAAGGGTATTTTAGTGGGTACACGTGTCTGATTTGCTAATACATATATATATATATAAACAAGCAGTTTAGCCCGGTTTCACTTGGGTAGTTAAAGGAATAATAAAGACAAAAAACATATGATGAATTGACATAGCAAATACTTACACAACGTCCACCCTCGTCATCTTTATAGATATAGACTAGCAGTTTAGCCCGGTTTCATTCGGGAAGTTTAAGGAATAATAAGAACAAAAACATATGATGAATTTATATAGCAAATATTTATACAATCTCACCCTCATCGCTTTTATAGATATAGACTAACAGTTTAGCCCAGTTTCACTTGGGTAGTATAAGGAATAATAAGAATATAAATCATATGATGAATTTACATACCAAATACTTACACAACGGCCACCTTCGTCACTTTTATAGAAATAGATAACAATGTAGTATGTCCCTGTTGGATAATGGGGGGGAGCAATATATATATATATATAGATAGATAATATAAAGTGGGGTGATCGATTCTATATTATAATCAATACTTAAACTGATCCCTGACTTTGTGGGGTGATATTGTGGTTTTCTGAAAGATTTCAAGGTGTCGTCGAGCTAGACGGCAAAAAGTAGACGCTAAATAGAACCTATCATACTTACTCAACGTCCACCCTCGTCACACACACACACACACACACACACACATATATATATATATATATATATATATAGAATAGTGATCAACGTATACTGTCTTAATATGTATAGGAACGAATATTAAAACGTCTTGAGTTCAAAAATGTGTTTTTTTGATAGTATTTGTTTATTTCTACTATGATATTTTTTTTATTTCAGATCGCCCTCGGTCCTTTATCAGAAACAAAATAAAAAAAAATTCTTTCTGATGAAGGAACGAGGGCGGTCTGAAATATAAACTATAATAGTAGAAATAAACAAATACTGTAAAAAAAAACGCATTTTTAAACTCAAAACGTTTTAATATTCTTTCCTATATATATATATATATATATATAACATGAGAAAAAACTAACAACACCAAAAAGATAACACCTTTAAAAAAAATCTAAAGTAGAGGCCTTTTACTTTATATACTTCTTAGTCATACAAAATGGAATCTCGTAAGGATGCAGGGAAAATAAATAAAATCTAATTAAGCCTTTGTTGTCTGGCCGCATTTAATGAAATATATATATAAAAATGACTTCTGACCAAATATACATTCATATATATATATATATATATATATATATATGAATGAAGGACCGAGGGCGGTCTGAAATATAAAATACAATAATAAAAATAAACATATAATGTCCAAAAATACATTTTTAAATTCAAAACTTTTAAATATTATTTTATATATATATATATATATATATATATATATATATATATATATATATATATATACGTCAGAATAAATAAATTGCAAATGTTATGTTTGCTTATTTCTAATAAAATCCGTTTATACTCACGGATAATCTTTCGCGTATTGCAATCAAAGACATTAGAAATGAGCTGTAACGTTGACAGATGTTATTTTCATTCATTTCTCAAGGTACCCAAGTACTTTCAACCTCTTTACGAGGTCATCTTCAGGGGTGTGAGTCATGGTAACAAATGTAAGCGAAAAACGATGTCGCTAAAAATCACTGTATATTTGTTTCTGCTTCATATATAACGGTTGACAAATTGGTAACGTTCATTCAGTCAGTCAGTTAAGTGCCATACGTGATACACACTTGGGCGATCATGTCTCGAAAGAGACATGACTGACTGGGCAGAAGATTATCCCGCAGTCGGTTGCCATTGCTTTCTGCGGTAGACTGGTTGCCGACCAAGGCTATAGAACCCAGTCTGTCCTGCTATTTAACCCATAACTGGAAGGAAGAGACGGATTAATACCTTTCCCAAGGGTATTTGCGCGTAAGTGAATACAATGGATTCAACTGGAATTCGAACTCGGCTCCCCGGTTTCTCGTTCATTAGAATGTAAAAAAATTGCTAACATGGATTTTTTTATATGTTGTAATATCATCGTCATGCACGTGTTAAAGCATGAAAACTATTATGAAAGTCGGTTCTCTGTGCAGGGCCCGGAAGTTTTTTTCGTCTGAATCTATCCTGCACATCTACCATCCGCCCGTGCATTGAATACTGTTGCCATATCTGGTCGGGTGCCTCTGCTATTCTCCTTGGGCTTCTCGACAAGATACAGCGGAGGGTCAGGTAATGTGATCGATACTGACCTGGCAGACCGCCTGCAGTCTCTCTCACACCGGCGCGACGTGGCTTCCCTGTGTCTCTTCTATAAATATTTCCATGGCTTCTGCTCCGATGAACTTAGATCACTGGTGCCCCCTAGGTTCAAATTTGCACGAGATACTAGATTAGCAACTAGATCCCACCCTTTTACAATGAAACCGATAAAATGCAACCGCAACTTCTACCCCAACAGTTTCTTTTCTCGTACTTCCCGACTGTGGAATTCTCTTCCACATGACTGCTTCCCCGACAGCTACAATCTCCAGGAGTTTAAATGTAAGGTCAATAGACATTTCCTAACACAATAACTCGCTTCCATTCTTTCAAACACTCTTCTCATCCTCCCAACTACCTATCACCTCTCTTCTGACATTTCCTATATCTAACCACTCTTTCTATTTACCTTCCCCTATGTAGCCCCAAGCGCAATAGTGGCAGTGGAATGACTTGATTGGGATGAAACGATTAAAAAAAATACATTTTAGAACATTACTACAGTATTCATATCTGATTCTATCAATAGACAGTTTACGTGTTTTAATGAATATTGCCTCGAGAATCTGTAGTTTGCTTTTGTTGTTTTCTTGGTGTAGGATAGTTGTATTATCGATCATTGCTTTTTTATATTGTGAATGTAGATAGGAATGTTGTTGTAAGTGCTTAGAAAGAGATTATCCGTGAGTATGAACGGATTTTATTAAAATAAGCAATCATAATGTTTAAAAGAAAATTTGCTACCTAAATACACAAATATTAAAATATATAGTCATCCGCAGACAGATCTGTTTCGCTGTATCACAACTCATCAGTACGGTTAGACATCAGATTGCTTTTAACTCAGTATTGAAACCCGACCGAATTGATGTCAGTCGACGATTCTACCTCAGCAGACAGATCTGTTTCGCTGTATCACAGCTCATCAGTACGGTTATACAGCAGATTGCTTTTAACCCAGGATTGAGACCCGACCGAATTGATGTCAGTCGACGATTCTACCTTAGATCTATGGACGCTCGGTAGAAAAAGCAGAACTTTTAGCGTGTATATCATTATTATACATGCTAAAACTCTGCTTTCTTCTGTATATTATTATTATACACGCCCAATAGCTGTGAGTGTTTTAATCCATAGCTGAATTAACAGTGCGTAGATGCTAGAATAGCTACTGTTTTTCAAAGTCTACCATTCTTCCAGAGTTCTCAATCAGGATGTGAGATCGTAAATAGTCATCCGCAGACAGATCTGTTTCGCTGTATCACAGCTCATCAGTACGATTAGACATTCGATTTCTTTTTACCCAGGATTGAAACCCGACCGAATTGCCGTCAGTCGGCGATTCTACCTCTGAGCTATGGGCGCTCGGTAGAAGAAAGCAGACTTTTTAGCGTGTATATTATCATTATACGCCCAACAGCTGAGGATGTTCTAATTCATTGCTGAATGAACGATACGTAGATGCTAGAATAGCTACTGTTTTTTCAAAGTCTAGCGTCCTTCCAGAATGATCAATCAGGGTGTGAGAGCGTAAATAGTAAAAAGTATATATATGTATATATATATATATATAATGGAATGGCTATCCAAGCGTATTCGAGGATACTCGTCTACCGTGGTGGCTAGCCAATCCCCATTACAGACGCCTCCGAAGGCAAACTTATGTTTGTTTTACACCCCACGAGGTTATCTTGGGTTTAACCAGCAATAATGCTGATTGAAACTTAATTACTGTTTCTCGGAGAAAGACCCTTATCTTGCATAAACAATAGTCTGAAAAACGACAAAAGGCTCAAATTCTCTGTCATGATGACTTGTGACTTTGAGCAAAACCAACCACTAACAGCTTCTCAGAGCAATACGTCTACCCAATTTTACTCAAAAGGCTTTTGTCAATCCGTGGTGTTTTCATGAACTTTCAAAATTGTCATATGCTGGGATCGCCTCCTACAAACCGTTAACATCAAGAAGTTACCTTCCTGACAAAACCAAACATCGACATGTATATATATATATATATATATATAGATAGATAGATAGATAGATAGATAGATAGATAGATAAGAAGAGTTATTGAAACGAATCTCATTATAAAACTTCTACAATTAGGTATGATAAACAGTCAATAACCGAGTTACCCATGGAGAATTCAATTTCTTGTTAGAAATTATTGGTGTTGAATTTAAAATAACATAAATTTGGTATGAATCAAGTTTGTACTGATAATGAGTTCAATAGGGAAAAAGTAAATGTATCAATGTTTTATTATTTATTTTTTTTATAAATTATAATATTGATGAACTGGAGTTAATGCAATATGTTTAAAGTTTTTACCTTATAGTGCTAGCTTTCCTAGGGGCAGAGAATTAGAGCCTTGGAATGGTAGATTTATATCGTTGAATTTTAACACTATGAAATCGGCACTGGTCTCCTTTTATCTCATAAGAGAGCATTACGATCTTCCATCAACATGGCTGAATATAACCTCCAGGAAAATAAGTCATTCACTCTTCATTTTCTAATGCTTTTCACGGACAAAAATATATATATATATATATATATATATATATATATATATATATATATATATATATATTACATTTTACAACCCTGTCAACGATTCTTCTGATGAAGTGTTGGCTGAAAAATGGTTAGCCTTTAAGGATATATGCAGACAGATTCAAATTCCAGTTGAATTCATTGCATTCACTTACGCGCAAATACCCTTAGGAAAGGTATTAATCCATCTCTACCTTCCAGTTATGGATTAAATAACAGGACAGATTGGGTTCTATAGCCTTTGCTGGCAACCAATCTACGACAGAAAGCAATGACAACCTACTGCGTGATAACCTTCTGCCTAGTCAGTCATGTCTCTTTCGAGATGATCGCCCAAGCGTCTACTACGTATGGCACTTAAATAACTGATAGATAGATAGATAGATAGATAGATAGATAGATAGATAGATAGATAGATGCCCACGCGTGCTTTGTGGTGCAGTGGTTATCGGCTCAGAACGAAAAATCGGAGAGCCAAGTTCGAATTCCAGTTCAATTCTTTGCATTCTTTTACGCGCAAATCTCTTTGGAAAAGGTATTAATCCAGCTCTTCAACCTCTAGCTATGGGATAAATTGCAAATATAGATTGAGTTCTGTACGCTTGGTTGGCAACCAGTTAACTGCAGAAAGTAATAGAAAACTACCACGGGAAAATCTTCTGCTCAGTCAGTCATGTCTCTTTCGAAACATGATAGCCCAAGCGTTTATCACCTATGTCACTAGGATTAAATAGAAAAATATCTTTCATGTTTCAAGGTGGATATTTTGCTTGTCTTAATAATTCGCAGACAAACTGTTGACTTTGGTTTGTTTGAGTTTTGTTTCACGGCATATCAACACCTCTGTGGGTTATGTAATGCATAATAATATAGGGTTTAAACGGGTTTTTTATTAATGTTCAGTTATATTGAGAAGGTTGATTATATCAAATTTTAATGAATTTTTTGTTTTTATTTTTTTTATTTTTGAAAACTAAAAATGTCTTCTAGTTTTGTGCTCAAAATTGTTTTGCTGAGAATATTTTTTCTTCAAAACTGTATTTTTGGAAATAGTTTTCCTTCAAAAATGTATATATTTCTGTAAAAGTATATTTTTATAATTTCATAGCGTTTTGACCCTATTTTGGGGTTTAAATATTTGCCCATAGCTGGGACCCTAATAGGTGCTACCACTCCGGGTCAGGTTGGACCAGTAAACAGCAGCAATAAAGCGGTGACTCATAAACTCTAAATAAGAGGCCTTGCTGCAGGATGCAGTTTACCGTCATGCCCAGGGCCCGTGGACTTGGGTATAGAACTCACGATTTCTTGTCTTAAATCACTCGGCGAGATAATAGTCCCTTATTGACTGAGAAGCCACACATTAACAAGTCAAACATTGCGGTTTGATATTCTGATCCCAAGACTAACCCTACTGAAGCCATTTTAAACATACACATGTTACGCTAATTACAGTTTTAATTACGTGTTGATTGCCGGATTAATTACTGAATCATTTTCGCTTTTCCTTCCCGCTTTCATTTGCCTGATGAATTTATTAAACGGCGAAGTAATTTGCTAGCAGTTGCCACGATAGGCCTGTTTTTGTGGTTACAATTGAATGGGAACGTGAACAGCCTGGGGAAGGCCTCAAGAAACACGACCTTACTCTCCACCAAACGTCGATCGTTAGTCACGCGGTAATGATTTGTCGGTCGTAGTTGATGTCAATGCATCATTGCGATGCGGTTATGCTATCATCTTAAACGAGCAGCTCACTAGCTGGTGACAAGAATAATGCAGTATGCTGATTATATAGATACTGTTTACGTAAATTCAACGAAAACAGTCGCTTGCATTAGACCGTATGTTCAAGAACTGAAAGCCGATTTTCGACCGATCATTTTTTTTTTCATATAAACAAGAGCTGAAAACAATGTTATATTGAATATAAATTCTATTCTTGTTGATTGGCGGAATTATCTTGAAGTTTAAAATATGCCTGGAATGATCCATGTTTTAGAAATATTTTCAAATCTGAGCTTAATCTGGTAAAAGAACGCAAATAATGAGCACCCAGTAAGATTCACAACTTTTCATAACTGTTTTCTGAAACAATTCCTTTGACACCTTACCAGATCAATTTTCCAGAAAGAGTTATCTATCAAAACCAAATTATATCAGGACGTGTGTCTTAAAGATTGGGAACATGGCACTCCACATCGTCCTTCCTTTTATTACTCGTGATTTATCATGAATTTTGAAGAAAAACAATGGCGTAAATTTTCGTTGTTCTCTCCACGGTTTTAGCACTATCGTAGCCTGGACCTCAAGCAAGGTATAAAGGGCCAATCAAACTTGCTATTTAGCAACAGTTTGAGGATTAGTAGCAGGGTATTTAATGATAGAAATTATATATATATATTGATGTGCCAATCTTAATCTATTAACCGATTCATTTGGTAGATTGATATATCAATGTTTACTCCTGTGAGAAATATATTCACATAGCTTAGCGCTTAAGCAGTGAAAGGAAATTATCAAACATAACAAGACATACCTGGTATAGAAAAAACAATTTATTTGTCTTGCAAAAATATACTGAATTTTGCTGCTACAGTGTAGCTTGGTATAGTCTCTTTTCTCTGCTTAGCTTGGTATAGTATCCTCCGTCTAGGAGTGGGATGAAAGAGACACAAGGAACTGCGATCCGCGACGTACAGGAACTTTCTTCTGGGTCAGCTTCTTTCACAGTTTCTTATCTTGGTATAAGATGATAGTGCTTAGAGAATTTTTCTCTAGGAAGGCAAGGCTTTTCCCATAGGGTATCCTTTTTAAGGTAAGAAGGGTAACAAGAGATTTTCTCTGTTACAAAGTTGTGGCATTAGCCTAAAAGATTACAAAGAATTGGTAAGATGGTCTCGATATAGCGAGACAAGTGGGCGCCAATTTAGGCCCTGCTGCAACAAAAATCCGGAGCGGCACAAATACGTCCGATACTGTTCGTGCTAGCTGAAAAGAGGAGTGAACAAAACCATCGTGTAAAAAAAACATAAAACCTCTGGTAAAGCCCGCCTAAAGTTCAAAACGAGGTTCGGGTTAAATCAGCCAATCAGGAGACCCGTTACATCTGTAAATTTCCGACACTCCTGACTCATTCAATTTTGTGACTTTACGTATCAATCTTGACACCGTAACAAAATCAAGTTTCTGAATTGACATAACAACATTCACACATGACGAAACCAATTTTTTTGAATTTGTCTCTCAATCTTAACAATTTTAAAATAAAATGTGTACTTTGACGTTTCAATCTGTTGTCGAGTAAATAATACACTAAGGTAGAACTCTTGAATAAAGAACTCTAAATTAGTTAAGAAACCGTTGGATACACTCAAAAATATTTTAAACAGATGTGACTGCAAATTCACAGGATCTATTCAATTTGTCCAGCGAGACTATTCTAAGGACCCTAGATGTTATGCCAGGGTTTGTCATCGAAGGCTACAAGTTGAACAACATAAGGTACGCAGATGATACAGTGCTGATAGCAGACACAGATAGGAGACTACAATAACTTCTACAGAAGATAGCTAAAGAGAGTGACAACAAAGAACTACAAATAAACTGCAAGAAAACTGAATACATGGTCATCAGCAAAAGAGCAGCCCAAAATGCCAAGTGCAGGTGGGTGGTACTAAAATCAAGCAGGTATAAAAATTTAAATACCTGGGAAGTGTTCTAACAGAAGACGGAAAGAGTGATACAGCGATCCGAAAGCGAATTGGCATGGAGAATGAAGCGTTCTAGAAGTTGAGTAGAGTATTAAGAGACAGGAAAATTTATCTAGATGCAGATAAGAAAGTACTGGAGAGCTATGTGATGCCAATTCTTCAATATAGCAGTCAATGCTGGACCATATCATCAAAGATGAAGGAAAAACTTAAAGTAATTGAAATTTTCTTCTACAGAAGGATGCTGCAGATATCATGGCTGGAACATGTGAGCAACGACGAGGTTTTGGAAAGAATGAAAACAAAAAGAAATTAATACTGAGTATCAGGAAGAGACAGCTAAAGTTTCTGGGACATGCAATGAGGAAGGAGGGCTTGGAGAACCTGATACTAACAGAACAGATAGAGGGAAAAAGAGACAGGGAAAAGCAGCGGATAACATATTTGAAGGACCTGATCAGGTGGATGACGGAAGGAGGGTTGCGTGGTGTAACTGGAGAAAGCGTGCCATGTGGAAAACAATGATCGCCTACGTCCTGAAACGACAGGCCACATAGAAGAAGAAAAATATACCAACACTTTATAAGAAATTATAATTTGGGTATAAAATTGGGGAACAATTCTATATTATAATCAATATATAAACTGATCACTCAAGTTGTGGCCATGCTAGTTTCTATAAATTTATATTCTAGATATATAGGCTTGAGTTAGTGGATGACAGAACGGGGGTTGCATGGTGTAACAGGAGAAAGCGTGCTAAGAGCCACCCAGGATAGGGAGACGTAGAAAGCCATAATCGCCTACGTCCTGAAAGAACAGGGTACATAGAAGAAGAATATATATGCCCACTCGTTATAAGAAATTATAATGTGGGAATGAAATGGGGGATCAATTCTATATTATAATCAGTATATAAACTGATCCCTCATTTTCTGGCCATGCTAGTTTCTATACTTTTATATTCTAGATTTATGGGCTTGAGCTAGTGGATGACAGAACGGGGGTTGCATGATGTAACAGGAGAAAGCGTGCCAAGAGCTACCAGGGATAGGGAGACATGGAAAACCATGATCGCCTACGTCCTGAAAGAACAGGGCACATAGAAGAAGTCTTAATATTATACCCGCTAGAAATGAGTCATAACAGAATCTTAACACATGACCAGATATAATGTGTGGTTTGATGTATGAATCTTAACTCCTTACGAGAGAAATCGTGTCTATCCTGAATATTTAACAGATAAAATGTATTGTTTTGCATAAAAATCTTAAATAATTACGAGTAATCTTGTGGTTTGACGTCTCAATCCCTGCCAGAAAAATTATATTTTGACTTATCAATTCTAACTATTTACTAGATAAATTGTGTGATTTGACGCATCACTATTAAATTCTAACCAGATTAATTATGTTATTTGAAGTACTAAATAAATTGTGGCAATTGAGTTACAAAATCATATTTTTATTCAAACACTTAATCTTAAATAAATATTACTTAACCTTTTTTAAATAGATTATACAATGCATACATATGAACAGAAATAAGCATTAAGTAACAAACATAATCTCGCTGCTGATATTGAGGGAGATCTACATTCTGTGGTGAATTTGGGTAAGATGTGACTTGTAAATTTCAATGCGTCTAAGACCAAGCTGCTGTCTGTCAATCATCACAGGCAACCTCTCCTGCCTCCCATAAGCATGGACCAAGCGAGTCTCCCTGAAAGCAATACACTGCGTCTCCTCGGCCTTATCCTCTCTTCTGATCTCAAGTGGAACCACTACATTGAGTCAATAGCCAAATCCACTGCTAGGAAGGTTGGATCACTGTGTCGGACCAGGTTGTTTTTTTCCACCTGAATCCATCCTGCATATATACAAATCAACCATTCGTCCGTGCATGGAGTACTGCTGCATGAAGTACTGTGTATCAGGTATAGCACTTGACTGACTAATATATAAATCTAACAGAAGATGGAAGACGGAAAGTGCAACACAAAGATCCGAAGATGAATCGGCATGGCGAAGAAGCATTCCAGAAGTTGAGTAAAGTATTAAGAAACAGGAAAATTTCGCTAGAAACAAAGAGGAGAGTACCGGATTGCTATGTGATGTCGGTTCTTCAATATGGCAGTGAATGCTGGACAATATCATCGAAGATGAAGGAAAAACTCTGGGGATATCATGGACCGAACATGTGAGCAATAGTGAGGTTTTGGAAAGGATGGAAACGAAAAGGAAATTAATACTTAACACCAGGAAGAGACAGGTTAAGTTTCTGAGACATGTAATGAGGAAGAAGTGCTTGGATAACCTGATACTAACCGGCCTGATAGAGGAAAACAGAGACAGAGGAAAGCAGTGGATATTTAAATGGCCTGAGTAAGTGGGTGACAGAAGTGGGGTTGCGTGGTGTAACAGAAGAAAGCGTGCTAAGAGCCACCAGGGATAGGCAGACGTGGTAAGCCACGATCACCTACGACCTGAAAGGACAGAGTTCATAAAAGAAGTCCTGGTGTAGTGTATATCGGAACGAGAAATCGGGGAACCAAGTTTGAATTCCAGTTGAATTCCCTTCACATTCTAACGTATTTCACAGACAAATATATATATATATATATTACATTTTACGACCGTGTCAAGATTTTTCTGATGAAATGTTGGCTGAAAAATGGTTAGCTTTTAGATATGTACAGATATCTATCTATCTATAGATAGACAGATAAGTGTGTGTGTGTTTTGTATGTATGTCTGTGCGTGTCTGTGTGCGAGCGCGTGCTTTGTGGTAAAGTGTTGTCGGCTCGGAACGAAAACTCCGAGAGCCAATTGCGAATTCCAGTTGAATTCTCTGCATTCACTTTCGCGCAAATACTCTTGGAAAGGGTAATAAACTATCTCTTCCCTCCAGTTATGGATTAAATAACCAGTCAGATTGGGTTCTATAGCCTTAGCTGGTAATCAGAATTAATGGTAACCTACCGCGGGATAATCTTCTGCTCAGTCAGTCATGTCTCTATGGAGACATGATCGACTAAGCTTGTATCACGTATGGTAATTAAGTGACTGATAGCATTATGAAATGTATTTACTGTCGGATTAACGTCATCTAAATATGAAAATCACCTATGCTAACTGACCGGTTTTGTGAGTGGATACTCAGGAATATACTGTTAGCGAGCGAGTCAAGTGGGTACCATCTTTGTTCGAACATCGTGAACTGGCGTTCCAGAATAAATAAAAAAAAGAAATGTACCCGATAACAGAAACCATATCACTTTAGAACTTTCAAAAGCAATGACTAAAATTGATAGCTTATTTAAATATATGAGGGAATAATGACACAATCAAGATATTGAAGTCGCACATTACTCAAAAGAAAAGGCTAGGAATGAAACCCCATCAATTGTGGAAAGTGCAATAACAACTATCGCACTTGAGAAATATATTTTCTTGAAAAGGGGTTTATGAATTTCACCACTAAATCCTCTAATATAAACCAATGTAGTGTATCAATTTACATGCCGTTCAGAGAATGTGTCTCCGATACTAATAAAAAGCGCACTACGTATATTAGTTTTAGTAAAAACACGTTCTAGTATAGACTCACTCGTCATCTTTTTGATCTTTGTGATTTTAAAACAACGTTTCTTAAAGCGATATAGCCATGTACATAATATTAGACAGATATTGAAGTCGCATATTACTCGAAAGAAAAGGATATGAATGAAACCCCATCAATTGTGAAACGTACAATAACAACTACCGCACTTGAGAAATATATTTTCTTGAAAAGGGGTTTATAAATTTTAACCGAAAGTAGCCCTGGTTGCTTTGTCAATGAATGCCGAATAAGAAAACGGTTACCATATCAAATACAAATAACATATAACAAACAAGTATGTCTGACAAGTGTTAAAAATATTATTATACTTGATTCTTGATATAAGTAAGAATTTTTCTTGGTTCGAGATGTCGATCGCTTCAAAAATTGGAAATAACATTTATTACAGTCTCATCATTGTTCTGTAGGCGTGGCCAGGAATATAACAGCTGAAGAATAGTCCCCACCTAAAAGAGAAGCCACCTTCAGGGTGGATGATTCCAGATTTACGTGTAAATACGAACTATATCTCTCGGCACGGAGATGTCATCACATCTGATATTCATCTCGGGCTTCTTGACATAATCCAACAAAGAATCTCTAATGTAAATGATCCCAAACTGGTAGCTCAGTCACTTTCTCACCAAATTAATGTGGTGCCTCTTTAATGTCTCGTCTACAAATATTTTCACGGTTTCTGCTCTGATGGGCTTACTAAACTAGCGGCTAGATCCCACCCTTTTACAGTGAAACCACTCAAATGTAACCACAACGTCTACTCCATCAGCTTTTTTATTCGCTTGTGGAATGCTCTTTCGTATACTTGCTTCCCTGAAAGCTACAATCTGAAAGAATTTAAATGCAAAGTCAATTGCCATTTCCTATCTTCTTGACTAACATCCTTTCCATGACAACCCTTGTGCCCTGTTCTTCTTTCTTTACACTCTACTCTCATTAAACCCTCTTCCCACCTGTATTCTCATCCTTTTCTTACTCATTCTCTAACTCCCCTATAAGTTGTTTCTATTTCTCATCTCTCACCTCTTATGTAACCCCCTGTGCACCAGTGGCAGTTCCGCATTGCTTGGAGTGAAATCATTAAACAAATAAAAGATAAATCATTTTACTTTCAACAATTTTGAGCCAATTAAAATCTCTAAATTAAATTAAGTTTAAAATGTGTTAAGAGTAAAATAGCTTCCCGGCAAATCCAACGAGAAAAATATTAACGTCGTAGGAAGACGGTCATGTGACTAGGTTTGAAGTCTTTGCAACCAATAAAACGCTCGAAATCATATCCTTAAAAGCCCTTTATTTTAGAGGTTGAGAGCTTTGCAACCAATAAAACGCTCATAATTATATCCTTAAAAGCCCTTTATTTTAGAGGTAAACACAAAAACCGCTCGATGCACACAAAGCAACTCAAGCCTTGATACTCTCTATTTTCCTCAATAATACAATTTCTCTATTTGAATCTTCCGAAATATAATATCAAATATCCGGATATTTAAACAGTGCAGCAATTTTTCTACACGTGTTGTGTCCCTTCAGGACGTAGGCGATCATGGACTTCCACTTGGCTCTGTCTCTTGTCGCTCTCAGTAATGTTTCTTTTTATAACTCTTCTAAACCCTGCTCCACCATCCATTTGATTAGACTTAATAAATACTTGCGCTGCTTTTCGATTTATCCGACTTGTGAGTATTAAATTCTCTAGGCTCTCCTTCCTCATTATGTGTCCCAGGAACCTCATTTGTCTCTTCTTGTTAGTTTTCTTCTTGTTGCATCCTTTCCAACACCTCATCATTGCACACGTGATCCGACCATGGTATCCTCAGCATCCTTCTGTATAACCACATTTCAGTGCAGCATTCATCAGAACGGGAATTAGAGTCAGTGATCCAATATGTTTCTTAGTCTGTTGACTTTACTTTCGCAAAAACGCATGTAGAAGTATTGGTCTATTTCTTACTCTTCAAGTTATGGATCAACTAATTAGTATAGTGGGATCAGTCGACTTGGCTGTTATCCAGTTCAAGAAAAATAATAATGTTTTTTTTTTGTTAAGTCTCTCCAGTTCAGTCATTTACAGCTTTTTCTATGGAGTTGAATCATCCTTAATTTCCCCATTTTCTATGGAGTGGAAATCTCCTCAGGTCCCCCAATTTTCCAAATGTATAGCAAAAAAAAAAAACCAAAAAAAAACCCGCAGAGATAGCTCGGTGAAAAAACAATCCTAACTTCTTTAAGCCAAAGGTCAATAGTTGTCTAACCTCCTCATCCTTATAATCTTAATTTACTAACACCTATTATTTCATATCACACACTTCAATCATTATTGAAATTCTAAAATTAGATTTCTTTTTTTGTTTCTTTTTTGTTTTGTTTATCGGCATATCCACCACAATGGCTTATTTTATGCGGAAATCTAAATATTTTGAACTCAACTTTTATTTGATTTTAATTATTTTTTTTCATAATTTTTTTGAGATAATAATAATTTAGTAATACAACTCATACTAATCTAAACATATATATAAATGGAACTTTGTCTGTGTGTGTGTGTGTGTGTGTGTGTGTGTGTGTGTGTGTGTCCGTTACATATAGACTCCGAAACGGCTGAAATGATTTTCTTGAAAATTGACATAGTTGTACTAGAAGCGTCTGCGAGTGTTCTTAGCTAGGTCTTGTGTGGAGGTACTCCCGATAAATATCAAAAATCAATAATCGAAAAAATCGTTTTATAGAAGACGTGGTCCGATTTTAATCAAATTTGATACACTCATAGACAAAGACACAAGAAACGATATTCAGAAGTTTCAAGGTTGCAGTTCTTACAATAATGCAGAAAATCGATAATATATATATATATATATATATAAAAGGCAAGATGTTTGTGTGTGTGTCTATTGATCTGCCTGTATGTATGTATTTTTTTCAGCCCTTTTATTTTAGTTTTTGCTTCGGGTTTGGGTCTAAGTAGTTCTTACAATAGTGCAGAAAATTTGATATCGATACCAGGAAATCAAAATTTGACTTACATCCATTCATTTTTCTTTCAGTCTACGGTTCCGCTTTAACTGGAAACAACTATTGCTTTTTAGTCTTTCGTGCCAGCGTCCAAAGAGTCTGAGCTCCAGGACCATGAATAAGTTTTAAAGCTTTCATTGCACCCGAGCAACGCCGGACTATGCTGCTAGTATGTGTGTATATATATATATATATATATATATATATATATATATATATATTTTAGGTGCGATTGGTAAATTGTCGCAATTATTTTATTATTTCAAATATTCTTTAGGCTGAGTTTGAGCTCCAGGACCATGGATTAGTTTTAAAGCTTTCATTACACCCGAGCATCGTCGAGCTATACTGCTAGTATGTGTATATATATATATATATATATATATATATTAGGTGCGATTGGTAAATTGTCGCAATTATTTTATTATTTCAAATATTCTTTAGGCTGAGTTTGAGCTCCAGGACCATGGATTAGTTTTAAAGCTTTCATTACACCCGAGCATCGTCGAGCTATACTGCTAGTATGTATATATATATATATATATACACATATATAGTGTATGTGTATATATATATATATATATATATATATATATATATATATATATATATATATATTAGGTGCGATTGGTAAATTGTCGCAATGATTTTATTATTTCAAATATTCTTTAGGCTGAGTCTGAGCTCCAGGACCATGGATTAGTTTTAAAGCTTTCATTACACCCGAGCATCGCCGGGCTATGCTGCTAGTTAACCTATATCTGGGGGAGAAAATATGCATTCCAAGGGTATATCTGCTAAAGTGAATATGACGAACTCCACAGAAATTGGAAATCAGTTTCGAGCCATTATAAAATTACACCACCCGCACCCCCAAGTTTACAGTATCTGATATTCCAAAGCGGCTACCCATCTAGGTACTGACCAGACTCGACATTGCTTTACTTCGGTGATTTTAGTTGCCCTCATCGCTCCTAGGACAGATTATCGATCACCAGTAAAACATAGAACACTAGTCAATGAGAGGGCCTTCGGTGATTCTCTAACTTGCCTTTTTACAGGTAAGGGTGCTGGCCCTTCACAAACCTCTTTATCTTCTTAGCGAGATAACAGTTAATTGCCATATGTGAGTCATCACGACTCTTTCGATCCATAACCGATCATAAGCAGAACATTTTACCGCAGTAGGTTGCCATTTCTTTCTGTTGTAGACCTTTTACCAACCAAGGCTATAGAACAGAATATGTCTGCTATTTAACCCATGGTATGGGGGAGAAGAAATGGATTAATACACAAGGGATTTTGCGCAGAAGTGAATGCAACAAATTTGACTAAGATTTGAACTCGGCTCTACAATTTCTCTTTCCAAACTGATATTCACTGCATCACAAAGCACATCCATTACGTCCCCAATATACACACGATATTCCCTTTCTTCCAAAGGATTGAGCTTTTGGTGTTTAGCTGCGGATATTTTTCTATGTCCGTCCACATTGGGTTGCACATTTTTGTTGGTATGATATTTTTCATCACTCGTTATGATATATTTATAGAGCCGTTATTTAGGATGAGACATTCGGCATTAAAAATGGTTCTCAAAAACGAAAATGACTTCGGACATAACATAATAGATTCTGACAATCCTTTAACATCTAATATCGCAAGAGATCGTCTTGCATAGATGACGACTTTACATATTTGGACACTGGAACTTAATTCTTAGAAGTGGTATCTACTTTGCGGCATATTGAAACAACATTTGAACTATACGAGCCACGGCTGATATTTTTGAATGATAAATGCGGTTTAAAATCGGAAGTTATTAGGTGAAGAGATGTCAGCGGAGTGGGATTCAAAGGCATCGCAGCAATGGAAGAATTGATGTAATTTGACGATCCTAAGGACAATTTTTGCGGAATCAGCGTCAATAGGTTTCATCAAAGAGCAACGATGTCCATAAATTTCTTCTGGATGTCAAACGTTTTCTAAGAGAAAAAGAAGCGTTTGTAAAATATCCAGTAAAAATGATGAAATTACCAGGCAAGCGTGAAAAACATAGCGCTCATACGCAAATCATGTTGTTATTAGATTGATTTGATTATAGCCCCGCTCATCTCAGAAAGGATGTGCGTTGTGGTGCATTGATATCAGCTCGGAACGAGAAATCAGGGAGCCGAGTTCGAATTCCAGCTGAATTCATTGCATTCACTTACGCACAAATACCTTGGGAAAGGTATTAATCCGTCTATTCCTTCCTGTTATAGGTTAAATAACAGGACAGATTGGGTTCTCTAGCCTTGGCTGGCAACCAATCTACCGCAGAAAGCAATGGCAAACTACTGCGAGATAATCTTCTGCCCAGTCAGTCATGTCTCTTTCGAGATATGATCGCCCAAGCGTGTATCACGTATGGCACTTAACTGACTGACTGACTTCTCAGAAAAATAGAATGTTTTTAACAAGAAGCGTTTTTCTTTGCGTGCGGTTCTACTTCAGAAGTCAGACGATCATGTCCCTCCACAATTTTCTCTCCTTCATAGAAGGACAGAAAACTGTGGAGGGACATGATCGTCTGACTTCTTAATAATTTACTTAATAAATAATAAATAATAATTTACTTAATAAATAATAAATAATAATTTACTTAATAAATAATAAATAATAACTTAATAAATAATAAATAATAATTTACTTAATAAATAATAAATAAATCTTAATAAATATTATCTTTTTGTTATTTTGCCTAAACATTGTTGTACTATCTATTTACTGAAGCTCATATCACGCACAACTTCAAAACCAATATTTGTACTGCATAAGCCACGGCTGATATTTTTGAATGATAAATGGTGTTTAAAACCGGAAGTTATTAGGCGAAGAAATGTCAGTGGATTGGGATTCAAAGGCATCGTTGCAATGGAAGAATTGATAAAATTTTTAGCTCGCAAACAAGCTACAAAGAGGTTTATGAGAAATACTACTCTGTTTTCAAGACTCATTTGTTAAGTTTTGCCAGTTCGGACATTTACAACTTTTTCTATGAAGTTGAATCATCCTCAGTTTCCATATTTTCACACTGGTAGTCTTGTCTCACCATATGTGGATTTCCATTCCGTATACTTGCTTCCCCGACTGCTACAATCTCCAAGAATTTAAATGTAAGAGCAATTGTCATCGCCTTTATCTCTGACTCGCATCGTTTACCTCATGTTTTTCTCTTCGTCCACTCTACTCTCAGCACACCAGTATTCTACTACTTACCCATTCTCCGACACCCTCTATAACCTGTTACTCTTTCTCGTCACTTTCTTCATATGTAACTCCCTATACAACAGTGGCAGTAAAACTGCTTTGCTTGGGATGAACTGGGTATATATATATATATATATATATATATATATATATATATATATATAGTACTGTGCAAAAGTATTAAGACAAGAACTATTTGATATTTTACGAGGCATTAAAATAAATTTTAAAATCACCCCCTGTCCTAACCCTTCTGCACCCGACCGGTAGTGTGCGAAAGCATTAGGACAGGGGGTGATTTTCCTGAAAACCTCACTGAAATTCAAATACAGGGTGAAAAGCCAAGTACATTGCTAATAAATATTGATAACTAGCAGTATAGCCCGGCGTTGCTCGGGTGTAATGAAAGTTTTAAAACTAATCCATGGTCCTGAAGCTCAGACTCTTTGGACGTTGGCACGAAAGACTAAAAAGCAATAGTTGTTTCCAGTTAAAGCGAAACCGTAGACTGAAAGAAAAATGAGTGGATGTAAGTCAAATTTTGATTTCCTGGTATCGATATCAAATAAATTTTTTCGTCGAGAACTGCAACCTTGAAACTTCTGAATATCGTTTCTTATGTCTTTGTTTATGAGTGTATCAAATTTGATTAAAATCGGACCACTCCTTCTATAACCCGATTTTTTCTATTATCGATTTTCGCTATTTATCGGGGGTACCTCGACAAAAAAACCTAGCTAATAACACTCGCAGACGCTTATAGTACAAATGTGTAAATTTTCAAGAAAATCGGTTCAGCCGTTTTGGAGACTGTAGGTAACGGATACACAGACACACACACACACACACACACACACAGACAAAGTTTCATTTATAAATAAGTTTAGATTTAAAACTAGATGTAAAAGAAATGTATTAAAAATAAATTATATCTAATTTTTCCTATTTTCTATTAAACAAGTTTTTTTGAATTTACTCATTATTCTATTATCCTTGGATATGACTTACTTTTTTCTTCTTCTACCCTCTCGGATTGAGCTCTAAAAAGTGTCAACATAGTTTAAAGGTTCCTTTTTTAACTTTATTTTGATAATAGTCAGCTGTCTCACCTCGAGTAGTTCATGCAATTGCTCTTTAGTTTTTAATTCGGTAAACAATTTATTTTTAAGCAGCCCACAATGCCAAATGTAGCAGAATAAAGGCTTTAAAAGACGTTGGGTGGACGCTTAGAAAGATTGCAGCTGACGTCAAATGTTCCCCAAATACAGTGAAATACAGCCTGGATAGAGAAAAAGAAACTGGGAACTTTGAAACAAAGAAGAGGAATGGACGGCCAAGGGGACTATCTGATAAAAAGGTTAAATATCTACGATTAGCTAGCCTGAGAGACCGGAAGACGACAGTCCGTGAATTAAGGGACGAGTGCAACGAACTACTTCCTAAAAATGAACAGGTTTCTAGGTCCACAGTTACCAGAAGACTTTGTAAAAATGGATTGTAAGAGAGAGTAGCGCTTAGGAAACCATAGTTGCGTGAAGTAAACGTAAGAAAGAGCTAAGAATTTGCAAAACAACACAAGGATTGGACGGAAGATCAGTGGACAAAAGTACTCTCGACAGACGAGTCAAAATTTGAAATTTTTGACGCTAAAAGGAGACAGTATGTTAGGCGGAGATCAAATGAAAGGTACCTTGCAAAATGCATTGTGAAAACAATGAAGCATGGAGGTGGAAATATTCTTGTTTGGCCAGAGAGTTAGAAAGATACGTTTCATAGGGCAAAGATTTATTTATCAACAAGACAATGACCCTAAACATACTTCATAGCTTTGTAAGAATCATTTAACTAAAAAGGAAGAGGAAGGAAGGCTTCGGAATTTGAATTTTGCCCTCACAAAACCCTGATCTCAATCCTAATGAACATCTGTGACATATTTTGGATAAACAAATTGGTAAATCTAATGTTACTTTGCAAGACACACTTTGGAAACAAATTCAAGCTGCTTGGCAGGAGATACCATTAGATACATTGAAGAAGCTTGTGATGTCAATGCTTGACAGACGGAAGGCTGTGATCAAAGCAAAAGGCTATTATAATAAATATTAAATTTATTTTGTAACAAGGTTTTTTTCTTGTTAAAGCATTTGTTGAGTAAATCAAATAAAATTATTTTAATTAAATCGCTTATTTTCTGTCAATATGCATCACAAAAGATAAAATAGTTCTTGTCCTAATACTTTTGCACCGCACTATATATATATATATATATATATATATATATATATATATATATATATATATATATATATTCACAAATTATAACATGAATATCTGGTTACTATTTTGTAGTGATATTATAACATTTTTATGTTATAATTTCTGAATAAATATTATTAGCTCTACTTTGTATGAAGCACTTTTTTACAAATAGTGTTTCTTTCGATACGGAATATTATTCCATCCATATCTACTCTATACTTATATATATATATATATATATATATATATATATATATATACGCCATTTCGGTCGGGTTTCAGTCCTGGGTAAAAAAGCAATCGGAGTCTAACCGTACTGATGAGCTGTGATAAGGCGAAACAGATCTGTCTGCAGATGACAATATTTACGCTCTCATACCCGGATTAAGCACTCTGGAAAAATAGTCGACTTTGATAAACAGTAGCTACTCTGGCACATCGCTCATTCAGTGAAATGAATTAGATCGCTCTAGCTATTGGGCACGTATAATGATATGCGCTAAAAAGTCTGCTTACTTCCACCGAACGCCCATAGCCCAGGGGTAGAGTCGCCGACTGACGCCATTTCGATCGGGTTTCAATCCTGGGTAAAAAAGCAATCAGAATCTAACCATACTGATGAGCTGTGATACGGCGAAACAGATCTGTCTGCGGATAACAATACATATATATATATATATATATATATATATATATATATATATGATAGACTTTCCCGTCGATTTCGACGTACGAGCGTCTCAAAAACTAATTTATGTAGTTTATAGGACTTGAGCCACGCCAGTGACTTGCAGGCGTGATCACAGGCCATGAAAGAAAATGTATTCAACGAAATGCCACTTGGTCTGGCAGCTACTTCTTTCCTCTTTTCTCTTGATTCTCTGAGCTTTTGTACTCTTTTCTGATTCAAAATCTTGTAAGGCAATGTGACACGTCAATCTGCATAGTTTCCTGTCGCAAGCAATTCGTTCAAAAGTGTATTCGCCGGGACTTAGAAATACCCAGGTTGGTGTCTGGGGGTGTGATTAAACCACTAGGTGTGATGCATCCTCAGTCTTTGTTAAGACATGCAACATATATATATATATATATATATATATATATATATATATATATATAATTCCAAGTGAAGAGGACTCAAGGTTTTTTTTTATATTTTGAGTGCTCTAGAATTTATTTTATTATAAACAGTGCTCAATATAATGAGTATTATAGAGCTTAATATAATATAATATAGTTATATTGTTAAATCAATTTTACATTGCTACATGGAAATTTCTATGTTTCGAGATTAATTCTCATCATCAGGCAATGTTGGTGTGGTTATTCAGACGATTTACATTTAAATGTATTTAAATGTAAATCGTCTAAATGCATGTAAATGTAAATCGTCTGCACAACCACACCAGCATTGCCTGATGATGAGAATTAATCTCGAAACATTGACATAAAAATTGACATAACCATATAATTATATTATATATATATATATATATATATATATAAAACAACGTTACATCACTCAGTAACATAATAGGTAGAAATGTAAAACTCCTTAATAATTATGAACATATCAAACTCAGCATATATTAGAAAATTTTAAAACAATCGACCTTATAATCTCTAATAACCCTACAACCACACCACTAAATTCTATAAAAAATAACCAAAAAAAAAAAAAACAATTTAGTGCATCAATTTACATGTTGTTCAGAGAATACATCTATGACACTAATAATAAACCCAGTACGTATATTAGTTTTACTACAAACACGTTCTCTCGTAGACTCACCAATTATCTTTTAAATCTTAGGGCTCTTAAACAACATTTCGTAAAGCGACATAGCCATGTACATAATATTAGACAGTTGATAACACAAAAATACCTACACATACACACAATGAAAAGATCCTTCGGCTATTGAAGACATTCTACATCAAAACAAAGCAACCAACACTCGATTAAATTTCATTTCAAACTAGTCACAAGACATTACATTGCATCTAGACATGTGGTTCTGTTATTAATATTTTGGTCTCTCACGTGGTACGACGACATAGAAGCGCATGATGAATTTATTATATGCGCCTGATATACCATGACAGTTATCGGAGCATAGCAATCTTCTATGTCAATATAACAGAATATCATCTTTGATTGAGTATATATTTGTTTAAATGATCGTATAACCAATCTGAAGATGGGTCATATGAGCCAAAAGCTATTAAATAGTAGCTTAATAAAAATATTTATATATATGGTAGCTTTCTAACTTTCATCCCCCAATTTAGAAAAAAAACAACGGTATGAGTTGGTGTACTGTACACAAATAGAAGTGCAATCCTTAAAGGGAAATGGATCCTTATTGGATTGAGGAATCCTCTCCGATTGAGCTTTTCAATAGCGCACAGGAGCAGGAAGTGTTTTCACCAATAATGGAGGGCTTATTTTTGAACGCTGTTGGAAAGCATAACATCTTTTTTAAGTCACCCGAATGCCCAGGCCGATAGATGGAATTCACACATTTCTTCATAAACTAGGGCAGCTAATGAGAAATATAAAAAAAAATGCACTGAAACTCTACTAGAAATAAAATGGCGTCTCTCTCTCTCTCTCTTTCTCTTCCTCTCTCTCCCACTTTCTCTCTCTTTCTCTCTCTCTCTCTCTTTGTGTATATTTTTATCTCTATCTTTATTTGTATGTCTTTCTCTTTCTTTCTCTCTGTATATATTAATGTTTCTTTCTTTCTTTCTTGCTTTCTTTCTTTCTTTCTTTCTCTCTGTATGTATATATATATATATATATGTTTTTTCTCCCTTACTCTTTATGTCTTTCTCTCTTTGTTATATATATATATATATATATATATATATATATATATATATTTATATGCTTTCCTTCATTCGTTGTCTCTTTCTATGTATATCTCATTCTCTCTCTCTCTCTCTCTCTCTCTCTCTCTTTCTATTACATTTAGTCATTTTGACTAAAATTTGCTAAAGATAGAATGTATAGTGTTTATAAATATAGTCACTTAGTGTCAAAAAGCAATCTTCATTTTTCTGCTTACACTTTCTTTCTTGTTGCCCCTTTCTCTCTCGTCTCTCTCTCTCTCTCTCTCTATATATATATATATATATATATATGAAAGAGAGAGAGAAATAACGCGATCGAGTGATAGACAGGCAGAGATACAATTGAAGAAATATGGATTCGTCATGCAATGGACTTCATGGGGCTTAATAAGAATGTAGACCACCAATCTTACTGTTATCGATAGCGTGTAAAATTTTCAAAACAATGTCTGAATGTAGTGAATTGTAAACAATGAAAATTATGGCCATTGTATAAGACAATGGATACTGACTCCTCTAGCTATTAAGTTATCTGGTAAATACGCACCTACGCCAGGAAGTATACAGGGTTTTTTTGTTTAATTAATTATTTAATTTTATTTATTTACACTCATTGACAAAACTTTATATAAGTTTTGTGTTCTTGCTGTTTTTGTGTGTGTTTGTGCTTCTCTATCAATTTGAACATGAAAGCCACTAAAATGCAAGAAGTTACTGGGCGTTAGAGAATGTAAAAATATAAAACAAAAACACTATTAAATTAGAGAACAGAACATGAATTAAGAAAATGAAAGATAATGGTCTAAACAAGAAGCCGGAAAAGAGTTCCACAAGTGAGAAATGCGACAGAAGAAAATTTGAGTCTAGAACTGACGATTTATTTTTATCCATTTTAATTGTACACTGATGAAACCTATCCCCCATTCAAGTCAGTCAGTTAAGTGGCATACGGGACACACGGTTTGGGCGATGATGTCTTGAAAGAGACATGACTGACTAGGCAGAAGATTATCCCACAGTAGGCTACTATTGCTTTCTACGGTAGAGTGGTTGCCGACCAAGACGATAGAACCAAATCTGTTCTATTATTTAACCCATAGCTGGAGAGAAGAGACGGATTGATACCTTTACCAAGGATATCTGTGCGTCTAGTACAGAGCTTAAATTCATAATGTCTAGGTAACACGGAGGAAACTTTACCAGAACAGTAACCTTGACAATGTGATATAATACCTCTGGATCTGGGCATACAGCGAGGAACACGTAGATATAAAGATATAATCTTATATCTTTATTTTTCGTCGGTGACGCTTGTGACTAGCAGGAGGACAGTCAGCCAGAGTTGCGTACAAGAAGGGGCCGTCAAGAATCGTTAGCCAGTCTCTGTCTCTTCAGCCAAAAATTCTAGATTTTATATAATCTTAAAACTCACACTATTTTTGTTTTTCGCGTTATCACATTTTTTTTTTTCATTTTTTTGCGATTTGATGACATCATCTATGGCTGGATATATATCCTAACCACACTTGTCCTTTGTTGACCTTACCTACGGCCGGGTGTCATCATCATCATCATCGTCATCATCATCATCAACATCATTTATCCATGGTGCATAAAGCAGCAAACTGTTTGTTGCTGTTTCTGCTTTTACGAGGCAGGGTTGTTAGCCCTGCACCCAACCTCCAAACCTGGAAGACCGGTGGACCATTCTTGGTCCTGAGGTTTACAGCACCTGGTATTCCCAAATGGTCTCCCATTTAAGTACTGACCAGGCTCGATGTTGCTTAACTTCGGTGATCGGACGGGAACCGATGTATTCAACACGATATAGCCGTAAACTACGGCCGGATGTACCTATCAATTACTTCCGCCGTTTAAGGTAATGTATTACAAAAGTATTTATCGAAAAATCGCGGAGAAGTTGCATTACGGTCTTGAGAAAGTACATATTATTCATGGCTAAATATAATGGAAAATATCGGTCTGCTGAACAATTCTAATAAGTACCTGATTTTCTTGTTATCTTCTACCTCGAACTGAGCAAAGATTTATGTGAAAAATGGAGCACCTTTGCCATATATGGTCAGAAAGTGCCTAGTTTCATTTTTCTTGTCTCGATAGAGTCTAAAATCTTCTCCACATCCTTGTGGATGATTCTGTTATTTTCCATCTCAAGATTCCTTTCCCCATAGACGAAACAACGAGAGCCTCTCGCTGCTCTACAGATAATTTCATGGAAAGTGGACAGACAAGCCACATCCCTTAGTTCTCCCAGTTCTAACCGTCACGTCTAAGATCCATCCTACTGATCACATTGTAGCGAACCACTCTAGTTCCTTTCGTATTTCACTGGTGGGATGATGTATGCTCCAGTTGAGCAGCTTCTTTCCACGAGCCCCTACTTTGGGGTACGGAGGATGCTTCTACAATCACTACAATTTTAACGCTTTCAATCGCGATTTAATCGTTATTTTCTCCACATATTCCCCTAAAAATGTGTCTCTTTCGTTATAATCCACTAGTTGATGAGCTCTCCGGGCTTGAATAGGGTGAACCCCCTTGTTAAAGATGAAAAAAAGAAACAACTTAAATACTTCGAAAAATTACGAAATAAATTAGAAATTAAAATCATAAAAGGTAAATTAATAATAAATAGAAATTTTTAATAGAGGCAAATTTTATATTTTTATGATATTAATTTCCAATTTTATGTTTAAATTTCAGTATAAACAAAATTAAATTATATATTAAATAAAATTAAATAATGGCATCCCAAATATTAAATAAATTAAAACATGGCATCCCAAATTTATACTTTATAGCGAACATGAATAACGCGGGAAACAAAAATACAAATTCAAATCTAGAAACGGTCAGTTCATAATATGCACCTGATGATCGTATAGTGCATGAATCTCAGAGTCGTGCTTTAAACGTGGAATTATGTGTATATTTATTAATATCTACATAACAGCTCTGTTATATTACATCGGGCCCTGTTTTTAACAACAGAAAAAATATTTATATATGTGCGTATACATGAGTGTATATCCATATGTATATTCAGTTATATCCATATATATATATATATATATATATGGTTTTGTTGTCATTTCGCGCTATCCCGCGGTGTGACGTCATAAAACCGCATCGCAAACTTAAGAACTGCGTTTGGTAACTATTGCCGTTGCCAAGCGGAGTTTTATGTCAACACAAAATAAAATCGGCGAACCATCATCAGCTTCCGTCTTTATTGTGCAAAGGATTTTAAAAATCCTTTGTCCTTAAAGACGGAAGCTGGTGATGGTTCGCCTGAAATCGGCCTACAATTACGATTTACCATGAAATAACGTGTCTGCCTTAATTTTTCTTATAAAGTACACTTCAATCAACCGGGACACACATTAGAAAACTGCAAATGTTTACTAATACATTCTGATTTTAGTTATATATATATATATATATATATGTATATATATATATATATATATATATATATGTGTTTCTGCGTATATGTATATGTATATATATATATATGTTTGTATATATATATATATATGTGTGTGTATGTATGTTTATATTTATGTATGTATGAATTTTTTTTTTTAATCATTTCACCCCGAGCAAGGCGGAAATGCCACTGATGTGCAGGGGGTTACATAAATGTAAAAAGATTAATTAGAAAAGAGTGAGGAGTACAAACAAGTTAGAAAGGAACAATAGAAAGCAGGTGCGATGACAGATACATAGGTGGAGAGAAAGAGAAGGTTATACAGGGGAGGGGAGAGAGCTAGAGTCAGTGGTTAGGAGATGAGTATTGACTTTGCATTTAAATTTCTGGAGGTTGTAGCCGTCAGGAAAGCAAGAATACGGGAGCGAGTTCCACAGGCGGAAAGTGCGAGAGAAGAAGCTGCATGAGTCGAATTGTCGTCTGCATTTGGCTAACCTGACTGTGAATGGGTGGGACCCAGTTGCCAGTCTGGTTGCACGAGTAAACACCTGTTGAGGAGGCATCAGTGACTTAAGCTCGTCCGAGCAGTAGGAATGAAGTTTTGTCGATTAGATATCAGATATTGATGCATGTCTGTATTTTTTTTTTATTGTGAACTGATCTGCATTATCAAATGATTCACTAACTGAATTAAGAGAAACTAATGTCGGAATTTATTTTTCTGCGGCTTCCGTTTCCGTCTCAAAACTAAATAAGTGATCTTCTTTTCCCGCTCGTTCGGCCGCGAACAGACTCGCTTTCGATAAATAAACGTTTGTGGCGGAACGATCGGCGCCGAGCGAACCACTTTTCATTAGGACATCAACTCGGCAACGTAAATGAGGCGTTCTAACTACATTTAGCCAGTTCTAATTCGATAGCATTGTCCGAATTAATTAGATTCCGAGGTGCTGACCTTTCACTGCATGGATATTATTTTGTTGAGCACTTGATATTAACTTGCTTGTATTCGTGTTTGAAGAAAAATAGATAAACAAATAAAGTTTGCGTAACAATCTTACAACCGATAAAAGCGAGTGGAAACAAAATTACGAGTAAAATTTTTACTTCGAGACAAAATTATAAACATATATTTCACGTATACAAAAGCGGCTGTCGTGTTATCTAAACTTATTTCTAAATGGAATTTTGTATGTGCGTGTGTGCGTCTCTGTGTGTGTGTGTCCGTTAGCTATAGACTCCAGAACGGCTGAACCGATTTTCTTGAAAATTTACACAATTGTACTATAAGCGTCTGTGAGTGTTATTAGCTAGATTTTGTGTCGAGGTACCCCCGATAAATATCGAAAATCGATAATCGAAAAAATCGTTTTATAGAAGGAGTGGTCCGATTTTAATCAAATTTCATACACTCATAGACAAAGACATAAGAAACGATATTCAGAAGTTTCAAGGTTGCAGTTCTTACAATAGTGCAGAAAATCGATAATATATATATATATATATATAAGGCAAGATGTTTGTGTGTATGTCTGTTTATCTGCTTGTATGTCTGTATTTTTTTCAGCCCATTTATTTTAGTTTTTGCTTCGGGTTTGGCTCTAAGTATGTATAATTGTAGTTCTTAGTCTCAGCCATGATACCATTTACTCAGAGGACTTATTTAGCTTTCAAAATTCAGTTTACGACAAAAAATCTTATTTGATATCGATACCAGGAAATCAAAATTTGAGTTACATTCATTCATTTTTCTTTCAGTCTATCGTTTCGCATTAACAGGAAACAACTATTGCTTTTTAGTCTTTCGTGCCAACGTCCAATGAGTCTGAACTTCAGGACCATGGATTAGTTTTAAAGCTTTCATTGCACCCGAGCAACGCCCGGCTATACTGCTAGTGATTTATAAATTCAATTGGAATGGAGCTACTGGTAACTATAGAACTATTTAAAGTGGCAAAAATATTGACGAGGGAAACAGGCTCTTCATCATGGCACCATCACCGAGAGATTGAATAGAATTTTCCAGCCATTACTTATACCTTCCCTCACAAGAGGTGAGAGGGAATAGCCTGAGGACAGCGCCTTCAAATCAGCCGTGAGTCGGTCTACGAACACTGCTACCTTAACAACCCTTAAGAGCCCCAGTTCTAAAGCTGAGGGTCGAATAATGGTGTTCCACAGTAACTCGTATTATCATTCCTACAAAGCAAGTTCCAAGTATTGTGTTCTTTCCGTATTTAATATATATTTGTATTTTCCTATTTGGTTGTTTTTGCGTTATTCTTGCTGGATCGTTAACCGGGTCCAAGACAAAATGTATGCGTGAAATTAGCTGGTAGAATCTTTATGAGTATCATTTCGTTCTTAATATATTAATTTATAACGTTTCGGCTGTTATACCTCTTGTCATTCTTCAGGTGTTTGAAGAAAATAGTTTTGATTTAGCTTTTCTGTCAGTTAATATCCCCATGTCTTAGTTACCTACAAGAGGTGAGGGAAAGTACCCTGAGGAAAGCGCCCTCAGAGCTGCCCGAAATCAGCCGAGAGTAGGTCTACGAACACTGCTACCTTAACGATCATTACGAGTCCCAGTTCTAAGGCCGAGGGTCAAATCATAGTGTTCCACAGTAACTCGTATTATCATTCCTACAAAGCAAGTTCCAAGTATTGTATTCTTTCCGTATTTAATATATATTCGTTTTTTCCTGTTTGGTTGTTTTTGCGTTATTCTTGCTGGACCTTTAACCGGGTCCACGACAATTATTATTAGTAGTATTATAATCATTATCATGATGTAATTATATTTGTACGAAGTCTGAGGAAAGACCTAAGGCAGGTCATGGTGTATTGTTATGGCTCCATTTCAAGTTTTTTTTTCTATCTCCCTTAATATCCCTAGCGTTACAAAGTACTCCTTAGTGTGGGCTATACTTAAGTCACCCGAATACCCAGGGGGGAGATGCAATTCACACAGTAGATCATAAACTAGGGTATCTACTGAAACATATCAAAAAATGCACAGGACTATTATAAAATATGGCGTCTTTCTCTCTCTTTCTCTTCCTCTCTCTCTCTCTCTCTCCCACATTCTTCCTCTCTGGATGTCCTTTTTTCTCTTTATTTGTCTTTCTCTTTCTTTTTCTATATATATATTCTTGTTTCTTTCTCTCTCTCTCTCTCTCTCTCTCTCTATATATATATATATATATGTTTATGTGTGTGTGTGTGTGTGTGTGTGTGTGTGTTTCCCGTATACAAAAATCTTAACACCGAAAAAAGCGGGTACAAGCAAAATAAATACGTGTAGCATTGCTTTGAGACTAAATTATACACATATATTTTACGTACACAAAAGCGGCTGTCGAGTTATGATCTATGAATTCAACTGGGGTGGAGCTATTGGTTACTATAGAACTATTTAAAGTGGCAAAAATACTGACGAGAGAAACAGCCTTTTCTTTATTATTATTATATCATTTTTCATCATAATTCTTATTTCTGCTATGTTCGCACTACCTACCAAATCTGTAGAAAGATCTAAGGCAGGTCGTCGTGTGTTGCTATGGCTTCATTTCATTTTTTTCTATCTTCCCTAACATCCTTAGCGTTACGTAGACAAAGTTCTCCTTAGTTTGTGGGCTGTATTTAAATAGACAGTGTTTTGCATATCTTTTAAGTTAGGGTTTCCAGGGATTCTTACAACGTGTTGTTTTGTTCTTTTTTATCATTCCAAGTGCACCTACTATCACTGGCACGATTCTTGTTTTAAATTTCTACATTTTTTCTATTTCAATTTCGACGTCTTTATATTTGACAGTTTTTTTTCGAATTCCTTAGTTGCTATGTTACAATCCGCTGGACAAGCCATATCAATTAATAGACAAGTTTTTCTTTTGGGTTTTTAACAATAATACCCGCCCTGCTTGCTTCAATTTTTCTAACCCTGAAGATGGTGTAATCCCATTGAATGATGACATTTTCTATTTCTGTAACCGGTGCTGGGAGATGTTCATACCAGTGTTTGTTTACATATTTTTCCATACTGTTTGCACCTTGTCCAGTGTAAATATTGCCCCACTCTATCCTGAGGATTTTATATTCATTTGGGGCAAGTACAAAACATCCTGAGATTAGATGGTCTATTGTTTCTTGGTATTTATCACAGAACCTACACTTTGGATCCATATTATTATGTATAACATTTGCCTGAAAGTTCCTTGTGAAAAGGCTTTGGTCTTTCGCTGCCAGAATAAAGAATTATTATTATTATTATTATTATTATTATTATTATTATTATTATTATTTATATAAAAGCAATGGTTAGATGCAACCGTAAATTCTATGCTAACAGATTTTTCGGACTGCTGCCATATCTGATCGGGTGCTCCTGCTATCCACCCAGGAGTCGTTGACAAAATCCAACGGAGAATCTGTAATGTGATCGATCCCAACTTGGCAGCTCAGACACAGTCACATTCTCACCGGCGCTTTTACAAATACTTTCATGGGTTCTGCTCCGATGAACGTAGCTCAGTGGTGCCCCCATATATGAATTTCCTCGAGCCACAAGATTAGCAACTAGGTCCCACCCTTTTACTGTGAAACCGATAAATTGTAAACGCAAATTCTACTCCATCGGCTTCTTTTCTCACACTTCCCACCTGTTGAATTCCATTTCGGTTACTTGCTTTCCAGACAGCTACAATCTCCAAGAATTTAAATGTAAAGTCTCTCACGCTTCTTTCTCCGTCCACTGCACTCTCATCAGTATTTCCATCCTTCTCTTACCCACTTCCTGACACACCTTGTAACCTGTCACTTTTTCCCATAACTTTCCTCCTATGTAACGCCCTGCACAACAGTGGCAGTAAAATGCCTTGCTTGGGGCGATAAAATTATAAAAAAAAAAAAGAAAAGAAAAACAGGTTTCTCCCTTGTGGAACTCTTTCCGGTTTCTTGATTTTCAGTCAAGTTTGATCTCCGTAAAACATAAATACTGTTTCAATCGTTACCGTCCGCCGTTTAAATTCTGTTCTTTTATTGTTCTCTCTTCTTAATAATGTTTTTTCTTGGATTCTTTTGCATTCAGTAACTTTCTGTGTCTTAGTGTCAATGTTATCTTTCTTAGGGGTGAAATGAAAAAAAAGTATTATACTTTTACATTTTTACGTATGGCCCTTTCCATTTGTGGACCTCACTTCCATTTGCTTGCTTCCCTGATAGATACAATTTCCAAAGGTTTCGTAAATTGCCACCTTTTTTTTCCTTAATTTTCATCTCTTATCTTTTCTTTGACATCCCCTGTCCCTTTTTATTCTTTCACTGTAATCCCCTGCGCATTAGTAGATTTTCTGTCTCGCTGGGGGTGAAATGATTATAAAAAATATTATACTGTGTGAATGTGATGTGCCACATCCCTTAGTTCTCCCAGTTCTCCCAGTTCTAACCGTCACGTCTAAGATCCATCCTACTGATCACATTGTAGCGAACCACTCTAGTTCCTTTCGTATTTCACTGGTGGGATGATGTATGCTCCAGTTGAGCAGCTTCTTTCCGCGAACCCCTACTTTGGGGTACGGAGGATGCTTCTACAATCACTACAATTTTAACGCTTTCAATCGCGATTTAATCGTTATTTTCTCCACATATCCCCCCCCCAAAATGTTTCTCTTTCGTTATAATCCACTACTTGATTAGCTTTCCGGTCTTGAAAATATTATACTGCGGGAATGTGATGCGCATTGTGGTGTAATGGATATCGGCACGGTGTGAGAAATCGGAAAGCCGGGTTCGAATTCCGGTGGAATTCGTTGCATTCACTTACACGCAAAATGGCCATGAGAACGGTATTAATCCATCACTTCTCCCTCCTGCTATGGTTTGAATTGCAGGACAAATTATATTTTATAGCTTTTAACCACAGAAAGTAATGGCAACCTACTGTGGAAAAATCTTCCGCCTAGTCAGTCATGTCGCGAAAGACACATGATCACCCAAACGGGCATCACGTAGGGCAATTAACTGACTGATTATCAACAGCTATAATTAATATCGATTCGTATTTACAGCTGAAGGTTTATTTAATTTAGTAAATGTTCACTCAATACAAGGCCGAAGAGAGTCACCACGTAGAATGTTACAGAATCAGGTTACTATATGGTCGTAAACAAGAGAGGGGAAAGAAAGTGTTCACAAAAAGTCCTCTTGGGTGTCCCTTCCAAAAAGCTGCCCCGGGTGACATTTCTGACTTACCAGTGGGAAATGGGAAATTGTTATCCTCTGTAAACATGACATGTCGGATACTAGGAATGGCCCAACAACAAAAAGTAGAGAGACTGAGCAGGACCAAACAAGCAGACATACATAAAGAGATAAGAGAACTGACAGAACAAAAAACCTGCTCCTCAACAGAATGCATAAAATTCAAGGATGGAACGATAATATGTATCTTTGGGCACTCTTCCTTGGATTCTGTCGAGAATCTTGATGTATATAACCGGTGCAACAGACTAGATATAGCATCAGTATTCAATACATGGAGGAATTTTAAATTCATAAATGTACAAGATGGATTCTGACGATTAAAATTGCTTGGCCGGTCAAGTGACCCGACATCTCTCGCAAGTGATTTAATGTAGAAATTGATTCAATATAATCAATCCACGTCATCTCACCAGAAAACAAAGTAGAGAGATTATATATGCCTTTGTTAAAAGTCAGTGGCGATAGTGGAACTCTAAAGTTTGAAGTTGGGCCGAGACTTTTCTGAGGGGAAAGGGTCAAACTCAAGCAGAATCTTCATTTTTATACAACACCACTATCGTATACACAATCTAAAAATGCGTTTGAGTATAAATATGTTAATTCACTAAATTAAGTGACTGCCTATGCATATATATATGAAGTTGGGGACATTATTTCTAATTAACGTCTTCCTTCGGATATGAAAATATGACTATTAAGTCTCTTTCCCTCCATAACAACATGTCTGATTCTATCTATATGGTTGTTTTATTTTGTTTCTAACTGGTCTCTGTACGTGCCCTAAAAATTGGTCTTTCAAACCTGTCTCTGTACGTGTGCTACATAAATGTTTTGAAACTTATAAAATCGGGGGTGCCAACCAAGGGGCTAGTCAAAATTCTAGTGAGGGGGCTTGGCTCCTTCTGTCCCCTCCCCGTAGAATCACCACTGATAAAAGTATCAAAAGATTTCCAGTTTTTCTAATATCTGGTTTTATTAAAATATTTGCAATAACATATTTGTTGAAATTAAAAAATTTTATGCAATTAAAAACATGTCGGTGTTAATACATTTTGTAACGGATTTCGTAAAAATATTCGAAAATATATTAATAGAAAAAAAAACTCAACACAAAATTAAGCGGTTATAAATCCAGAAATTATTTCATCAATTGTGTAAAACCGGAAACTCTCTCATCAGACCCGAAAAATCAAATAGTTTAAATGAATTAAGAATATTTAGAAAAATAGGTGAGCACAGAGAAGAAATATTAGGTGAAGGGTAGAAAAGTATACAGTTTAGCATTGAAGTAACGACCTTACCGGAAACACATACACCAATCCACACATACACAGTAAATCTTTAAAAAGTTAATATAAAATACAAGAACAACACAAGTGAATATCGCACATAAACACACAACTCTAAGTGCCATATATGCACATTATGATATCCAGACAATATACACAAAAGTAAAAGTAACGAAAAAAGAAGAAATGTTTATTATAATGGGTGATTCTAATTTGAAATAGACGCCTCATTTTTATTTATTAAACAGTGTATATTATTGAAATTATTTGTTTGAACATTATTTTTAATCGATACTCGTATTTGAGTGGATATTCTGTTTTTAATTAAACAGTATATTTATTTCTAGCGAGCGGCCTGATTATTTACGATAAATTTTGAACGAAAATGTGCGCAATTCGGCAGGATTCGAACCTGCTACTCTTATCATGATAGACAATGTCATCCGAGATGAAGAAGAGATTTCTGGAAATAGAAATGAAATTCTAGAGACAGATGCTGTGAATACCATGGACTGAAGTCGCGAGCAACGACGAAGTTTGAGAGAAATCTGAAACAAAATGGATGCTCATTAGAAACAGATATTTGAAGTTTCTATTCCATATAATGAGAAAAGAGGGCTTAAAGAGTTTGAAACTCAAGAGTCATATTGAATGTAAGAGAAAAGTAGAAAGTAGCACATAATCTACCAAATGAACTTGTGGAAATGATCTGAAAAACAGAGATTAGGATTGAGTGATTCGTTATTTTTTACGGATTATCAACACTTATCCGGGCTATTTCAATTAAGTAAATATTGTAATATTTTTCTTTTTTGGAGATAGTAATGATCTAGTGATATATGTCTTACTAATTAACCCATAGATTTGGGGAGAAAAATTGAATTCATGCATTCCCAAATGTTATTTCTCGTATATGAATACAACAAACCAAGTGGGAAGGGGAAATTGACTCTCCAATTAACAATTCAGATGTTTTATCTATTAAACTACTCGCTCATTCAAGATGACTGCACCTGGTTACCCAGCTTAGTACTGATCATTCTCGATGTTGCTTAACTTCGGTTTCAACATTATGCGGCTGTAAACACAGGGATTAGGCGATATAATATAAAGGCAACATTTAGTTAGAGCTAAAAATGAAGGGAAATTGTAGAGAGCCATAAATGTTCACATTCTGAAGGGATACAACATAAAAGTGGCAGAAAAATCCGCATAGAATAATGAAACTGGAATAAAAATACATGCAAATTTGTTTCTATTCACAATAACGTGGCTTCCTTTATAATTAAGGCCTTTTATTCCTGTGAACCATGTTTTAAATTGAATGATTAATAAATTTGGCATCAAAATAAAGCCAATATTTTGCACTTCAATTTTAAGAACACACCTACAGTGAAGGAATATAATTGGTTTGCAATCGTATCTGTGTTGGTCAAACATGAAAATAAAATCCAGCTTCATTAGCAGTTATTGTGAACTTAAACAGAATGTCGTTACATAGTCACAAGTCGTCTGTACACCACACTGCTAACGGCCTCATGCCGTCTCATTCAGAAAGAGAATGGCCGAGAGACATGGAGACGTGACTCATCTGACCAAGATGAATGATAAATTCAGAATTAATAATAACAGAACATTTATCAGTAGATGATAATAAGACACAATTGAATACAATGTTTATTGTAGAGGTGTTGACAAATGGGTCGATTTTTTTTTTAAATGTCACTTCAACGTAAGCAGGGCGATAATGTAAATAATGTGCAAAGAGTCAATGAAAATGAAAGAGAATGTGAGGCCTGAAAATTATTGAGAAGATTGTCCAATAAAAGAACCGAACTCATGAAGATGTCGATTGAATTTTGAATTAAATTTTTAAGCTGGTAATTTGCTTTGGTTGTTTTTTTTGTTTTTTTTTCATATCCATATTTTGCTGATGTGCGTTGTGGTGATGCGGATATCGCCTCAGAACGAGAAATCAGAGAGCCGAGTTCAAATTCCAGTTGAATTCGTTGCATTCGCGTAAATAGCCTTGGAAAAAGAAAAAAGATATCAATCCGTTGCTTCTCCGTTCTAGCTATGTGTTAAATAGCAGAACAGATTGGGTTCTCTAGCCTTGGTTGGAAACCAGTCTATTGCAGAAAGTAATGGCAACTTACTGCAGACAAAACTTCTGCCCAGTCAGCCAGATGTCTTTCGAGACATGATCACCCAAGTGTGTATCACGTATGGCATTTAACAGACTGTTTTTACTTCATAACCTCTACCGATTATTTAATACCAAAATCATACTGATATCATCAGACCAGAAAAAGGTCCCAAATGTAAATCACACACATATATATATATCATAAATACACACACACGCATACACATACATGCTCTGATAACCCCCCCCCACACACACACTCATAAAAGAACTCACTACAATTAATGACAGCAGCAGCAGCTAGGAATGACCATTCCTTGAAAGGCACGGTCTAAATCGGACAGACACACGCTCCTCTGCCATTCTGAAGATGAGATTTTGATCCCCAAATATTAATGTCTAATAAATAGGTAATACCCAAAACTTCTTTACCTTCCTTTATTTTACTAAACGCATTGTGAAAGCCTTCAAGACATAACCATACACCGAATTTTTTATATTTTGGACATAATTTCACTTTATTCTGGAAGACAATAATCGTTTAGCGATACAAGTTTTACGAATTAACCCATAGCTGCGATCCAGAAGAGGTGGAATCATACCGTTCCTAATACCATTTGCAAGTAAGTGAATATAAAGAAAACATTAAAGATTGTAATTTGCAGAGATGCAAGGTATCAGAGAAGATTGTCACAGGTTAGAAAACAGAGCAAAGAAACTTTTAGAACAGAACTTGCAGTGACATCAGGGTATTTAAGCAGTAAACCTTGAGACCTAGCTGCCAATCTGTAAGCATGCTTGCGTGGTTAAGGTGCGATAACATTCTTTATAGCAATAAACAAGTCTTTTATTTTACCAAAAATGTGCTTATCTGAAGTAATCCTAGAGACAATGCATCCAAGGCAATAAGTCTTTACAAAGACAGAAACCAATATCAAGAGATAGAACAATAATAATTATTAATCAGTCATTTAAGCTCCATACGTGATGCACGCTTTGGGCGATCATGTCTCGAAAGAGACATGTTGACTAGGCAGAAGATTTTCCTGCAGTGGATTGCTATGATTTTTTTGCGGTAGACATGTTGCCAGCCAAGGCTATAGAACCCAATCTGTCCTAATAACTGGAGCGAAGAGATGGATTAATACATTTCCCCAAGGGTATTTGCGCGTAAATGAATGCAATAAATTCTATTAGAATTCGAAATTGGCTCCCCGTTTTCTCATTCCGATCCGATATCCATTGCACCACAACGCACTATTTCATGTGACCTACATATAAATCAAAACGCTGATTTTTATGGATGATTTTACATTCAATTCAAGAAATCAACTGCGGATTGAACAGCATTCATGAAACTTAGAAGTCAAATTCTTATATAATTTAAGTGAATACTTTAATTATTTTCTTATTTTTTATTTCCTTCACTCTGAGTAAAGTAGATAATGTCACACGGATGCAATGATGTGGGTTCAGAGAATGAAAGTAAATGGGAAGAGTTTAGTGAGGAGAAGTAAAGAAAAATAACAATAAAGGAACTGGATGCACAAAGAAGAAAGATGGCGATTGATGTTGGATTTATCTTTAGAAGAACTTAAGAACTTAGAGAAGCAATAAATCAGAAGAGAATTCCACAGGTTAGAAATCCAAGCAAAGAAACTATTAGAATAAAACTTACGGTTACATCTAGCTAATTAAGCACTGGAACGGTGAGAACTAATCGCTAATCTAGTCGTCTTCTTGATGTCATGTTCCTTCAGGACGTAAGCAATCATCGCCTTCTACCTTCCCCTATCCCTTCTACCTCTTAACACGCTTCATCCTGTTACCCCCCAAACCCCACTCTGCCACCCATTTACTCATGCTCATCAAGTATGCTACGTGTTGCTTCACCTTCCATCTGAGCTGAATGAGTATCAGATTCTCCAAGTTCACCTTCCTCATTACATATCACAGGAACTTCAGCTGTCTTTTTCTGATGTTACGAATTAATGACCTTTTCGTTTGCATTTTCTCCGGAACCTCGTTGTTGCTAATATGTTTGGTCTATAGTACCTTAAGCATCCTTCTGTCGAACCACATTTCAGTTGCTTCAAGTCTCTTCTTCATCTTTTGAGGAGACTGTTCAGCATTCAGTGCAATATTGAAGAACAGACATCACATAACAATCCCGCACTCTCTTCATTTTTTTCCAGCAAAATTTCCTGTCTTTCAGTACACTTCTTTCTGAAATGCATCCCTGGCCATTCCAATTCGCCTTTGGATCTCAGTGTCACAATTACCGTCCTCTATTAAGACATTTCCCAGGTATTTAAATTTCTGAACCTGCTTGATTTTATTACCCCTAGCCTGTATTTTGCCTTTTGGTATCCTCTAGTCAGTTATGTGCCATACGTGATACAAGCTTTGGGCGATCATGTCTCGAAAGAGATGACTGACTGGGCAGAAGATTATCCCGCAATAGGTTGCCATTGCTTTCTGCGGTAGACTGGTTGCCGACCAAGGCTATAGAACCCAATCTGTTCTATTATTTAAACCATAACTGGAAAGAAGAGACGGATTAATACCTTTCCCAAGGGTATTTGTGCGTATGTGAACGCAAGGAATTCAACTGGAATTCGAACTCGGCTCCCCGAATTGTCGTTCCGAGTCGATATCCACTGCACCATAGCGCACATCTAGTAGCAATGCTTAAATTCATGAGGTTAAGGTATGAAGACGATTTGCTGATGGGAACAAGTGCCATGAAAATATTTATTTAAAACAAAAAAAAAACACAGTAAAGACACGTTATAGCTGTGTGAAAGTAACTGAATTCAAGATGGCTGATCAGGATTGATAAAATTACGCTCCCTTATTTGTATTTTATCTAGAAGCTTGAGATATAAAACCGGATAAGCAAATTGATATGTCAGCAGTATTGAATAAACAAGAGTTAGAGTTATAAATTCACAAGAGTTTGAGTTTAAGTTTTGTTTAACGGCATATAAACATCTCTGGGTTATTTAATGCCCAAAAGGTGGGGTTTTAAGGTTTTTGTAATGTTCGGTTATAGAGCGAATGTTGATTTAGTGAGATTTTAATGACATTTTTTTTTTTTATTCTTTTTTATTTAAGAAAACTGAAAATGTTTTCTAATTTTGTATTCAAAAATGTTTTGCTGAGAATATTGATTTTTCTTAAAAAATGTGTTATGGTAATAATTTTTTCTTCAAAAATGTATTGTTGGCAATAACTGTCCTTCAAAAATGTATATTTTTCTATAAAAGTCTACTTTTAAGTATATATATTTCATAATTTTTTTTTATACTTTCATAGTGTTTTGACCCAAGTTTGGGGGTTAACTATTTACCGATAGCTGGGACAATAACAGTTACTACCACTCCGGGTCAGCGTGGACCTGGAAACAACGACAATTAAGAGATAGTTCCTTGCTCCTCACAACCTCTCAATCAGAGGCCTTGCTGCCGGATGCAGTTTACCGTCATGCTCAGGCCCCAATTCACAAACGTTAAAGAAAATGACAATGATCTTTCGAAATAACAGGAAACCCAATCCAGAGCAGGAAACAAGAGATAGACATCTACTCACGTTCAGAAGACAGAAGAAGTGTATGAACCGGAAGATAGGGAATCTATCTGCTCCTGAACTGGGACGTGATTTAACGTATTGGTTTCCCATCGTTAGGTAGTTGTCAGATGTCGGTGGGGACTTGTTAGCATTATCTCGGAGCGTCCGCAGTTTTCACCTGCAGCTGATACTTATCTGGAATTGATATATTCGTTTTACTTATTTGGAATTTATATATTTGTTGTATATTCTTATAAAGACTAAAAAGAAATCCTTGATCAGCTGGCATATCGGAAACTAAGTGCTCCATCTTTCTGATCCTAACAACAATTCTGAAGCCAAAGAGTGCTTAATCCTTTGTTCTATATTTGACTGTTATGATTGCCACAACTACAGCACATCTTTACCTATTACATCATCAATTTCTAAAGAATTAATCTATTTGATATTTCATTTGATATTTTATCACTTCAAAGATATGTACCCACTTTTAATGGATAAACATTTTGAGTGGACAATAAGATGTATAGTTACGTTTTATAGATTATAATAATATAAATATTTTGATAACCACCATAAGACCAAGTAAAGATTTTGAAGTGCATAGAAGCTGAAGTAACTGACTTATGTATCTTTTACGGTTGATCAACCGTTTCCCTGTTATTGAAATTCATAAAGTATTTTTTAGATTTTCGAGATAATAACGCTTTACAAATTAACTCATTGCTGGTAGAATGTCAGTTAAGTGCCATACGTGATACACACTTTGGCGATCATGTTTCGAACGAGACAAAACTTACTGGTCAGAACATTTTCCTGCGGTAGATTGCTATTGCTTTCTGCAGTAGACTGGTTGCCGACCCAATCTGTTCTATTATTTAACCCATAACTGGAGGGAAGAGGTGGATTAATACCTTTCCCAAGGGTATTTGTGCGCAAGTGAATGCAATGAATTCAACTGGAATTCGAACACGTCTCCCCGATTTGTCGTTCCGCTGAATACGTAAGCTTATAGTTTTTTCAATATCTGAATATAACGAACCAGTCTGGAATTGGAACCCGTCTCCCCGATTTTTAATTCTGAGTCTTTACCCATTACACCACCCGCAGAACCATACTATCAGCAGCTGATATTCCCAAACGGCAAACCTTCGTGTTAAACCACAGTTTGGAAAGTGAGTATTGAGCAAACGAGATATGACAGCAATTATCTATTTTTTAAATTATCAGACTCTTGTAAAGATGTAGCATGTCCGAATGAATCGGGTGCTTCGTGGATTGATAGAATGAGCAAGTGAAAAAACACCCTGCCAAAGAAAATCAGTGTTGATGTGGCACAAGGCAGAATGTATGGGGTACTCAGTGAGGATTGCTCTCACTAGTTAATTGTAAAAGGTGTCGCGAACCATTATATCACGTCAATGTACCCAAATTAGAATATGAATGCGAGCACAGCCTGTATAAATTAGTCACATTTTGATTTTTCCTAGTCCAGACTGAGCAGCCAATCAGTGATTAGAATTTAACAATCCATTATATATATACAATGAAAATGTTGAGACAAAACCGTTTCGGCTCTTCAGATTTAAACAGACTAAATTTATGTTTACGGTGGCGAGACTACATATGCGGCCTAGATCACACCAACATTTTAAAGTTTTAAATATTTTTCCACTTTGTCATTGATTTTTCTAACATTGTTCTCATATATATATATATATATCTTAAAGGATGAAACAGGGATTTGGGTTTAATATATTATATGAACAGCGGATGTAATTGACAAATACATTCGGCCGTAAATAAAAGTCAACAATGGACAAGGATAATGTTGACAGATATATCCGGCCGTAGATGATGTCAACAATGTCAACCAGAAAACCAATTCGTGGGTATAAGCTGTGACTAATGAGAAACAGACATTGCGTGGGTGAAGAGTCATGGCCATGTGGGTAGCATGAGAGTTTTTAAACTATAAAATGTCTCAAAATTTTGGCTGAAGATAGAGAGACGGGCTAACAATTCCAGACAGCTCTTTGTATGCGCGAAATCTCTCCGATTATTCCCGGCTTCACACAACCGTCACCGTCGATAATAAAAATATAAGTCTATATATATATATATATATATATATATATATATATATGTGTGTGTGTGTGTGTGTGTGTGTGTGTGTGTGTGTGTGTGTGTGTGTGTGGTCCTCCAGGTTTGGGGGCTGGGTGCAGGACTAACAACCCAGCCCCGTGAAAAACAGTTTGTTACAGAAACAGCAACAAAAAGTTGCTGCCCTATGCACCATCTGGGTGTAATGGATAAATGATGATGACGATGATACATATATATATATATGTGTGTGTGTGTGTGTGTGTGTGTGTGTGTGTGTGTGTGTGTGTGTGTGTGTTCCTCGTTGTTTGTCCAGATTCAAAGGCAGTTTGACAAAAAAATATAATTTGCACAGGTAGCCCACTAACCAACAACAAAATTCCTCGGAAAAGTGGTGCGTCGCATTTCTTTGTTTATTTCTCGTCTCGTTGAAAAAGGACACAGGCTTGATTTTGAAATCTTTCTCTTCGTTATTCAATTTAGTCAAAAGGCTGATATATAAAAATATTAGCAATTTTATTGCCAGCATTGTTAACACTGAGTTGAGTTTAATTTTTGTTTTCATTAAACTGCTAATTAAATTTTTAAAATCCTGACATTTGCCAAGATAAAATTCATCATATTTTGAAATTCATGAGCTGAGATTATTTTTCATTTTGTGTTTGTTTATCTATCTATCTATCTATCTATCTATCTATCTATCTATCTATCTATCTATCTATCTATCTCCGTTCATCGGTTTATATCTATCTATCTATCTATCTATCTATCTATCTATCTATCTATCTATCTATCTATCTATCTCCGTTCATCGCTTTATATCTATCTATCTATCTATCTATCTATCTATCTATCTATCTATCTATCTAACGTCGATAATCTCTTTAATATGTAGTTATTTGTTATAATATAACTTCAAAATTCATATGCAACGATTTGTTAAGTGAAAAGACATTTTTAATTTTAAAAATTAAGAGCACGGTTAATTTGTAATATGGAAAGGTTGTCTTCTCGTGGATCTCAGCACGGACTCCGGGTGTCGGGGTGAAAATCGTGATTGTCGAAAGGAAAGTCTTTAAGAAACAGAGTTCATTTCTTTTCGCTTACGGGTTGATTCAAGGTGATCGAATAATATGCCACCAGGTGAAATTGAATCTTGAAATTGATTATCTTTTCTTTGAGTTGTCATGATTTCTTTTTTCAATTTTCTTTCACTTGTTTGTTATTTTCTTGCAATACGTGATTTGCCAAAAAAAAAAAATCAAGAAACAAAAAAACTCCAATTTCATATGAAAAATCATATAATCTATCAAGAACAATGTCATAGTTATTTCTAGGGACATTACTTGAAACTTAAAACAAACACTCACACACACTCACACACTCACACTCACACATACACACACACATATATATATATATATTGCATTTGTAAACAAGTTAATACGCGACCTAGGTTTCTACCATGAGTTGTGTCTTGAGGCAATTTTGCAAAATGATCAGAACTAAACAAAATTTCCAACAGAATCACAAACAAGATCAGTTAATACTTTACATAGTTTCATAAAAAACAAAACACCAGAAACTTAGATAGCAGTGTACAAAACAAGACCACTAATACAGAATGCAACTGCAGGGTCAAAAATAAATGTCCACTTCAAGGACTTTGCAATAAAAAAAAGTCATTTACAAGGCAAAGGTACAAGACTCAAATGGCCAAAAAACCCACAAAACCCACCTTTACGTGAGCGTTCTTAGAAAAAAAAAGGTAAAACCAGTTATTGAAAATCGCCAGAAGACACCACTCACGGTAGAAACCTAGGTCGCATAATAACTTGTTTACAAATGAAAAATAGTCAGAAGTTCTACAATATAATTGTATTGAACACTTTCTTATACAAATGTGCACTGGTCTAATCTTATTATGACCAGAAACTAAGTAATTAAACAATCGATATATATATATATATATATATATATATATTCGGAGTTTCAAGCTATATGTAATCATCAGGTGTATATTATGAACTGCTTTCCGAGTCTTGCTATAGAAATAAGATATGTGTATTTATCAATATATACTTCATAACTCTGTTATATTAGAGCGAGCACTGTTTTATTAACACTAGATAATATATGTGTGTGTGTGTGTGCACTTATGCGTATATCTATATATATATTTATTTATATTCATAATTATATATATATATATATATATATATAATATAAATTATAGTTTAGAACATGTACACATTTTAATCTACTACATCGTTTACATTTTGTTTCGACATTGAAAGGACTATATCTTATCAAACACTACCTGATGAAACATTGTCCTTTCAATGTCGAAACAAAATGTACACTTTGTAGTAGAGTATAATTTGTACAAGTTCTAAACTATAATCTATAATAAATTCAGCACCTAAAGATGATTATATAACTGTGAATCTACATTCAACACCTGAATTTATAACGCAATGTATTCTGTACATTTAGCACCTGGATATACTTATGTAACGCTCATTCTCGATTCAGCCCCTGAAGTTAATTATACAACGGTTATTCTACATTCTACATGATGATAGTTATGCAAGAGTGGCCCACAATTCAGCACCTGAAGTCAATTATGGAACTGTAACTTACAATTGAGCACTTGTAGATCGTATTGTACATGAGACTCCGTGTCATATATTTCTTAATATATAGTATATATCCCTGTTATATTGCCAAGAGCACTATTTTACTAACACCAACCATCAACGTGGTATATATATATATTACCTCCCCGATACCATAATATCCCAAGTAGGTATGTACGCCGATGACACCACAGTTTACTCTCGCCTCGATCAAAAATCTGGTGTGGGCGACAAAGCTAACCTTGCAGCCGAGCTTGGAAAGGACCTCCAATCCGTAGTGGACTGGGGTAAGAAATGGCTCGTAAATTTTAATGCTTCTAAAACGAAGCTACTCTCAATTAACCATCATAGACAACCGCACCTACCTCCCATTAGCATTGACCAGGCTTGCCTCCCAGAGAGTAAAACACTGCGCCTCCTTGGTCTCACACTTTCAGCGGACCTCAAGTGGAATGACTATATCGAATTCATTGCTAAATCCGCTACTATGAAAGTTGGTTCACTGTGCAGGGCCCGGAGATTTTTTCCGTTTGAATCTATCCTGCACATTTATAAATCTACCATTCGCCCGTGCATTGAATACTGTTGCCATATCTAGTTGGCTGCCCCTGCTATTCTCCTTGGGCAAGGTACAGCGGAAGGTCTGTAATGTGATCGATACTTACTTGGCAGACCGCCTGTAGTCTCTCTCTCACCGGCGCGACGTGGCTTCCCTGTGTCTCTTCTATAAATATTTCTATGGTTTCTGCTCCGATGAACTTAGATCACTGGTGCCCCCTAGGTTTGAATTTGCACGAGATATTAGATTAGCAACTTTTACAGTGAAACCGATAAAATGCAACCGCAACTTCTACTCCAACAGTTTCTTTTCTCGTACTTCCCGACTGTGGAATTCCCTTCCACATGACTGCTTCCCCGACGGCTACAATCTCCAGGTGTTTAAATGTAAGGTCAATAGAGACCTCCTAACACAATAACTCGCTTCCATTCTTTCAAACACTCTTCGCATCCTCCCAACTACCTATCACCCCCCTTCTGACATTTCCTATATCTAACCACTCTTTCTATTTACCTTCCCCTATGTATCCCCAAGCGCAATAGTGGCAGTGGAATGACTTGATTGGGGTGAAACGATTAAAAACGAAATGTCTATTTTTATTCAAGTATGTCTCATTGAATAATATAGTCATATGTTTATTTTTATAATAGTCATTTCTCTTTCTCTGATTATCTTTTTGAAGTTAAGTTAAAATTCATCAAGTAAATGCTGCAGTTTTTGTGAACCGAAATAAATTTGAACTCTTTGGTTATCATCTTCGGGGATGAATTGCGAAGACAAACCTATTGTAACTGTGGTCGTTCTGATGGCGATTTTTGTAAAAACGCGTGAACCCGATTTGTAATAATGATTTTAAAAATCAACCCTCGTAGGTACGATGGTTTGACTTCATTTGTTTTACTCATTTTGTAATCAAGGGTTCACAATGTAATGGAGCTAAGCAGAGATGGTGAAATGCAACATGACGTTAAATGTTAGTCACTCAAATGCATGAGATGATATTGCTACTACACTCGTAAGAAATTTTGTTCAGTTTTGGGTGGTCGATTTCGATATAGAGATCCTCGAGAATTTGAATTTTTTGTTTATTAGTTTCATAGTGTATTGGTGTTCTTAACAAGTATTTTCCTGTATTGTGGAGGCGGACATGAATGTGTCGTTAAATGAGTCTTTAAATATTTAAATGTATCTTTAGATATCTAACCATGATTCCTGTCTGGTCACTCTTACATGAAATGTGAAGTTACATTTGATCATTCTCTCTCTCTCTCACTCACTCTCTGTCTCTGTCTCTGTCTCTGTCTCTCTCTCTCTCTCTCTCTGTATATATATATATATATATTAATTAACGAAACTGGTTATAAACAACCGACAATTTAAAATGATTTGTTTGAAAATTATTTTTGATCTACATCATTTGAAACTGTCGGTTGTTAATAACGTGTTTTGTTAATCTTCGATAATTTCCTTAACATGTTTACAATTGTTGATATTTTATGAGGCATATTGGCAGAAAATAAACAATTTAATTAATTTTACTTGATTTACTCAACAAATGCTTTAAGAAGAAAAATACGTGTTACAAAATAAATTTAATATTTAGTATAATAGCCTTTTGCTTTGATCACAGCCTTAATTCCGTCAGGCATTGACATCACAAGCTTCTTCAGTGTATCTAATGATATCTTCTGGTATCTCCTGCCAAGCAGCTTGTATTTGCTCCCAAAATGTGTCTTGCGAAGTAACATTAGATTTATCAACTTTTTTTATCCAAAATATTGCATAGATGTTCATTAGGATTTAGATCAGGGTTTTCGGGGGGGGGCAATTCAAAGTCAGAAGCCTTCCTTCCCCTTCCTTTTAGTTAAATAAATTTTGCAAAGGTTTGGCTTTTCACCCTGTATTTAAATTTCAGTGAGAATTTAGGAAAATCACCCCTGTCTTAATACATTTGCACACTACCGCTAGTGTGCAAAATTGTTAGAACAGTGGTGATTTTGATGCTTCATAAAAGATAAAATACTTCTTGTCCTAATACTTTTGCACAGTACTATATATATATATATATATATATATATATATATATATATATATATATATATATATATATGGAGATATTGCTTTTCTCCAGGATTATTATGGAAACTTTTGAGTATGTACCTGAAAACGAAAAAAACTTTGATACTTTTTATAGTCGGTACGAGTTATTATTTAACGTCGACTGTAAGATAAATGGCCAAATTCCAAGAAAGCGCGTTTATTACTAAGGAAGTTGGGTACAGCGTAGCACAACAGGTTTGTTGATTTTAAAAGACAACAGACATGGAATTCTCAGAAACAGTCAAGCTGCTGTCGGAATTATTTTTGCCGAACGCATCACTTTTTCATAAAAGATGGAAGAGCCTAAATTTATTCAAAGAGGATCACCAGGACTATTTAACATTTGCCGCTACGGTAAATAAATACTGTAACGATTTCAAATTAGCGGAACTATCTGCTGACGACTTTAAATGCCTAATTTTTGCTGAAGTCAGTCGTCGATTGCTAACAAAACTAGAAAATGAGCCGGGTTTAACCCTCCAAAAATTAGCAGAAGTGGGCCTTATCTGTAAAAGATCAGAACGCCACTCCCCGGAAAGAGAGAACAGAAAATATTGTGACAAGCAATATACAAGACAAGAAAATTCCCCACCAGGTCAGTGTTAGATTTGCGGAAAATTACACTGGATGAGGTTTTGCCAGTCCAGAAAAAAAAATCTGTCAGAATTGCGGTAAAGCTGGCCATATAACATCAAGTTGCTGGTATGCGAAAAAATCCAGAAGAACAAAAAATAAAATAATGTAGATGCAGTCAAGCGATAAGGAAGATGGAAATTTGCGCAAATATGTAATCGTGCATATATTAAATAAAACAATTAAATTTTAGCTGGACAGTGGATCTGACCTGACGATCATAAATTTGCATACGTGGAGGCGACTGAAAAAGCCAACTTTATTGAGAACTATCAAAACGGCACGTTCTGTGATATGTGAAAAATAAACAATTTATGAGAAGTAAAACAATTGAGAGCATATGTGATGAACAATACTGAAAATTTGTTCGCTACAGATTAGATTGAAAAGTTCAATTTGTGGGACTGTCCAATGAGTATGTTCTGTTGCAAAATAGAAACTACAACGTTCAATACTGAAGAAGTGAAACTGGAACTAAAGGAAATTTTACCGGAGGTATTTTCATGCGGCTTAAGGAAATGCAGTAAAATAAAATCTCAATTAAAGTTAAAGGATAATGCACAGCCCGTGTTCAAAAAGAAGAGGAATGTTCTGTTCGCAGCGGTAAAACAAATAGACGAAGAATCAGAAAAGATTAATAAATGCAGGTATCCTGTCTAAAACTGATTTTTCGGAATGGGCTGCTCCAGTGGTATACGTAAAGAAGTCAAATCAAATCAGAGTATGGGCTAATTTTTCGACGGGTTTGAACGCCTCGTTAAAAGAACCATCATTAACCTCTACCTAGTCCCGAAAAAATATTCAACAAATTAAACGGGGGCAAAATTATTTCAAAAATTGATTTATCAGACACTTCTCTACAAATCCAGGTTGACGAAGAATGCTCCAAACTTTTGTGTTTAAAAACACATAGAGGTCTATATAAATAGATTGGCTTTTGGGGTCAAGGTTGCGCCTGCTATTCTTCAACAGGTCATGGACTCCATGCTCAACAACCTTCATTTCGCAACTGCCTATCTTGACGACATTCTAGTTGCGAGTGAATCAAGGAAAGACCATAGAAAGCATATAATAAGCGTATTCGATAAAATCCAAAAATATGGTTTTTAAGTTAAAGAAGCTAAGTGCGAATTTTTTTAACCCAAATAAAATATTTAGGACACATTAATGATAAAGACGGTCGATGACCAGATTCTGATAGAGCTACGGCTATTAAGGACATGCCGGCCCCAGATAACGTACAAGCACTGCAAAGCTTTTTGGCCTAGGAAATTTTCTATCAAATATTCATAAAGAACATGCATAACCTGAGAGCTCCGTTGAATGATCTTTTAAAGAAAGATAAAATCTGGAATTGGACACCAGAATGTCAATCAGCATTCGAGAAAATAAAAGATACACTTACGTCAGCCATTTCTCTCACCCACTATAACTCAAAACTGGATATTATAGTAGCGAGCAATGCCAGCTCTTATAGCATTAGCGCCTGTATATTATATAAACTTCCGGACGGAACGAGAAAAGCAATAGCGCATTCTTCCCAATCTTTGCTGACGGCAGAAAGGCGGTATTCACAGATCGAAAATAAGCATTAAGTATAATCTTTGCTGTGACCAAATTCCACAGAGATCTGCATGGCAGACATTTTACTCTACAAACCGATTGCAAGCCGCTGCTGACGATATATGGAAGTATAAAAGGATTGCCGGTGTACACCGCTAACAGACTCATTCGATGGAGAACAATATTGTTGAAATATCTTTTCAAAATCGAGCATTTGTCTTCCAAAAATATTTGCCACGGATTATCTAGACTCGTTCCTAAAAATAAAGAGTTTTTCGAAGACTCTATAATCGCAACATTGAGAACGGATTGCGAAAAAAAAACATGATCGCCAACACCATAAGAGAGCTCCCAGTTACATTATACATTGAATACTGCTGCCATATCTGGTCGGGTGCCCCTGCTGTTCTCCTCGGGCTTCTCGATAAGGTTCAGAGGAGGGTCTGTAATGTGATAGATACCGACTTGGCAGACCGCCTGCAGTCTCTCTCCCACCGGCGCGACGTGGCTTCCCTGTGTCTCTTCTATAAATACTTTCACCGCTTCTGCTCCGATGAACTTAGATCACTGGTGCCCACTAAATACGAATTTGCACGAGATACTAGATTAGCAACTAGATCCCACCCTTTTACAGTGAAACCGATAAAATGCAGCCGTAACTTCTACTCCAACAGTTTCTTTCCTCGCACTTCCCGACTGTGGAATTCTCTTCCCAACGATTGCTTCCCCGACGGCTACAATCTCCAGGAGTTTAAATGTAAGGTCAATAGACACCTCCTAACACACTAACCTGCTCCCATTCTATCAAGCACTCTTCCCATCTGCCTATCCCTCATCCTCGCTATCCTTACTCATCTGTCACCTTCCTCCTGACATTCCCTATGTCTAACCACTCCTTCTCTTTACCTTCCCCATATGTAGCCCCATGCGCAATAGTGTCAGTGGAATGCCTTGCTTGGGGTGAGATGATTAAAAAAAAAAATTAGCCGACATTAAAAGTGAGGCTCTGAAAGACGAGTTTATTACGTCTAGTCAGAATAAAATTTACAAAAAAGACTCAAGTGTGCCTGAGGTTTTTTCTCTTTGTGAGGACGTACTATTATACAAGAAAAGAGTGGTGATACGAAGAAGTTTACAAAAGAAAATCCATCGGGTCTTTCATACCGGACATCCTGGAAAAAACCAAACTAAAAGCCTCATGCGATGTTATTTCTACTGGCCTAACATGGACAGAGATATCACAGACATGATTGACGCATGCAAAGGGTGCGCGTTTGCTGCTAAAGCTCCACCAGTTACGTGCAAGCCTTGGCCGAAGACGGACTAGCCATGGCAGAGGATACATGTCGATTTTGCGGGACCACTATTACCTCATAGTCGTAGATAGCCACACTAAATGGCCGGAAACCTCAGATGTAAAAGACCAACCACAGGATGCACGATAGCTTTTCTGATTGCACGTTTCGGCGTTGTGGATTGCATAGTAACTTATAACGGAACGCAGTTCACATCTTGTGAATTCAAACAATTCTGCGAAACGTTTCAAGTGAATCATATCACGATTCCGCAATATCACACTAGGTCCAATGGACAAGCGGAACGTTTCGTCGACACATTGAAACGAGCGCTTAAGAAAGCACAGGGCACATCTACTGAGAACGCGCTGCAACAGTTTCTGCATGTGTATAGAATTACTCAAATCCCAATACACCAGCGGGACTTTTTCGCCGGCAGAAACGATGTTTGCGAAAAAAAATCAGATCAGTTTTCGACTAGCTTATCCCCAAGCAAGCTAAATTCAAAAAGTCAATCACACTTCCCAGGAAACGTTACTCTTGTGACGAAAAAGTACTTTTCAAAGTATAATAATAACATGACGTTTTTGAAAGTGAGCACTATAAAACAAAGCGTGGGAGACCTGGTCCACATGATACACGGTCCCAAGAATATAAATAAGCGCCACCGAAATCAAATAAGGAAATGTCGGACAACTGACATAAATGATTCGCCACCGTCAAATGAAAGAAAAAAAATTAATGAACGATATCTGTGAAAATAAACACGGGGTTAAGATAACGTTTTTTTATTGTCATAGATTTTATTGCATGCAACCAGAGCGGAACATGTGATGATGTTTGCATATTGCACTCGTCAAATATTTATTAATATCCATATATATATATATATATATATATATATATATTGTTGTGGGAAGTTATCCACTTAATAATGGACTCTTCTTTGCCTATATTAACCGAGAGTTAATCACTCTCGAGGACAGAGACGGGGCGACAGAGACACTGGTTTCCAGTACGACTTCAGTTCAGCTCAGCCAAGTCTGTCTGTCTGTCTGTCGGCCACTTGTAGCCAAACTATTATTACTCTATCTCTTTGTATCTGTTTGTATCTCTTGTTGACGTAATATATTTTTCGTGTTGACACATTTTTTATGGTCCCATACCGGGTCCATATATATATATATATATATATATATATATATAATCACTTCAAACCAAGCAAGGTGACAATGTTACCAGAACGCCAGAAGTTAGAGGGTGTGAAAGTAAATGAGAATGAGAAAACTGAAAATGGGATAATTAAGAAAATGCCATAAAGGAACTGGCTTCAAGGAGACAACATTAAAAGGCGTCTTGAGAAATACCAAATCTATTCAGCATTTTGGCAAGAAATTAGCTCATGGAATTGATTTAACAATTAGATCCTCATCTATAAATATGCGATAGTTTCTTGTTTGAAATTTATACTTCGAAATAAAAATTTTTATTCTTTGAATATAAGAAAGGATTTGCATTGACATTTAAGTGTAAGGAGTTACACTACGGAAAGGTTGATTTTTCACGTAGTTTAAAAAAACAACATTGCACAGAGATTGAAATCTTATGTTTAATGTGATATGTCGTCATATTAAAAGTAACATTTACAGCTTTTGGCAGCTTTTGAGCATTTAGCTTTCAATATTGTTAGAAAAAAATATACAGAAATACGTAATTACCGCATTTTATTTCTTACAATCTGACTTGAAGCTTTTACTATTTCAAGAATAAATCCAATAAATGTTGATTTCAGGAATAGATCCAAATAATGTCGATATATATTGCATTAAATACTTTGATTAGAAAATATATTCCGACCATAATACTAATTTTGAAACGCCATATATATATATATATATTTTTTCACATTAGAGTTTCCTTACTGACAGTAAATTTGAGTCTGATAAACTGGAATTTTATAAGTCACATATTATATAATTGTAATTGAATGTTAGAAAGGTTTCGCCAGCTGAATGATGGTGTATGTTTCTTCAGAATGACTTTCTCCCAAAGCAAAACATATATATATATATATATATATATATATATATATATATATATATATATATTTTAATTCAGATACTTCAATCCAAGGGAAAAAAGCAGGAAGGTAAATTCCAAAAAACCCGATCCTAATTAATATTAAAAATTTATTTTAATATTAAAAAATGATACAGGAAGAGAGCTCCATGTAATAAAATATTACAGAGCAAATATATATTAAAAAAGGATTAATTCAAAGATGTTGAATGGCCATTTCGATATGAAGATCCCCACGGGGAACGACACATCACCTCAGCAACAGAAAAAAACCTTTCAGAAACTGGAGAAAAATTAGTCTACTTTTCCTTTTTAAATAGATTGCAAAGAAATTAAAAAATAAATAATAAAATAAAATAAAAATAAAAATAAAGGGAAAGAAAAAGAAAAGGAAAAAGAAAAAGAAAAAGATAGAATAAAATCAAACAAATAAGAAAAGAAAAAAATTGAAGTAAAGGCCTTTTTCTAATACTTCAACGTTTTGGGGAAATTAGGTTTTTGAATTTGTCCAGCGTCTGTAATATTTAAAAAATCTTTTTTCTTTAGTTTCTTTCTTTTTCCCTCCCTTCCTTCTTTTATCTCTCTTACCACCTTTTTTCCGTGTTGCTTTAACTGACGTCGATTTAACACGGCTGTCTGTTAATTTTTACTTACATTCTCCCCTTTTTTTTGCGAACATAGACGATGTCAATTTTTTTCTTTTCTTATTTACAAGTACTGTTGTGTTTCGATGTTATCTTTTGCATTTTATCAGGTGATATACGATTGTAAGACCTAGAAAATGATATTGAGAGGAGTATGAATCTATTGTTCCTCTGTTTTAATGGGTTTGGCTAAATATGATAATAGAAAGTAAACCTAACGATAGATAATATCTTGGGGTTGGAGGGTAGGTGCTAGAATTCGAGAGGTTACTTCAACGTCAGACAGTAAAGTGATGTAAAGTTAGGTGATGGTCCTACTGCGTATCGAACACAGTTAAAAAGTAAATGCTACGAACTGTGGAGTGTTATTCCATTAGTTTATATTACTACGAAGATATATATATATATATATATATAT